>CM035438.1:20909864-21437364 GCA_020310875.1 Ceratopteris richardii
CATTTGGAGACAATGTTGGGACATCAAAGTGAGCACCAAGATACTCTAGCAGTTAGGAGCGTATGTGAACCGACACTCAAATCAAGGCAAGGCATTAGTCTTGGTTAGACTAAGCAAGGTGAGATAGTCTACACTAAGAGAAGAGAAAGAGACATACAGTGAGTGTGCGACACAGAGAAGTGAAGTGCAAGGTGTGCAAGAAGAGTGACTTAGAAGTGTGCAGAGACATACTAAGCTATGCAATCAAAGGTCACAAGGTCCCATTGAAGCTGTGTGCATGTCGACAGAAGGTGTCCATCCCTCCCCTATGGGAAGCTTGAGTGCAAGGTGTGCACAAGTGCAAGCTCTTAGAGAAGGTGGAGGTCTGGTGCAGAGCAGCTCGATGACAGCAAGAACCTTGGGTATTTTGTAACTTTGTTGATTGTGCACTCTTTGGGATTTTGCATAGAGAGCATTTGGATTGTACTGTACATCATCATTGTACTTTTCTCCTTATAATCAATATAGAGAAGCCTCCGGTGCCTGTATCTTTCTTCTTATCTTTCTCCCTTCTCCTATAAACACTCAAATCCCTTTTTGCACAAGAATCCCCCAACAAAATTTGGCACGCTTGGTGGGACCACAAGGAGATTTGAACATAGGAGAAGTGAATTGCAAAGTGTAGAAGAGTTCAAGGGTACCGATAATACTATATTGACTTAAGAGGTAATCTTTCTTCCATTGGAATTCTCTTAAACTAAGAGGACTATGAACAGCTCATGACCACAACCCGGTTTCAAAGCTTGAGGGTCCCTTGCAAAGCAACAAGAAGGAAGGTTATTCGAAGGATCAACTAGCCCGTTTTCATCGACATCATCAGTAAAAATATGGAAGCCCAGGTAGATTTGGAAACTTTACTTTCTAGATTGAATATTAAATTTCCATCCTTCAGAGGGCTAGCACAAGAAGACCTAGATGAGCACATTAGGAGACTCTTAGCCTTATGTAAAACAAGGGGTATGATGGGAAGAGAAGGCACATTTTTTATTCTTTTCCCTGCAACATCAAAAGGGCTAGCAGACAAATGGTTTAGTCAATTCACTGACAACCATTTCAACACATGGGATTTGATGAAGGAAGCATTTAGAACACAGTTCCAACAAGGGAATACAACTGAAAACATTATTGAAGAATTAGAAAATTTAAGACTAGGTCCTGGGGAGACCTTCCCAGAATTTGTTAACAGAGCTAAGGCATTAATGACCAAACTACCAGATCCTCCCCATGATTTTTTTAATCAAGAAGTGGCTAGCTAAACCACTTCCCATATCAACACAATGTAAAATAAAGGAGTTAGTTTTACCGACAGCAAGAATAGAAGAATTTATCAATACAACTACAAGATTGGAGCAAATTAGATAACGGTATGGGGCAAGCTCTTCCATTTTTTCATATCCTACAGAACCTGAAGACCTAGTAATTCAACTAAAGAAAGAGCTTGAGAGCTTAAAAAGGAATAAGCCCTACAAAGAGGAGGAGAGTGTTGTAACTCAGTTAAGGCATGAAATTGAAGCATTGAAGCTACAAAAGGAAGAGGAAGCACAAGCAGAAGAGCTGGCTCAACTCCGACAAGAGTTGCAGGAACTCAAGGGAGGTGGCATCAATAGTGGACTATGGTGTACCATGTGTAGCAAGTAGTGTGATGTGGTAAGTGAATGTCCATTGCTAAGTGTAACTTGCCAACTATGCATGAAAGCTCATCATGAGGCCCATGAATGTCAATCAAGAGGGATGCCTGCACAACCTTATTGGACACAAGGAGGATCCCTACCACCAACCAATGTAATGGTAACAACACCCAATCAAGGTAATAATTACAACCTTAAACATAGAGATAACTTTGGAAATGGGCCAAGGCAGCCTATTATTTGCTTCAGATGTGGAGAATGTGGGCATTACCAAAGTAGGTGCAATCTACGAGAAAATGCCCCTCCTTGCAGGAACTAACCAGAGGCTAGGGACCATTATACTAATTGCTGCCCTAAGAGCGAGGCATCTTCATCTGGGCCCCACATTCAAAAAGAAGTTCTAGAACAAGTAAATGTACCATCGCCATTTACCAGAGTGGTGCAGTTGGAAGAAATTGAATATTTTATAGTGCAGACAAGAAGCAAGGGGAAGGCTCAAGTAGAAATAGGTCAAGAATCAAGGATTAATGGATTGAACAAAGACAAAGAGACATCCGAAGAGAAAGCCACCACATGTGCAGATACAAGGCAAAAAGAAAATCTCATAGGTACCAATGATGCCATTGTACATGCATTCAACAGGGCTCATGAGGAGTTTGATAAGCCATTTGGAGCCTATGATCTTAAGGAATCAGAAGCTTCAAGACTATTCAAGTCCATGAAAAAGGAGGTCAGTAGTTTTGATTTTATAAAGATGGATGGGAAATTCAGGTCAAAACTCTTGCAGATAATTGATGAGGCCTCCACAACTAGTTTAGTGGCAAAGGCTGTTGTTATGCATAAAGATAAAATTGTAGGGGAAGCACCCCTCAGAGATTATAAGAGCCCTAGGCTAATAGTCTCTATCAAAGGTCATGTTTTTCAAGGAGTTATTGTGGATGGTGGTACCGGCATTAACTTGATGTCTGAACATACCATGAAAAAGATTGGACTACAACCTTCAAGACCTGCCAATTTCATTGTAACACTGGCAGACCAAAGCATAGTAAGGTCTATGGAGTGGTCCCTGGAGTCCCAATTGAGATACACGGTACCATCTTTAACCTGGACTTTGTTGTCTTAAGGTTGCCACAAGTAGAAGGAAGTTTCCCCTTACTAGTTGGGAGACCTTGGTTAAGGCATGCCAATGTGCTGCATGACTGCGGTAAGGACACAATGTGGCTAAAGCAAGAGGGAAAAGAGTTGCGACATATTTTTAGAAGAGGGTCCAAACAACCAAAGACATACCAGCATGATGTAGACAATTGGTATTTGTATGGAAGAAGAATTGTTGGATAACCCAGAGGTAGACCTGTATGAAGAAGCAAATTTATATGAAGAAGAAAGCTTGTTGGCTTGGCTCCATACAAAAGACACATCTTCCAGCTATGGAATTTTTCCAAAACCAAGTAGAGAGGGAGTCTATGGAGAAAAAGAGAACATCATTCAGGTTCCTGATTTGAGTGAAACAATTCCCTAGTTGTACATGAAGCATTTATGCATGGGTTGCACATATATACTCATGATGCGGTTCATCAAGGAAATCCTATAAATGCAATGGATGTAACCTTTAAAGCTCCAAAGAGCCTACAAGAGCTCATAGATATCTTCATTAAGGTCACATCTTTAAGTGCTACAAAAGCACAAACCCTATAGATGGGAGGAGTAAAGGAACAAGTGGAACCTATTTGAATTCAAATCAAACCAATATCAAATATAAAAAAAAGACAAAAATCAACAAAAACCAATAAGAAAACAAGATGAGGATTCTCTTGTCCTACAAAAATCCTCACATCCGATGGATGAATAATAAAAAGTATCAAGAAATTGTTCAAGTTATAATGAAAGTGTTAGAGATATCTACATGTGACCGAATGGAGATTAGTGATGAAATACATAAAGCAAAGCTAACAAGATTGTATGAAGACCATGACGAGGATGCTTCCTCAGGTGATGAAATCAAACAAGACTTAGAAAATAATTCAATTCCGATTGACAATGATATATCTCTTCAAAAACATGATCTAAATACAATGTATGATCTAATCATAGATTTTCTTGAAACGATTGCAAGGGAGCATGATGTTAAGTCCAAGGACATGATAACACATGATCCCATGGAGAATGAAATGGATGCAAATAATATCACATTGTACATGCATGTAGGGATGCAAGAAAATGAACATACTCATAAGAAGAAGGACATGCCCATAATGAGTCGTCCAAATAGTGATATGTATGGTGATAGAGAAGAGCATGATGCAAAGCCTAAGGATGGTCTAATTGAAGATCAAGACCATGATAATTTTCTATAAATTACCAAATTGTATATGCATTAAGAGATACAAGAAAGTTATCCTAAATATAGGGGTAAAAATAAGATATTGATTGGAGTTTAGAATGATGATATGTATGTGAATCATTTTGTACACCATGAAGAAAGACAAGTGGACGATCACGAGGAGGAGGGTATACCATAAATTACTCCTCTAGGTAATGATATCTATGTAGGTGATGATATGCAAGTAAGTAATGACTTCCAAGATGATGAGGAATCACAGACATGTGGACAAGTTTCAATAGAACAAGATGTTGGGACTCATATGATCAAAACTTCTGTGAGATCCAAAATGCACACATATAAAGACATGGGTCTTTGTTTCGAGTTTGATATGAATAGAAGAAGAGATTATCACTCTTGTGTCAATGATGTTCATATTGATTTCACTCCATATGCTGAATAAATCGAGCATGAAAAGGTGAATGTAATTTTTACTAAAATGAAAAAATGTGATATGGGTACATTATATGATGATATTAAGAATCAATCAAATATCTACATTGACAAAGCTTGATACAAATACTATTAGATTTATGAGGCCAAGTTGATTCAAGAGCATATGTTGAGATATAAAACCCACATGTTTTATGCACATTTCTCATGTGCTCTTTATTTTGCACATGGTCCACATGGTCTATTATCACTTTATTTTCTCACATGTTTCACATTTTTCCATATGAACCCTCTATAGCTTTCATGTTTTATCATTTTCGCACTCTCTAGAGCCCCTAATCCTACTCCCTGCCCCTCCCTTTATCCTTCTACCCAGCCCCACCCTTATCCCTCCTTACCTTATCCCTCTCAACCCTTCAGCCCTCCCTAATCTTTCTTTCCTATCCTCCATTTTCTAGCTTCTGTTTCTTCAATGCAAACTTTCCAGTTTTGGTCCTTCCGAGATGATTGTCCTTTGCTGCTCCTGGTGGACTTGGTAGATGCTCAATTGTTCTTTTGAAGTTTCTATGCACAAGTATCAAAGTGAACCTCTCTGCTCTTGGTTTGGTTGTTAGCTCTCTGGGATGGAGAGCCTATTAGGTAGGGGCAATTGTTGAGCCTAACAAAGTAAAATTCATATTGGTCGAAGTCAACATGGTAAAACTCAAAGTGGCCAAAAGTCAAGATGGTCAAGGTCAAATTGATCAAAATTCAAGATGGTCAAAGTGCACAAGTAGTGCACAATCAATTCGTTCACAATGCTTATGTTTTTGCAAAAAGTGGATGTAGCTTGCATATTGTCTTTTTGTAAGTTTAAAGGGTGATATATAATTGGGAATAAGCTTTTGGCTTTAGATTGCACCTTAGATAGCCATTTTTTTCAAATTTAACGACATTTTCATGTCTTTTGGCACCTCTCGACTCATTTTTTGCGTTCATCTTCCTAGAATCCCAAATTTTCTCCTATGTTTAGTCAAAGCCCACATGTTTTATGCACATTTCTCGTGTGCTCTTTATTTTGCACATGGTCCACATGGTCTATTATCACTTTATTTTCTCACATGTTTCACATTTTTTCATATGAACCCTCTGTAGCTTTCACGTTTTATCATTTTCGCCCTCTCCAGAGCCCCTAATCCTACTCCCTGCCCCTCCCTTTATCCTTCTACCCAGCCTCACCCTTATCCCTCTCAACCCTTTAGCCCTCCTTAACCTTTCTTTCCTTACTTCCATTCTCTAGCTTCTACTTCTTAAATGCAAACTTTCTAGTTTTGGTCCTTCCCTAATGATTGTCCTTTGCTTCTCCTAGTGGACTTGGTAGATGCTCAATTGTTCTTTTGAAGGCTCAAAGTGAACCTCTCTGCTCTTGGTTTGGGTGTTAGCTCTCGGGGATGGAGAGCCTATTAGGTAGTGGGCAATTGTTGAGCCCAACAAAGTCAAAGACATATTGGTCAAAGTCAATCTAGTCAAAGTCAGCATGGTCAAACTCAAAGTGGTCAAATGTCAAGATGGTCAAGATCAAATCGATCAAAATTCAAGATGGTCAAGGTGCACAAGTAGTGCAAAATCAAATTGTTCATAATGATTATGTTTTTGCAGAAAGTGGATGTAGGTTGCACATCGTCTTCTTGTAAGCTTAAAGGGTTATAAAGGTGTTGGAAGGTTTATGTCAACCCTCCCTTAGGTACACATATTGAAGAAACTAAGGCAAAAGTAAAGGTATGTGAAGTGGAAGGGGTACATAAAAGTGAAAGTATGCCTCCCCATTTAAAAACTTTTGCTTTAGTCCTAAAGTCACTACAAGACAAAACAGAGAGTCGTTCGCTATACACATTTTTAGAAAATCTTGGGACATCAAAATGAGCACCAAGATACTCTATTAGTTATGAGCATATGTATGTGGATCAACGCTCAACTCAAGGGCATGGATTATTCTTGGTTAGACAAGCAAGGAGAGCATATTCTAAACTAGAAGGGAGAAAAGCAAGAGACATTCAGTCAATGTGAAATGTAGAGAAGGAAGAGTGAGACAAAGTGTGTAAGAAGTGTGGCTTAGTGTGTGTGCAAAGGAGTGCTAAGCATGGAAATCAAGGTGTCATAAGGGCCCATTGAAGATGTGTGTGCATGGACAGAAGGTGTCCATCCCTCCTCCCCTATTGGAAGCTTGAGTGCAAGGTGTGCACAAGTTCAAGCTCTTGGAGAAGGCAGAGGTCTAGTGCAGAGGTCGGCGGCAGAAAGAACCTTGGGTATTTTGTAACCTTGTTTGATTGTGTACTCGTAGGGATGATGCATTATGCACGGAGAGCATTTGGCTTTGTGTTGTACATCATCATTGTATTGTTCTTGTTATATTCCAGAGATGTACACGCTTGGAGGAACGAGAAGTTCCTTACTCGGGGGATAGCCAAGGCCAAAAACCAAAGAGTTCATACGAGGTACCTACCCATACCAATTGTGGGATTTGAACTCATGACTTACTAGCTAGAGTATGATGAACTAAACACTTGTCCTAGAAGCCATGGTTGAGGATTACTTCCTAATCCTCCCTCTTAGGATGTGGTTCAACCATCTCCTGTTGGTCATTTCTTGAGTCTAACACTCTCTTCCCCTTCTAGAGATCATTGTCCTCAATGATAAATCCTTGAACTCCCCTTGAATTGATGTCCTCAACCTTGCACACTCTCTTGAACCATCTTGTTCTCAACCTTGGTCTCTTGAACCCTTGCTCTCAACCTTGGTCTTTAGAACCTTGTCTTTCCACTTCTTGGCCACTTGCCTACAGACTTGCCTTGTTCGCAATTACCTTGGTCTCTTGAGCCTCTTGTTCTCAACCTCAGTATCTTGAACGTGGCTTTCACCCATGCTAGGTATCTTGGATCCCCATGCTACTGCTCTCATTCGAAAGTTTGTTCCAAGAGCTTTCCAATAGTATCTTACACATCTAAATCCGACCTACGGATTGGGAGATACACTCTAATCTATGTTGGGCTCATCTTTGAAAGGGACGTGTGCGCCTTCCATCCACTTTACCCAATCCTACTTCCTAAGCTCTGATACCAATTGTGGGATTTGAACTCATGGCCTACTAGCTAGGAGTATGATGGACTAACCACTTGCCCCAAAAGCCATGGTTGAGGATTACTTCCTAATCCTCCCTCTTAAGGTGTGGTTCAACCATCTCTTGCTGGTCATTTCTTGAGTCTAACCGTTCTCTTTATAATCTATATACAGAAGCTTTCAGTGTTTCTATTTCTCTTCCCCTTATTCCTTCTCCTACAAACACTCAAATCCCTTTTTGCACAAGAATCCCCCAACAGGAACCAATCTAAACCATCAATTGTGGATCAAACTGCAATGATCAGAATACAAAGGTGCATTTGTTTTATCTTTTCAAGGGAGCCTTTGATCTTTTGTTGATCGAAGGATCTAGCATCAATGCCACCTTGATTTTGCAAGATCATATCACCCCTTGGATTTTTTGAACTATCCAAAGGTTTTGATTCAAAGTATCAAAATCGAAAACCACTCTCATCACAAATCCACAAATTTGTGGCAATTGTGAAGGCTTTGACTAAAAGACACAAAAGGAAGCCTACTTTTAGTCTAATGGATCAAGAAATTAGGTTGTGCTATCTCCTAATTGGTGGACCATTAATGAGCCCAAAAACTAAAAGAGCCTTTTTTTTTTCCTAATGAGAAAGAGAAGGCATTTATCTTCTCTCGGGTTGACTGCAGATTCCGCCAAAAACTTCCATTGAGTTATGGCATTGTTTTCTTTGGAGCTCATTGCCAAGTAGATTCCCGAAGTCAGGGTATGATACATTAAGAACTGGCTAGTGGTGCACATGGTTTGTTTTTTCTCCACTTTGAATTATGACCTTTTATGTTCACATGATCCTGAAGAGGGTATGTAGTATATTAACGCGTTCAATAAAATGATTTTTGAGCGTGGTTTCTTGAAAGGATGTCCATAGCAACATGGAAATGCACAATGTGCCACAACAAATTTCTTGTTCATATGAAGTCAAAACTATGCCTCATTTGAAGTTTCACCGCATAAGCGAGTTGTAAGAGGGAATTTACTTTACTTTTTTTTTCCCTCTCAAATTTAGCAATTGTAAATCGGATATGAAACGGCAAACTTTAGTACTATACCATATGTATTAAATACGTTTTATAGTTATGCATCTCTCTCGTGATCTATATAACACCCAAGAAAATTCTCTTCGTGTTGAAATTTTTAATTATCAAAGTCTATAAATCCAGCGAGCATCATGATTTTGATCTTAAATTCGTGGGAAACAAAAGAGAACTCTTGAAAATCTATAGGGAAAGATTACACGCTATCTTCTATGTGTTTTAGTTTATAGGGAGTGTGAAAGAGAGGACTATAGAATATATGCAGAGTTGTGTTTTGTTTGAGAGAGGAAAAGAAAGATGGATTACTTGCCCTTTATGTGCTGAAAAAAGAAAATGGACTTCTTTCGTTTTATAAACACATCGCTTGGTGAAAATTTGGGTTCTTGTTATGCATCAATAGTACCCATTTTGTTATGGCTCATTAAAGACTTCAGACCTTCATCTATGTTGGACTTTGGGGCCCCAGGATTGTTCCAATACTAAAACCTTTTGAGCATACACACTTAATTAATTAAGATGATAAGTGAGACATAGAAAGAAAGAGATATGGAGACAAGGATAGGGAATAGAAGCTGGATGCTTACTCACTAAAAAATAGATGTCCAAATTACAACATGGGAGTACTACTCAACCATATAAAGTGGTGCACTCATTAATGGAAGAATATCCAAGAAGATGATGATGATACAAAATTTAGATTATGTTGAAATAATCTAAGTGTGTGAAGTGAATGCGCAATGAAGCTAACCTTATTCTCACAAAATAATGTAACAAAATTGTAAATCAACCAACCCTAATTTTGAGATTAGGGTAGAGAAACCCTAAAAACAAAATATAAGGTTAACTCACAAAAGATAGTTACCACCACCTTGCAGAAGACTTCTTGCTCCAAGAGAGTAACCTCTCCTTCACCAAAACTCCACCTCCTCAAGAGTGTGTGAACACTCTCTCTTCGACAAGACCTCCTTCTAGCTTGATGAGTGATTTCAACAATGAGACAAGCCTCTTGTTATATAGCTTTGAAGTACCCTCCAAAAGCACACTCGATGTTTTGCCACCAACGGGTTCTGAACTTGCATGGGCACACTGAGAGACTTATGTTTTATCCATGTCGTTGCCCGCTTTTGATGTAGAGGATGCTAAAGGAATATTACTATGACAATATTTGGACCATGAGTGAACATTGCTTCCAACAATCCCTTCTTCAATGTCACAATGGTACAAGCTTTAGTAAGCTTCAAATCTTCTCATGACTATCTCTAGTCAATGATTTGGTAAATATATCTGCAACATTCTCACTAGACGAAACATAAACTAGCTCAATGTGCTTCTTAGCTATCTACTCTTGATTATAGTGGTAGTGTACCTCTATATGCTTTGTCCTTGCATGATGCACTGGATTCTTAGCTATAGCTATAGCACTCTCACTATCTGAAAATATATGAATGGGTTCATGTACTCTCGCATCAAGATAACGGAAAATCTTCTGCAACCATACAGACTCTAGAGTAGTTGTAAATGCTGCACGATATTCAGCTTCACAGGATGAAGTGGCAATGGTGGGTTGTCTCTTTGAAAGCCATAAGATAAGACAATCTCCAAGATAAAAACAATATCCACTAGTACTTCTTCTTATGTCTCTATCACCTGACCAATCAGATTCTGAAAATCCTTTTAGTAACAAATGTGTAGATTTCTAAAATACCATAGCAAAATTTGAAGTTCCCTTCAAATACAGAAACATTTGTTTTACTGCTTTCCAATGTAACACTGTCAGATTTGGCATGAACCTTGATACTTGAGAAATTGCAAACTATATATCAGGACGTGTATTACATAGATATATCAAGCAACCAATTGCTTGAGTATATAAAGTAGTATCAAATGGCGCTTCATCTGCTACCATCTGTAAAGATGCATTCTGATCCATAGGTGTTTGCATACGTTTAGAATCAACCATCTAAAATCTCTCCAAAAGTTTCTTAATGTACTTTTGCTGTGTCATATAGATACACTCATCTTGAAACAGAAACTAAATCCCAAGATAATAATGCAAAATGCCTTAATCATTCACATCAAATATTTGCTTCAATCGTTCTTCGAACATCTGCAAATCTTCATCTCTGGGACCTGTGTCTATAATATCATCCACATAAATGATTGCTATAATCATCATACCTGTTTCAGCTTTAACATAAAGAGTTGGAGCTGCATCTGAGTTATGGAAATCAATGGATAAAAGATATGTGTGTATCTTTTCATACCATGCTCTAGGTGCCTGTTTTAAACTATACAAAGCCTTTATAAGCTTACACACTAAGTGTTCTTTACCTGTCTCTTCAAAACCTTCTGGTTGCTGAATATACACATCCTCGTGTAAATCACCATTAAGAAAAGAAGTATTAATGATCAATTGAGAAATCGTTGTTCCTCCTCGGTAAAAAGAATCGTCAACTGTAAGGAATCCCCCCCTTTCAGGCATCATAAAGTGCTTCTTCTGATCAACAACAAGCTTAAACCCAAGTGGCCCCTTGCATGAAGGTGATGAGAGGGTGATTAACCTTCTTTGTAATGCCATCTAAACTCTATAAGATCTCCCCCTAGTCTGTGGGACTTGGGGGGTCCCATGGGCACTAGTCCCCTTCACTTGTACTTTTCTTTTCTTTATTTAATCCAAGTCCGAGAGAGTAGGCTAAGGCTGAACTTCCTTTTATAAAAATAAAAAAGCCAAGTAGCCTTCATCTATTCAAAAGCCGAGCAGCGAGTAAAATGAAGAGGAGTGTACTTTTTCAACCATCGATCACTTAACATTTCACAGGAAACATCTAAAATATATAAAGAAAAAATTACATAAAAAGACGAAGGATTAGGTGTGAGAAGCAAGATCTATAGTGCTATAATGGACGAAAGAGAAATGAGAAATCTATGTACACATGTACTATGCTGAGTGAAGAGACTCATTCTACGAATGCATAGAACACTAACATAACAGAAAATATTTGGAAACTTCCAAGCCGTATTATGTTTACAAACAAAGAATGCTTCGGTGTTAGAATTTTGAGTAAGTTGAATTGTTATCATGGTGTTTTTATGCATGTTAAAATGGTATATTAAAAGCACCATTCAATTCAAAACTTATCAGAAAGTATATGAAAACATTGAGGCACCTTGTATACCATAGCCCATCTTTCCAAGAACCTTGTGATATGAAGTTGCACATTAATCATGCAAGGGGTGTCTACACCTCATAATCCTATGAGGTAGGCCTCAATAGTATTTCCTTGTATTTTTATGTGTTGATAGCATGAATACCTAATGGCACTAGCACAAGCTTCTGAATCAATCAAGGCCCTAATAATCATTATTGTAGTGCCCTTTCCTAGCTCTATCAAAAGGAACGGCCCACTATGCTAGGGGAGGGTTTCTTTCTATATTGGAACATAGTCATGCGCTATCTTGAGGAATCGTGATTGGAATTGACAACTGGGAGGTGAGACTCTTCAACCTTGCCATTCATTTGATGACCTATAGCCCTATCGTCTCAATTTCATGTGTTTAATGCATTCTAGGGCTTTGACTTTTGCTTATTCTCTTATTCCTTTCTCTTCTTTTTGACACTTCTCGTCTTGGTTTATGCGTTTAACCATCCCTTGCATTAGTGGTTCTTGAAAAAGATTGACTAATCATAGGTCCATAATCCGTTTTTCTAGCTTATGAGAATATTGTTTCAAAGTATATGCTATCATTACTGTCCATGTGAAATTCCAAATGGCCACTTGACACTTTTGTATATGTTATTTAATAAAACATATATTGTCCTGGTCAACCACAAATTGTATGTTCTACCATATTTGTAACACCAAAGATGTCTTTGTCCGTGCTCCCTATGTACTATGTTTTTTTTTTTGCATATTCCATAGCCTCTGTGCAGAGTACCATGTGTGGTTCTTGGAGCCCGGTTTCCTACTCCGAGGATATCATTGTGGACCTCTCTAGAAGTAGAGCACATTGTGGTGCATTGCAATCAAAATACATGACTAGTATTAGAGCATCTCGATGCAAAAACTTTGTTTCTTTTATGTGAGCGAAGTGAGCACCCGCCCACCCACCCAAGGGTTTCTCTAAGGCATAGTACTAAGGTGGCTACCAAGGCATAGACCTTGGCATACCTTGTCATTGGAGTAACCAAAGTCACCATTGCAATTGTTGGTTGCATGTGATGGAGGACCTCAACAATCAAGGAAGACGGAGGTTCTTGATACCTCCTGGGAGGTCACCCATCCCAGTACTGTTCCCCTTGGAGCTCACTTAATCGTGGCAATCTCTTGCCAGTAAGCTACACTCTTGTGATGATTGAAGAAGAGGAAAGAATAAGGTTCACATTATCTTCAAAAAGTTTTGAGCCCCCAAGGCTTCATTCTTAGCTTTCAAAGCCTATTTTTGAAGCATTTTTGAGGCATTTTTTTGAAAAAATGGAGTACTTTGGTGCATAGTTCTCTCCACAAAGCGCCAAGAACATCAAGAAGAGTGTTTTTTCTACTTCTTTGACAATGAATGTTCACCTTTTGGGCTCTTTTGCATCCACACTATTTAATCTATAGGTTTCTTGAAAGGTGTTAGTTGTAGTGGGAGTATCCACCGCAAGTCTATGCAAGTTTTTGAGCCTAATAAAAAAATTTGACAAACAGTTGTAGGTGCTATTGGCCAGTGTTTGGGTAGTGAGTTCAGCTTTTCAGTGCCATTTCACTGCATATATTGAGCACATACACATTGTACAATTCTATGGATACCACTTATGTACGTCCATGTAGTCATTGATATAGGGTTTTTTTTTGTGCATAAAGCCTTTTATATCTAATAAAGAGGGTCATGGTGAGGTTTTATTAAGTGGAAGACATCCACATGTGGGGGTCTCTTTGATGATGCAGGTGGAAGACTTACACAACCTCGCGATAGGAGATGTATGATAGTTGTTTATAGGTGCTCGATAAGCCTAGTTTGCTTCTTTCGGGTAATTGATTATATGCAGTGGAGTCAATGATTCACTATGCACATAAACATGTCAGTACTTGTAAGTTTATGAGATTTTGACACTAGTCATATGCTCATTTTGCAGAGGATACTCCAGAAATATTTTTCTAGATTTTGTGGTTTTATCAACTATATAGTGGTCGATTTACTCCTTGATACACTTATTGGTGTGAGCACATTTATCCTCACATAATCTGTTTGGTTGGTTATTACTATTGATTAATTCATTCTTCTAGGAAGACTATTGAATCCTCTCCCAAAATCTGAAACTTGGTCATCCTTCTCTGAGCCTTACTAGTTTTTGGACTCTTGTAGCTCCATTATCATTCTATTTAGTTATCTACCATCATGGCATCAAAGATCTCAAGCACATCTAAGACTTGTGGATCCTGGTCTAGTGCAAGTGTTTCCAGGAGGAGCTATAACTTGCAAGGCAAAGATCATTTTGAGATCTAAAAATTTGATGGCACAAACTTTGCTTTATGGAAGAATCATACTAAACATGTGCTGATTCAGAGGAGGCAATGGAAGTTAGTAATGGAATCTCAAAGAAGCCTACTAGCATGGATGAAGATTATTGGGATGCGCTAGATGAAATAGTTAGGTCTAGCATTCAATTCCACCTAGTAGATAATGTTTACTTTACAATATTAGATTGTGAAAGTGCATAGAAGCTTTCAAAGATGAGATATATATATGGAACAACTAGAGGGTTATATAGTTCCTGGCAAACAAAGTCTAGCTTGTAAGCTCAAGAGGAGCTTATATGGACTTAAACAATCCCCTAGACAATGGTACCAAAAGTTTGATGCTTTTATGAAGCCTCAAGGCTATTCTCAAAACAATGAGGATCATTGTCTCTACACAAAGAGATGTTCATATGGCAGCTTGATATGCTTGATACTTTATGTTGATGATATGTTGATTGCTGGGAATTCCTCTATGGCTTATTGGCTCTAAAGGAGAACTTGAGTCATACATTTGATATGAAGGATTTGGGGGATGCCAAACATATTCTTGGCATGTGCATTACTCGTGATAGGAGTAAAAAATGCATATACTTATCTCAAAGTGAGTACGTATCCGAAGTACCTCACACATTCAATATCTAGGATGGAAAGGCATTGAGTACACCTTTGCCCACATATGTGAAATTGAGCAAGGATGATTGCCCCAAATCATATGAATAAAAGTAATTCATGACCAAAATTCCTTATCAGCTTGTTGTTACTAGTCATGTATGTTATGGCAGCTATGAGACCAAACATTAAATTTGCAGTCGGAGTTCTAAGTAGATATACGTCTAATCGTGGCAAGAAACATTGGGAAGTGGTCAAGATGATTTTGAGATATCTAAGTGGCACAAAAGACAAGTGTCTATGCTTAGGTATGTCACGAGGAAGGAGATAAGGAAGAGAGCTCACACGCACACTCTCACTCTCAAGGAGAAGCACACACACAAATTGAGGCAAGGAAGAATGATCTTCTTCTTCTTCTTCTATTACATAAAAGGAATGTACAAGAATGACCTAAAAACAAGAATACAACAAGTGCAATATATAAAGATCAGTACATAAGGAAAAACCTAATATCCGCGAATGAGTGAGCTGGCAAGAAACAAATGTGCCATCACTCTCGGTAGATAAATCTAATAAAGCTCAATGAAGTATCCCTGACATATATCAGTATGACCACTATACATGTCAGAGAAACGAAAAACTGGTACGTGTCACCCTGGATCATCACATGTTGAGCTTGATATCTCAACACTCCCCCTCAAGCTCAACGCCATATCCTGTAATCCAAGCATCTCTCGAAACTTCTTTAACTTCTCAGCTCCAAGTGCTTTGGTGAAAATATCAGCAACCTGCTCATCTGTTCTCACATAAACAAGATCAATATCACCTGCTAATACCTTCTCTCTGATGAAGTGATAATGTACCTCGATATGCTTTGTTCTAGCATGGAAAACAGGGTTCCGTGCTAGCTGTATGCTGCTAAGATTATCACAATAGATAGTGATAGGCTTTTGCACTTCCACACCTAAATCTGCAAGTAACATCTCCAGCCATGATGCCTCACATGCTGCCATTGCAGCACCTCTATACTCAGCCTCTGTACTCGACAAAGCAACAGTGGGTTGCTTCTTGCTGCTCCATGTAATAGCTGCACCTCCAAGTGAGAAAAGAAAGCCACTAGTAGATCTTCTATCTGGAGTACTACCAGCCCAATCTGCATCGGTGTATCCATAAACCTGCAAATCTACACCAGCCTCATAAAACAATGCATAATCCAGAGTAGCACTCACATAACGTAGAGTGCGCCTTAAAGCATCCAAATGTGGCTTCCTCGGAACCTGCATAAATTGACTTTCAAGTACAACAGTATAACTTAGATCAGGCCTTGTAATTGTGAGATATATAAGACTTCCCACAATTTTCCTATACATAGTAGCATTTTGCAATGCTTCACCTGATGTAGTATCCATCTTCAAATTTTGATCTAATGGCATAGAAATCGGCTTACAATCAGCCATACTTTTGCAGCATATTCAAGGCATATTGCCTTTGCGACATCCATATACCTGTTTCTGTATGTATAAACTCGATGCCCAAGAAATAGCGCAGCACACCAAGATCTTTCATGTCAAATTCCTGCATAAGAAGTTGCATTACCTCTTTGATGCTTTCTTCATTATTGCCACCTACAATCAAGTCATCAACATAAATGGCCACAATCGTGATGCCATCATCAGTCTTCCTTGCATATAATGAATGATCTGCATCACACATAGAAAACCCAATGCTGGTTAAGTAATCAGAAATCCTTGCATGACATGCACGAGGGGCTTGCTTCAGCCCATACAAAGCCTTTTGCAACCTGCAAACATATTCTGGATGCTTTGAATCTCCATATCCTTGTGGCTGGTCCATATATACTTCTTCCTGTAACTCACCATGTAGGAAAGCATTCTTCACATCCATCTGATGCAAAGTCCATCCTTTTGTTGTAGCTAATGCAACAAGTGTTCTGACAGTAGACATTTTAGCTACAGGGCTGAATGTTTCCTCATAATCAATGCCATATGTCTGTGCATAACCTTTAGCTACCAATTGGGCTTTATACCTGCTTACGCTACCATCAGCATTATGCTTTACCTTGTAAACCCATTTGCAGCCTATGGATTTCTTTCCTTGTGGCAATGGAACCAGCTTCCATGTATCATTTCCATAAAGTGCAGCCATCTCCTCATCCATAGCTTTTTCCCAATCTGCATTACCAATTGCATCTTCAAAACAAGAGGGTTCAGCATCTTGTATTACCTTTGTCATGTAGGCACAATGGCGAGCCATGTAACTATCATATGTGAATCGTTGCACTGAATTACGCATCCTCCCAGATCTTCTTGCTCTTGGGTCACTTCTTCTTGTATCATCTGCATGTGCCCTTCTTACTCCTGGAGTCTTCACAGAGGGCAATCCAAGTTCCTCATCAATACTCTTTTCTGAACCACTTGAATCTCCATCAACATCTTCAAAACCTGCACCTGTTTTACTACCAGCAGAAAGCTTTTCTTTACCTTTCTTGGATGTATTTGATGAATTTGCTGGACTAAAATTTCCACGCAATCTTCCACTCCATGGATTTGAGTTGGAACTATTGCTTGGTGATGCATCCGGATTCCACTCAAAACTTGAGATTTTGCACTAGATTTTTCAACATTTTCTTTGTCATTTGGTTCAAGATTCAGTCCTTCTTTGGCATCTGCATAGAAGCTTGACATTTCATCAAATACCACATCTCTGCTCACCTTCACCTGTCGTGTGAGTGGGTTATAACATTTGTACCCCTTTTGCTCAAGGGAATATCCAATGAAGACACATTTTTCTGCTTTCGGATCAAGCTTCATCCTCAACTCATCTGGAACATGTACATATGCAATACAACCAAAAAGTTTCAGATGTGATAAGTTTGGCTTTTTACCTGTAAACTTCTCTTCAGGTGTAACTTGATGTACAGCAGCAGTCGGAGTTCTGTTCATGATGTATACAACAGTATGCATGTTGATATATTTAGGTAGTGATGTGTGTGAACACTCTAGGACCGCCGGGGCACTTTTTTCCCTCTTTAGGAGGTTTTTTTCCCCCGGCTTGTATATACGCCTATTGCCCTAATGGGCTACTTATCCTTGTACATTCTCTAGTAATACATTCAGTATTGTGTGTTGTGCTCCAAGCTTCTTCTTCTTCCTTGTGTTGTTCGCGTGCTTCCGCAGACGTCTAACTCCAACAATTGGTATCAGAGTAGGTCATCGCTTCTTCTAGGGCGCCGTCGACACTCCTCCGTTTGTAGTCTCAAATTCGCACGAAATTTGGTGAGCATACTCAGGGTGTTTCCGAGATCAAAACAGCTTTGCTGTGTTGTGCCGAAATCGCGATCTGAGCTCGTTTCGGCCTCCGAACGCACTATCGCAGCGCTTGTGCAGGCTATTTCGTCCTTTTGTGCCAAAGGTATATACCAGTTTCTTTTCGCCAGTTTAAGCGTCTCGAAGTCTGCTACAGGTCTAGCAGAACTCGTCTAGGCAGTTCCGTTCAAATTTTTGAGATACACTCAATTTTCTGCATCAAGGTATTTTAGTCACCGGCCATGGCTGAAAGCAGTGATGTATTCCGTATGTTGGCTGTTGAGGATAAGTTGGATGGTACCAACTACCCATTATGGGCTTATATGATGCGACATGTACTCGTTGCAAAAGGATTGTGGAACATTGTGCAGGGTGTTGAAAGACGTCCTGTTACACCTGTAACGACAGGTACTGCAAATACAGGTGCTGGAGCTGATGAAGATGGTGTCGAAGATGATATTCCGCAGATTCCTGTTCGTGCTACTGTTTCTATTGCACCTACTGCAGAGCAGATTCGCTGGGATGGCAGAGATGCCTAGGCACATGCATTGATAGCTTTGTCTGTCAAACTTGCCATTATTCCTCACATTCGCTCTTGCAGAACAGTAGAGGATGCTTGGGATACACTTACCACTTTGTACCAGGCTAGAAATGAGGCTCGTGTTGCTTACCTCCAAAAACAGTTGGAGAGTGAGCACATGAATGAAGGTGATTCTATGGACAGTTTTCTCACAAAGATCAAAGACCTGAAGGAACAATTGATTTCTGCTGATGAGGTTATACCAGATAGCTCACTTGTGCAGACCGTTCTGAATAGTCTTCCTGATTCATATCAGAGTTTTGCCTCTACTCTTCGGTTGATGATGAAAGGCAATCCGAATGCCTTGTCATTTGAGGAATTAGTCTCTGTTCTGTTGCAGGAAGATCAGTCTAGGCAGAACAGGTCCATTATGCGTGTTACATATCAAGCTTTCCTGGCTAGTCAGAAGGGCAAAGGAAAATGGAGCTCTTCTACTAGTAAGCAGAAATCTGCAAATGCTGCACAATCGAAGAACCAGGATAAAGATGAGAAGAAATCAGAAAAGCAGAAATTGTTTTGCAAGTACTGTAAAGGAAATGATCATATCATAAAGAACTGTCCAAAACTGGCTGCTAAAGAGGCAAAGAAGAAAGAGGCTGGAATGCTTGTTGCAGAGGCCTCTACACCCAAAACAGAGTCTGCAAATCTTGTGCAGGAAGAAGAATGGGCGTTTACTACTGTCAGCAGTTTTGACCCATCTTCTCATGATCAGTGCATGTCTGCAGTAGACTCAGATGTTTGGTACTTTGACAGTGGGGCGACCATACATATTACCTCGCAGCATAGTTTCTTCTCTTCACTCGAGCCTGCCCCTACAGGGAATATTGTCACATGCGCCAATAACTCCTCTTATCCTGTTATGGGAGTTGGTAAGATCATTCTGACTACTGCTGATGGTAGTTCTTTCACTTTGTCAAATGCTTTATTTGTGCCAGGGATCAAAAAGAATCTGTTATCAGTTTCTGCATTAGCCAAGATTGGCTTGGTTGTGAAATTTGTTGATGACAGGTGTACAGTTCATGATCTGTCAAATGGCGATGTGATTATTGCTTCTGGCATTTTATGTCGTGGGCTGTATAAGCTCATAGACTATGAAAGATCTGTGAATGATTCGGCATGTGCAGTTCATGATTCTCAGGCTATGTCAGATGCAAAGCTTTGGCATGCACGCTTTGGTCATCTGAATTTTGCTAGTTTGCTACGCCTGCAGAAATCTGAAATGGTGTCCTCTTTGCCCAAACTTGAGGCACCTGGAAAACATGTTTGTGAAGGCTGTATTTTGGGCAAAATGCAGCGTTCTTCCTTTCCAAAAGATGGTTCAGTTCGGGCTACGCAGAAATTGCAGCTTGTACATAGTGATGTATGTGGTCCCATTATCTTGAGGTATTTCATTTTTAATCTCTTTCTAATCATCTTGACTTCCCGTACATATCTTTAAATCTTGCTTATTATCATCTCTTGCTTCTTTGTTTGTTTGATTATCATCCCTTAGAAGTGAGGAGTCTATCTGATTATGGGAAGCCTCATATTATTTTCTTGGTGTGTTTTGTTTATTTTTGTTTTTTTTTATGTTTGATATTCGTTTGATTTTGTTTTGTTTAGCTTCCGCATATTCCATTGCTCCTCCCATCTTTGGGGTTTGTACGTATATAGTATTTGAAGATGTAATCAAAGTATCTACATGCTCTTGGGATCTAGGATCCTTAGAAATTGAATCATTTATGCTTATAGGTTCTTTATGATGATCCTCTTCATAAGAATGTGCGTGTATTCCATGCGTATCTTTTTTATGTTCAACTTGGGTTTCAATTATTTTATGGATTTGCAGATTATTTTTAGTTTCTGAAATGCATGAAATTTGTGCATCTTCTTCATTTGCATAAATGTCAGCTTTCCAATCATCTGAAATTTTTTCTATTGTTTGTTGTTTCTTCACGTATCTCTTCATATCCTCATGGACGAGCATCCAATCTTTTGTGAGCCCCGAGTCGGAGTCTATATCTTGTAGAAGTGGAATTAGCTCCTCTCTAGCTTTAGTACCTATTGCTCGAAGAAACAACCATACTTTTTCATGTCTTAAGCACCTTTTATCGTGCTCAAAAAGATCATCATATTGTCACTCAAACTCTTTATTTATCTCTAGAATCGGCCGGTCTTTGGGCATGTGAACCAACCTCAAGAAGGACTTATGAGTCACTTTGTCTATGTCTTCTAGCACAAATTGCTTGAGGAGCATCGCTTTGTATTGCGACCATGTTATATGGTTTATTTGCATGAGTTGGTCGCGTAAACTGTATTCACACACATAGGCAAAGTTTTCGCATAATTCCATATCCGTCATCAAAGTCAACCTGACACCTAGGTATTTGGCCTCGAGTTCATACTCTTTACAAAACCTAGATATATTTTTGCCATTGAAAAATCCGCACCACTTTACTAGTCTCTCATGGAGCGACTAGATGGCTTTTTGATGCCTATCTTCTTCCTGAAAGCGTATGAACTCTGCTAGGAAATCTTCCATGTCTGAAGTGCTAGATCGCTCAATTTTGGAACGCTAACTCAAATCTTGAGTGCATTAGCTCGATATTTTATTCACTCCCTCCTTTTACGTCAAGTTCACCAGGTATATCGCGAGGATTCCAAAAAGGAGGTTGTGGAAGTAAGATATAGAGTTAGATTTGGGAGATTATGGAGGCATCCAATTAAGAGGGAAAACACGGTGTATTGGTGCACAGTGCCATCAAAGAACTTAATGAAGTGTTGTTTCCATTACTCTCTGCCTTGATACCTATCTACCATCAGATCCTCATGACTTGCACTATTTTTGTTTAAAATATCATTCCGCCTATAAAAATAAAACTGGTCTATCAAGATATTTTTCATTCATAGGGGAACAAATGTCATAGGAAGGTGCTTAATAGTGATGTAAACCAGCATTATAAGAGCAACGACTACTGCAGCCTACTTCAAGCTGTATTGCAAAAAAAAACCCTACGATGAGATTCTTGGCATTCTCAGCAATTTCAACCCAACAGACGATCCTCTCGCATACAAAACATTTCAGGATAACGGAGGTTGTCCAAGTCATGATAATATGAGGTATTGACTAGAGAATATATGCAATGACCACCAATAAACCAACATTCGTTCCTACGAGTAATGAGAATTGCAAAGTTGTTTGGCACTGCATGAACGTCAACACCTACAAGAAAATATCAAGAGCAGTAACTTTCATCTAATTTGAAATTAATTACCATCAGAGTAATGTGCTATTTCATAGCAGATATCAGAACTTTCATCCATCTGGCCCATATGTTCTCGAAAACGTGCAGTCTTCATATGTGAGAGAGCGTTCACACAGACAAAGAAGCAAGCGTATTTACCCTTAGCATCATACACGTATGCAATGTCTAACTACATCAGAAGAAAAGTAGAACTCATATCCACGTTTCCACAAGCGCATACGAAATAAAATTCACGAGATTCAGAAAACTTGGTTGGGAAATAAGTAATAAACTTGTGATGTTGAGTATCTTGAAGATCTTGTTGTAATAGGCTGAACTTAATATATAAACACAGGGAATTATCCCAACTACTGTCTGCAGGGTAATGGGCATGATCAGAGCTATAAAATCAACTTTCATTGGTTGCAAATGAGTATTAAAACAAAAAAACCTCTCATACGTTCTTTCCTAGGGAGCTGCACTCTTGTAGGTCAAGCATGCAGACAAATCCATGTGAAAAGTGGCAGAAAAGGTAGATGGGTATATGTTTATAACTACATCATATACATATACGAAACATGCACACATTCCTGTACACACGACATGAAGTTTCAATGATGGGCATATCAAAATAGGTGCCAAAATAGGTGCATAAGTACAGTGATATGGAGAAAACATACATCATTTAGCTTCATATTGGCCTGGTTGCATCTATAATCTTGCATTTCCAACATCCTGTGTCTGCCACGTTATGATCGAAGTGGGATAGAGCATTCCCAAAATGCAACTTCCAGATTATGTGCCGTTCAGAGAGGGTCTTTAACTGCTTGACATTGTACTTTTCTGCTAATGCCAAGAGATCAACTACACACTCCTCCAAAGACTCTGAGTAAATTTCAGCTGTATACAAGTAGTGTACAAGAGCCTTAGCGTCCCATATCTAAAGTCAATAATCTTAATATTATTGGTCTTGCCCTCTTCTGCTTTGCTGATTCCCACATAACTGGTAATTCCTAAATCCTGCCGGGCTTATCCCTTGCTCTTTGATCAGTTTAGAATCGCCTCCAAGCAACAGCAGCTGCCTGTTGCCTCCATGCTTTATTCTTCAAGCAACAGCAGCTGCCTCCATCCCAAGAGAACACTCCTCGTACATAAATCAAGAAGAACTTTAACGAGCAGAATTCCCTTGCAAACTTCAGGATAGATTCAAGTACACATAAATCTTCTGAGACAGAACAGGTCTGTCCCGAAGCAACCTTCTTCTTTTGTCTCGCATTTGTTTCCCTTGTTCTGCTGCAGCTGATCCTTCTCTATTCATTCACACAAGTCCCGACCAGCTCCTTCTCTACTCATTTACACAACAGCCAACCTTCATCTTTTACTTCTTAGATGATTGAAGCTTGTGGCATCACCAACTTCTTTCGATGGTGATCATCACTCCGATGCTTTCATTTATTTTCCAACACTCCTTTATCTACTGTGTGAAGATGGTGTAACTATGTTGATAGCACGAACGCATAGAGATGATGTATCTGGAATGATCTTGGACCTGTAGATGATTGAGGCCCAGTTTTTTTTCTAAAATCACTCCCTCAGGGAAACAGTGCCTTCGAATTCCCTGCCGGTCAACATCTTTTTATGTGCCAATGACCAAGATGTTTTGTCTCCCCCCCTTTCCTTCGATAAGCTAGGTTTCTTTTATGTGCAGCCGGCAAAAACCCTCTCATCCTGACCTCCCTTTCGAGTGGATTCCCTTCTCTGATCTGTCGGGATCGAGGGCCTTCCATCTCCCAAAGCTACCTTCTACCTTTCTTCCCTCTTTCGTCGCTGCCGCACATCTGGTCAGATAAGTATGTCAAGTGATCCCGTCGACCTTCCATTTCTCCAGCATTTGACACCCAAACCCCTCTTTAGCAAGGCCAGTACAAGCCTTAAGCACCCACAGAAATGTGACTTTGCTTGGCTTAACTGAGGTTCGTCACATTGAACAATAGTGTACAAGAACGTGCTTGGAACTGTTAAGGTTTGCATGAGCACAAATGATGGCATTCGAAGTATAAATAGTGGGTTGTCTAACTATATTAAATATCTCTTCCTCTTCTAACAAGCATCCACATAGCCAAAAAGTCGGATGAGGTAATCAGCAAAGAAAGAGATTCTAAGCATTTCTTGCCTAACCATAATGGCAGGCAACTCCCTAGCTGCCGCCAAATCTTTTGTCTTTGTGCATCCTTGAAGAATACAATAAGCAAGATCCTTAGGTATGGGCTCTCCTTCCAAGTCAAGCCTTTCAACTGACTATAATGCGTGATCCAAGTTATTACCATCATGGATCCTATGCAATCCTCCAAGACTAGCAATAATCTGTGAATGAGCATGATGCCTGGACATGCATTTGTTGCAAATGTTTTCTTGTCATCTTATTAGAGGAACATCCATTTCTAGCCCTGGACATCAAAGTTCCTCTCTACCTGCACCAGATTCATTTCTCATGATCCAACTTTTCGAGTTCTCTAATGCCTTCTAATGACGATGTTGCACTTCCAAAACCATTCCTCTCGTCCTCTAGATGTCTACATCATTTGGATATGTGAATCAATTTGTTTTCATGCTAGCAACATTTTGACCGAGTTGAATGTTGCTCTCTAAATCTTCAAGCTTGGTTTTGAATCTCGACCACAACGTGATGATGCATATCATTCCATTTTTGATGGAAATTTACATGATGCACTTGTGGAGCGAGGAAGTGAAGTTATGTGGAGGGAAACAGTAGAACTAGGAAAGTGAGGTCACACGTGCAGGAGATTAATCCCGAAACATCTCTCTCTCTCTATCTATCTCTCTCACATGCAGGAGATTTACATGACCAGAAGCAAAGCTATGTGGAGGAGGAACAATAGAACTAGGGAATGAGGTCAAATGCAGGAGATTAACCCCGCAACATCTCTCTCTCTCTCTATCTATCTATCTATCTATTTATCTATCTCACTCTATTCGTGCCTCCTCTCTGAAGCACATCTGTCTACTCTTTACCGCGATGGCCACATGTCTCTCTCTCAGTGAGTCCTCTCTATAGTGCATCGTTCTACCTATAGATCAACATATCCTCATTTTTTTGACATCAAACTCATTCATTTTTGAGCAATCTGATAACTTCAGAGTTTCTCTCTCTCTCTCTCTCTCTCTCTCTCTCTCTCTCTCTCTCTCTCTCTCTCTCTCTCTATATATATATATATATATATATATATATATATATATATATATATATATATATATATATATATATATATATATATATATATATCTATATATATATATATATATATATATATATACATACCCTATAAGATCCTAACTCTTTCTCTGCCACTCTCTCTATCTCTCTATCTCTCATCGACCTTTGTATTGTGATCTTTGCAAATTTTCTCCCTTTATCAAAATCTCTCTCTCTCTCTCTCTCTCTCGCTCAAGGGAGCACTAGATTGTGCTCTCTGACTACAGTAGATACGATTTTGGAAATACACTTCTGATAACAAGAACACCCACGAAGGGAAAACAATACAAGAATATGTGATTGATACAAGATGTCCCACAACCTGGGACTGATAGGTATGAATAACTCGGCTAGAGATGATACATGATATATCTGGATTACAAGAACTCCCTTCTCGAAGATGAACTAGATACAAGAAATAACTCGATAGGATCTCGTACTATGAGATTACAAGAGGACAAGATAGGATGTCCAAGAACTAGACTAGAACAAGGAACAAGACAAGAACTAGAACTGGAACTTGAAGAGTACTTACTTTGCGGTCACGACTCCTTGAGCTCCCAAGTTTGGTATTGGCAAGACTGATTATGAATGTGGCCAACCCCTCCTTATATAGGTTTTCCAAGGGCAGTCTAGGGCGGTTACAAATTGATGATGTCATCGATGATGCCATCAATTCAAAGCATGGTCTCTAGATGTTTGAATTAAGCAAGAAGACAATCGATCTCAGGATTTTGGCACGTTCCGGACGCAATGGAAGCATTAGTTTCCTCAAATTCTGAACCAACCATGAGATATAGGATTCACATGGAATCTAAGATTCAAGATGGTTTCCTTTGTCCATGACATTACCTCCCCCTCAAGCGACGAGTTCCATGAGGAGCGGTCATGTTCTCTGGTCTCAGCTTCATTGTATTTTTCTTATGGAATTCTCGAACCTTGATTGGTGCTCTTTGTAGGTTTTCTGCAGGTTCCCAAGTACAATCACTGATGTCATACCCTTTCCAATGAATAAGGTACTCTAATCTTCCTCGGGATATTCTCGAATCTAGGACATGCTCGACTTCAAATTCTTCATGATCATCAATCTCGATAGGTGGTGAAGGACTAGGTCTCTCCCCCCTCAATGGTGAAATCTGATATGGTTCCAACATGGATACATGGAAAACTGGATGTATTCTCATGGTACTTGGTAGCTGGAGCTTGAAGGTGACTGGATTAATCTTGGCCAAGATGGTAAATGGACCAAATCTTTGATGATATAACTTTGCACAAGGCCTTGAGGTTTGCAAATTTTTTCTGAGTAACCATACTTTATCCCCAATTTGATATGATGGATTCTGGACACGATGTTGATCTGCATAGTACTTATATTGTTGTTGAGCTTTATGGATCTCTTCCTTGAGTTCTTTGTGAATGTCCATCAGGTACTGGGCCTTGTCTCTGGCAGGTGGGTTCTTGACATGATTTGAGAGTTGTATATCCATCCTTGGATGTTGTCCATAGTTTGCAAAGAAGGGAGTCTGCTTAGTAGATGCATGAACACTATTGTTATAGGCAAACTCTGCAAAGGGTAACAACTCAAACCAATCATTTCGTTGATAGTTGCTAGTGCAACGGAGATATTGCTCTAGGACTCTTCAAGTAAGTACTCTTCAAGTTCCAGTTCTAGTTCTTGTCTTGTTCCTTGTTCTAGTCTAGTTCTTGGACATCCTATCTTGTCCTCTTGTACTCTCGTAGTACGAGATCCTGTCGTGTTATTTCTTTTATCTAGTTCATCTCCGAGAAGGGAGTTGTTGTAATCCAGCTACTGTAGTCAGAGAGCATAATCTAGTGCTCCCCTGACAATTTGGCAAGACTAATTATGAATGTGACCAATCCCTCCTTATATAGGTTTTCCAAGGGCGGTTCTAGGGCGGTTACGAATTAATGATGTCATTGATGGTGTCATCAATTCGAAGCATGGTCTCTGGATGTTTGAATTAAGCAAGAAGACAGTCGATCTTAGGGTTTTGGCATGTTCCGCACGCAACGGAAGCATTAGTTTCCCCAAATTCTGAACCAACCATGAGATATAGGATTCACATGGAATCTGAGATTCAAGATGGTTTCCTTTGTCCATGACACTCTCTCTCCCTCTCTGTCCATGTGTCTAATCCTCTATGTTAAATCTCTCAAGCTCTCTCTATGTATGAAAACATCTCTTTACCTCTCTCTATTAAATTCGACAAACATCACGATCTACATAGCCTCTCTCTCTCTTGTTGAATATGTAACTATGCAAGTTGTAGCTGGACAAAGTTGTAGCTGGACAAAAGGAATGACTCAAATGAATTAGGTTGGTCTCAAGGTCAGGCAAGGTGGAGAAAAGAAATCCTAAGGTGGTGGAAAAGTTGGAAGAGTCATGCCAAAGCTATAAAAGGAGGTGAAGGGACACGAAATGCATGGAAGTCTTGTAGGTCATTTTAGACTAGGAGACATATACTCAAGGATGCTTAACGAGAGAGTCATCCAAGGATCAAGGAGCTCAAACATAGATGTACAAGCTAGGAAAAACACAGAGGAGGGCATCACATGCACAAAGGAGGAGTAAGGAGGAGCTATCAAGCCCACACCCCCTCTAGTCCCTTGTAGGCATAGACATACTCTACTTGCAAGAGTTGTAGCTCTTTGTCTACATATCTAATTGAAGAGATTTAAAGTGCATTTTGTATCTTATATATTATGTGTCCTACTTTCCCTAAGAGGGCTTCTTTAAATCAGTTTTATGTGTAGAGGAATTGGTGTATCTCAATCACCCTAATTTTTGCATATCCTACATCTCTGCATAATTTATTTTGTAGAGAGTTCTTGAGTGACCTAAACAGATCCATTTGAGGTGTTCTATAGCTTGCTCCAAATCAAATAAGTGTGGCTAAAAGGTTAGTTGATTTTGATTAGTTAAAGGTAGGTGAATTAGAGTTTTGTTGTAGGGTAGCAGAAAAGGTATATGAAGGGACCTAGGTATTGGGTTCATTTCACTTCTAGTGTGCAAATCTAAGGGATTAAATTCCAAAAGTTGGTATCAGAGTAGGAAAGATCCTTTGAAGACTCTAGGAAAAGGACACAAAAGCTTGGACATCAAGGTTAAGAGGTACTTTTCCGTGTAACCCTAATTTCCCATTCATTATGGTAGATCTAGGTCAAAAATTGGAGTAACTTGACAAAGACAACTACTAGCCATGGAGGTTCAGAGCCATGAACTACATCATGAGCAACGTTTTATGGCCTATTATGTGTGGGTATGAAGATAAACCCAATGCCGACCCCAAAGATCCAAAGGTCACCAACGAAGAATTGAAGATGTTGAAGGATTGGTAGAAAAGGAATAGGAGAGCTATCTTCTACATTTCATAGGTAATCGCTATCACTATGATTCATCATGTATCAAATTTTGATCATGCTAGAGATGTTTGGGAAGCCTTAGAGAAGATATATGCCACTTCCACAAGAAATATAAAGATGCAGCTTCAGAATGAACTCCATTCCTTGAATAAGGTAGTGATCAATCTATTGTTCACTACACCTTGAGGGTGATCGAGTTGAGGGAGCGATTTGCATCCATTGGCTTCAAAGTAGATGAAGAAGATCTTATGTAGATTACTCTCAATGGGCTAAGAGGATAAGACAAGTGAAAACCCCTCATTACTACCATCTTGTATAGAGATCTACCAACTCTTGAGGAGGACACATCCAAGAAGGATGGTCACTCATAGGTCCTGTATGCTAGAAAAGGCAAAGGTAACAGTGGAAAGAAGGGGAAAGGAGGAAAAAGCAAGTGGAAGTAGTCCAAGGAAGAGGATTCAGATTCAAAATGAGATAACGAGGCATCATCTTCAAGGAAGGGCACGAATGGCAAAGGGAAGAACAACCCTCATGAAGCTGAAACTTGTTTTACATGTGGTAAACAAAATCATATTTCTTCAAATTGCTGGTTCAAGGATGATAAAGGCAAGAAGAAGAAGGAGCAAGGGAACTATGCTGACAAATCCAAGAAGGATGATGAGAAGAAGACCCTTTTCGCCATCAAACATAGCTACACTAGTGATCCCAAGGACACAAAGTGGTACATAGACTCTGAATGCTTGAATCACATGTCATGTATGGAGGAATGTTTTGTTCATATGCAGGTTCCAAGCTCAAAAGGTTGTGTGGAGATAGGAGATATCACTAAGCATTCCATTACACATGTGGGAGATGTGAAGCTAGGTGAAGGTAAATCTGTGAAGACTCTTAAAGATGTGCTCCATGTTCCATCTATTTCCAAGATGTGAGGATAGATCTATACTTGATGAAGATGAAGTGGTGCTACAAAAAGTTTGCACTACACTAGCCAAATGAACTTCACAGATATGTGATGGGCCCTTTTCCCTTGCCAAAGGATGTTTTAGACACCTATGTACCTTGGAATATCACTCTCAAAAAGATGAATCAAGATAGACAAGTTTGACTAAAAGTCAACTAGCAAAAACTTTCTATTTTTTAATAATGACCTTCAGTATTTTGTTTAGTGCTCTTTCTCTAATCAAAATTGATCAAAGATCTTCTAGAGAAATCTAACTAGGAAGTAAAAGCGACTTATAGAAAGTTTCCTCACTAAAAATGATTGAGTGTATAATGAGAAATCAATTTAGTAATCCACCTATGTAAACCAGACTTTTCAGGAGGCAACAAGTATGAATACATAGTGAAGCGTTGATGAACATTACTCATAGCTCCTAACTTCAAATGTAACGAAACTTTTTAAGATAAAGATAGACTAAGAGAGCTATCATTAACAAGTCAAAGCATTGGAAATGATGAACTAGACTAGGAGAAATTCTTTTTGCAATCTAACTAAAAAACTGAGAACTGTGACAGAGAACAGTATACTCACATAGGCATGAAGATATGGTCACAAATGACCACGAAATCAAATGTATATTGAATGGAACTTATAGTGGGCTTATTGATACATATGTGTGCCTTGCGATCACACTCTAATATGGTGAGGAGCTCAACTAAAATGGTGACTCAATCTGTAACTAAAAAGTCGTGCATATATAGTGGATGTTGGAGCAAAGATTTGAATTTGAAATCTTGCTCGCCTAATCAATTCTCCTATCTTTTAGTGATTGACTCTCCAAATAATTCAATCACGAACTTGTGGAGTTCTTTTCCAACTCATCAAGTGGATTCAACCACTTTTGTTTCCTTCATGTTTGCATCACGTTAATACTCAAGGAGTTACAAGGATGAGTTCATAAGTGAACTTCTCATATCTTAATAGTTGGCTTCAATTATAGCATAAGCTTCTATGATATTTGAGGACTCAAGCCAATACTTAGACTTGCCATGTATTTGTTCCAATAGCTCGCCCTCAAGTCAAGTAAGCTTGAGTTCTTAAATCTTCCAAGATTACCTGCAAACCAATCATAAATTTGAATTTACTGAGTTTTGTTCCATCTAATGCCTTAGAATGTCTACACATTGTTGATGAGTTGACACATATGATAGCTGAATTTCCTTGCTCACAATCTCCTCTCTTACATATAATGTACATCAATATGTTTAGTCCTTGCATGGAAAATTGGATTGGCAGCTAGGTGAATGGAACTCATATTATCACAAAAAATACTTGGGGTTCCAGTCTCCAATCCAAGATCTATAAATAGTGTCTCATCGACATTGCCTCTTAAGTAGCTATAGCAAGACCTCTGTATGCAGCTTTTGTGGAAGAGAGAGGAACTATGGATTGCTTCTTAGATGAGCGTGAGACAAGTTTTGACCTTGCAAAAGTAAGGTATCATGAGGTGCTCCTTCTGTCTTCCTTGGAGCCATGCCAATCTGCATCAGAGAATAACTTTAGACTTAAGTCAGATACCTAAGGCTAATATAACCCTTCATTTATGGTCCCTTTGAGATATTTGAGTATCCTCTTGGCATCATCCATGTGAGGTTTCCTGGGTGTGTGCATAAATTGATTGAGCACATTCACAGTATAACATATATCCACTCTTGTCAATGTGACATGATTCAAACTACCCACAAGGCTTTGATAACATGTGATATCTTCTATGAGTTTACCTCCATGTGAGCTGAGTTTATGATTAACTTCCATTGGAGTACTTGCAATCCTACAATCTTGCATCTTGAACTTTGTCAACATGTCTTTAATATACTTCCTTTGAGTAAGGAATAGACCATGATCTCTGTATACTACTTCCAATCCTAGGAAGTATGTAAGTGAACCGAAGTCACTTATCTTGAACTCTTCTTTCATCTGCTCCTTGATCTTCTTTATTCCATCTGCATCATTTCCTATAAGTATAATATCATCCACATACACACACAAATAAATGACTTCAGAATTACTCTTTTTGATGAAGAGTGATGGATCTGTCTTGCTAGATTTAAATCCTTTATCATGCAAGAATGAAACAAGCTTGTGATTCCAAGCCCTTGGGGCTTGTTTGAGTCCATATAGAGCTTTATAAATTTTACACACATAATCAGGATGTACTTGATTCTCAAACCCTGGTGGTTGTGCCATATACACTTCTTTTGTTATCCATCCATTCCGAAATGCATTTGTACATCGGATTGGAGTGTCTTCCAGTTCTTGGAAGAAGCAATGCTAAGTAGAACTCTAATTGTAGGCATCTTTGCCAAAGGAGAGAAAGTCTCTTCATGATCAATTCCCTGGGTTTGTGCAAAGCCTTTTGCCACAAGCCTTGCCTTATACCTGCTAATGGAGCTATCTGAGTTCTTCTTCAATTTGTAAATCCATCTTGAACTATCACTTTCATTGATGAAGACTTGGGAACTAATTCCCCAGTGTTATTTTCCTCAAGAGCTTCAATTTCCTCTTCCATTGCATGCTCCCACTCTGATTTTTCCTTGGCTTCCTCGAACGTTGAGGGTTCCTCTTGATTTATGTCCTGTGCTAGATAGATTGAATGTTTAGTAACTAGAGAAGTATCAAACCCATGCCTCTTACGTTTTCTTTTCTCCCTCATGGACCTTCTTAGGCCATGATGTGATGATTCTACCTCTTGTCCAAGTTCCTACATTTTAGCTTTCCCTTTAGACTTCCACATTTTGAGTTTTTCAATCTGAGATGCTTCATCATCTTCTGAGGTATCTTGTTCTTCAATTTTAATAGGGTTATCCTTAACAAGTTTTGGGAAATCTTCTTCAAGATCATAAGGTAACTTGATCTTACTACATGAATCTTCATACCAAGAACTATTCTCATCAAACACTACATCTCTACTCACCAAGAATCCTTTGGTTGTTGGGTTGTATAACTTGTAGCCTTTTTTGTGGTTTTCATATCCAGTGAACACACATCTTTTAGCTTTTGGTTCCATCTTTCCTCTAAACGTGAAGGAACATGAGCATAAGCAATACATCCAAAAATCTTAGAATGATCATGTTGATGATCGGATCCCGCAGACAGGAATGCAAAGGATAATACAGAAATGCAATCATACAAAAGTACTCAGAGATATAAAAGACAAGAGACGACACCAGATTGGGTACAATCTCCCCCCACATACTGTGATGGATGACTCTATCAGAGCATGTGCATTTATAGGTATTTCTTATTACGTCCTGAATAGAAGATACATGAGGAACGCACTTTGAAAAACATGCTTTTGCTTTTGCTTTTGATTTTGATTTTGCTTTTGCTTTCTTTACAAAAATAACTAGAAATAATATCTTCTGAAAATAACTATCTTCTAAAAATATTCTTCTAAATATATCCAAAAATATTTGAATAAGTCCATGTGTGTTCACACCCTCATGGATCTTCGCCTGCTAAATCAAAACACAAAACACAATAAAATCCTCAAGGCATTAAACCTTCATTCCAATATTCCATAAAGTATGACATGCCTCCCAGTTGACGAGCAATTGACCTCAGTTGATAAGAATAAAATAGACATGGATGGCCACTCACTTGTCCCATCATTGAACAATCATAAGCATGTTCCATGTGAAAACACATGCATGGAACTGGAAAACTAGAATTTAATGTGAATGCGAATGATTAACAGGGTTTAAGTATATTTTGGAACCTAAATGCAATCCAAAAGTGATCACAAAAACAAATATCTCCATGTGATAAAATAAATTTTGGAAAATCATGAATGATTAGTAGCAGATTAAAACAAATTACAACCTTTTGCTCAATGGAACATGAAGAAATAAGAAACATTTAATGTCCTCTATATACTTGAGTGCATATGTATACTAATTTGCTAAAACTTTTGGCAACATAACGGTGCAATTTTGAAAACAAAAAAAATTACGACAAGCAAATTCCATGATATTGGTATAGACAGGCTCAATCTATCTACGTAGAAGGATGCATGCACCATAGAAGACAAATGCACGTCTTAACTATGTGTATAGTGTAGGTGCTATGCAAAATTGCATGTCCTATATGCAATATGATGCAAAAAGAGAACAACAATGCATATAAATTGATAAGAAACTTATATGGAGGTTCAAAGAGTAACTTGTAGGTATGTACAAGTGTTGAAGATGGTCCAAACTCCACTGAATTAGTTCTCCAAGTCTCATCCAATTAGTTGTGCTTCAAGATGTTATTTGGAAAAAGGTTGTTGAATATGAATGGGAAAACTCAAGACTCTGAAGATGATTGGAACTAAAGCCAAAGTATGGCTTTTAGCCACTCTTTGTAAAAATATATGAGAGCACAATTCACAAGAAGAAAAATCTCTGAATTTGGTTCTAGGATGATCAAGATAGGCCCAAAAGAGTGAAAGTTTGTAGTCTCAAATGGCTAATTTGCTTCAAGATAAAGTTTACATTATGATTTCTCTATGCAAAAATTCGAACTATGAAAGTCTTCTCTGCAAATTCTTTTCTACATCCTTCAAGCGCGCGATTGTGTCAGTTTGATATCCCACATATATTCTTCGAGCCGGATTAGGTTATATATTCGTGCATGATTGATCCTTCAATTCAAAGGAAATAAGAAAACGAGTATGCATCGGTGGCTCAAAAAGCCATGTGGGCAACCTAACCTGGTAGAGTTGATGGGTGCGAACCTAGCAAAGCCGAAATTCCTTGATCAGAGCTTTTGAAAATTTCGGGCAATACACAACTACGGCCTGAGAGCCTATGTCTGCGCCACGAAATACGTGAACCACGGATCCAAACAGTCTACCTATGTCTAAAACGATATTCCTCTATAGTCGATTTTGATGCCTGCAACTTCTAATGCATGGTTCTCCCAAACTAGATCCTGTTTAATCAAATGCTTTTAGCCATAGATGGCTTACCTTTCAACTTAGATTTTGGATCCTCATTTGTGTAAAACTTTACACTATGCACTGAGATCTGATCAATTCTTTGACCATCGAGATTGTGCTTGTTTCAGAAGGCACTCATCACTTGTTTACATAAAAATGTTCCTACACATAATTCTCTCACCCTCTTTACAATTAGGCTCCCAAATCGTAACCATATATGCGTTAACTATGGAATTAGACACCTACAAAAGGATTCATGAAATGATCAAACATAGAAGGAGAACACAGCAAAATATTGAGTACAACTTTTGCTTTACTCAAAAAAGTTTACATGTGTATGATGAGAGTTATTCACTTCACTTCTAAAGTGTCTAATTGCTCTTAAAACTTCTAATCTATCATCTCTTATACATGCCCCAACTTTCTACTTGTATATATAGGCATATATGTACAAGCTCATGACCATAACAAAAGTATAAGTGAGCAAATTACAAGTTTAATGTACACATGTATACAAGTCTTTATTTCCTGAATATGCACTATCTTCAAGCTTCATTTGCTGGTCGTTTCTTCATTCTTTGACTTCAACCCTTCATCCAAAACATCAATTGATGGTTGGCATGCACCAACAATATATTGATGAAGTGATGATCGAAATAGTGTTTCTTAGGGGTTGTGAGTCAAATTCATAAAGAGAAGCTCTTTCACAAAGAGAAACTCTTATCTCCGAATCAATGGTCATTAGGAAAGGCTTATGTGAGTGTATTATGGTTGCAAAGATACCATTGTTTGTATTCAAGCCATGTGAACCTTGTGGTGTGAAAGCACACTTTGTAAAGGAAACAGAACTCATAATCAGCGTAAATCAAAGTATATAAATAGAAAACAAACGAATGGAAAAAGATAGTGATGTGATTGCTTTTCACGATCTTTTCGGAGGCGGAAATTTTATGGGACAAAGGACGCCGAAGTCTTATAAATATAGGCTATAGATGAACGATGGAAGGGAGGCCAAGCGATGATTTACCTGATAATTGACGAGCGAGAAGAATTAGGCGCGGAGATCCATGCAGATATCGGGGGGCGGGTGTTCTCTGTAGCAGACTACAAGATACAAATTGATTACTACAAGATACAAATTGATCTGGCAATGGGGGAGGAAGAATATCAACACCTTATTTCTGGTTATATACACCTGATCTGAAGTGGTATGGATCGGACTGCTGCGTGGAGGTCTTCCACTGCTCCAGCGCAAATATTAATGTCAACATTGAGCTCATACATCTCCTCCATCACTGAGCGGCACTTTTGTACACAGAAAGAAGCACATGCGATATGCTGATTCTGAAGATTTAATTAATGGCAGTCCATGTTTGGCACACGATCCTCTGACCACCATCTTCTTACACGAATGATTACGAATTGACCACCATATGTCAAAAAGGCATTCTTCTGGACATCTAACATCAACTATGCTCTATAACTCTCAACTATAGTGATGAAAATTGAATTGTTCTTAGCTGCTTTATCGATCGGTCTGATAAATTTTGTTGACTTCTGTCTCTTGCGAAACTCCAACCTGCCAAACAGGCTTTGATCTAATTAGGATTTTTTTTTTTTTTTTTTTTTTTGAGCCAACAGGAAAGGAGAGTAAATTAATGAAAAATGTTACAATGTATACAGGGAAGCAGCGATCCCATCAACAAGCGAGGGGTTACAAATTGCAGACCATAATGAATCTGTCTTGGGAGTAACACTCAAGAAGAGCTTCCCTCCATTTAGAAGGAGGCAAGGATTTGATAGTAACATTAAGATCATGGGGGACAATTTTAATAGCTTGAAGACTATGTAAACCAGTAAGATACAAAGTTTTTCTGAGGACACCCAAATATTTTTTTCGTGCTCATATTGGTTTACATCTCTTCTGTGCGAGGTATTTTGCACCAAGTATTGAATGTTTATATTTTCCCGACAGTTCCACTCATTGTTGTGGATTGGCATATAATTGAATTATCTTAATTTTGGTTCATCATTTGCTAAATTCAATAAGAGTTTTTCAATAACAGCGGATGGGAATTAACTGAAGGACATGTGACAAGTTTTTATGACAGTGCTGTGAGTTAAGTGCAATCAAGAGCGAAGCAAAAGGCCAAGTCACGATTTTTCTGTAAGATTGGACAAGAACTGACCGAATTCTAAGGTATGGATTTGCTAAAATGATTTTATCACTGCCTCCAAAATTTTCTGACATAGCCGATGCTCTATCTTCTCTAAACGGATATCGGTACGTTAAAACATCCATTCCGAACTTATCACATTCTGGCAACTGAGAATCGCTCCTCCAACTTCTTTTTGTATGAACAGTTGAAACAGAGCAATTAATCATTCTTTAGCACAAAATATCAAAGCTAATAAAAAGATCAACAGCAAGGAATACTACGACAGTTGCCCGCTCGAATAACATATACTCCCTCGAATAACATATACTGTAACCTAGAAAAAGAGATTAATGAGGTCAACTTCCTAGGGGACAACCACTTTGAAGAAGACCCCACTGATAATACCCTTGGGTGCTCTACCAACAAAGAAGACAACCAAGAAGGTTATACCACGAGTAAAGAGGAAGGCTTCACTACCAGCAATGAAGACAACCCAGACAACGAAAGCTCCTCCCTTGGTCCTACCCTCCCAGTATGCTTTCCAAGATTACCGCAACAAAAGTCAAAGCTTAAAGGAAAACAACCTTCCGGCATGCCTTGGAAGAGCCCCCTCAAGAGTAGGATCCTAAGTCAAGAAGTAGGGAGGAAAAAAGAAGACCACAAGAAGAAAAAAGATCAGGTCCCTCCCCTCAAAGAGGGCAACCATCATCAATGAAATTCACATCTCTAAACGTCAGGGGTCTGTCTGACCCGTCAAGAGCTTCGATTCTTGGCCAGTGGTTCAAAGACAAGTGCTTCGCCCCTGACTTTATTTGCTTACAAGAGATTAAAATTGATGGAGAGGATCTCCAGAAACGGCTTAAATGCATTTCTCCGAACCACCTTTGGTTCTCCACTTCTCACCCTAGAGGGACGGGGGGTGCTTCTATCGGCATTAGTCACTCCTTGTCTGGCAATGTGACCTCGACTTTTGAAGGTCGGAATCATCGTTGGATTTCTGCCTCTTTCGAGTTCCCTTTCCAGTTCACTGTGGTCTCAAATTATGTCCCTAATGGTGAAGCAGATAGAATGGATACTTGGGCTTCCCTAGACTCCCTTTCACACAATGTTCTGATTTGTGGGGACTTCAACATGGTTGAGTTTCCTGAGGACCGATGGAATAACAAAGGAAGAATTATTGACGGTCAGGAGAAAGAGATATGGGATAAAATCAAGCTCCATCTCGACCTTGTCGAGGTGAAAGACATGAAGGGGTTTTCCTGGTCAAATCTCCAATTGGGGGACTCTTTGAGGAAAGCAAGACTTGATAGATGCTACATCGATCAGAACACCATCCTTCAGTGGGGTGTTCCTTCGATTTCCCAACACATGGACCTTACTATCTCAGACCATTATCCGATTACTCTGTCTTTCAAACCGATTCCCATGTTCCAGAAAGCTCCTTGGTTTCATGCTTGTCAGACATCGTTTTCCCTCCCCTCTATCCACCAAGAAATTTCTGAGGTGTGGGCGGAAGCCTTTGCTCACTGTAATGAACCGGCTAAGTGCTGGAGAAGCGCGGTAGAAAGGACTCGAAAAATTCTAATCAGGACTCAAAAGGCTATAAGAGAAATCCGAAAAAAAAGAAGGGAAACGGTGTACTGGAGGCTCTCATGGCTTGAAGAAGAGGTGAACAAAGGTAAGTTACATTGCCAACAAGGTCTTTTGAAAATCAGGGGAAGATTAAGATTAGAGGAGGAGGTTCGAAGAAAAAATCTTCAAATTTTCTTCAAAGAGTGGTGGGCAGGGAAGGCCAACAAACCAACGAAAGAGATGTGTAACATCCTCAAAAGGAAACAAGCTAGGGAATCCATCCCCTATTGGTCGATAACAATGGAACTAAATGTTGCACGGAAGTGGAGAATAGATCTTTCATCGTCGAGCACTTTACCAATCTTCTTGGGGTCTCGACTCCTCTTTCCTCCCACAGGCGCGACTCCATGGCAACCATCTCAAGGGTTGCTCAAACCAGAATCCCACAGAACTTGATGGCTCTACTAGATGCTAACATCTCCGAGAATGAAATTATCGAGGTTATTGATGCCCTTCACAATGGGAAAAGTCCGGGTCCGGATGGCCTTACCAATGAGTTTTTCAAGTCCTTCAAACATCAGGTGGCCACCCCACTGCGCCTCGTGTGGCAAGAGGCTCTCTCATTCGGTGCCCTCCCTGAGTGCCTGAATAATGGCGTCATCAAGTTAATCCACAAACGGGGAGATAAGAACAAAATTGAAAACTGGCGTCCGATTACCATGCTCCAAACAGGATACAAGATAATTGCAAAAGTTATCGCCAACATAATCTCTTGTCATTTAAAGTCATGGCTGTGTGAGGACCAGAAAGGTTTTATCAAAGGTAGATCTATACTTGAAGCAATTATCGATATTTGGGAAGGCCTTGCTTTTGCTGAGGAGTCCGCTCAAGATATGGTATTCATTAAGATCGACTTCGATAAAGCGTATATTCTTCAATCATTGAAAGACCTTGGATGCAGCCAAAAGTTCACGAAGATGATTTCCACTCTTCTTGGAAATGCTTCAACTAGAAGAAACATCAACGGTAAGCTCTCTGAGCCCATTCGTTTAAAAAGATCAATTAGGCAAGGCTGCCCTCTGGCTCCATTACAAAACGCTATCGCCTCGAATGGGCTCAGCTGCCTATTAAAGCATCACATGGACGCTGGCAATCTCAAGGGTCTTTCCTTACCTCTAAATCACGGCCAAATGATTGTGAGACTTTTTGCTGATGACATGAATGCCTTTGTGCATAACAATATAAACAACATTGAGGTGTTTTGGTGGTGCCTCCACACCTTTTGTGTGGCATCAGGCTCAAAAATCAACCATGCTAAAACTACTTTTAGAGCAATCAGCGGACATACTCCCCAATTGTTGGTGGATCAGGGGTGTCAGGTTATCCCTAACGGTCAAGTCTTCCGTCTCCTTGGCATTCCGATGGGATTCGACATCTCAATGGACCAACGCTAGAACTGAGTGCTATCCAAGCTGGATAGGAAGCTGAATCATTGGAAAGGTATGCAAGTCAACCTGGCAGGACGTGCTATGGTTGTTAACACATTTATGCTGTCTATAATTATTTACTTTATCTCGTGTTGGAGACCTAAGGAGAAAGACTTGGCCAAAGTGGAAAGAATCTGTAGAAACTTCCTTTGGACTGGGGACCCCAACAGGAGGGGGATTCCCAAAATCAACTTGCATTAGCCCTAAAGACTCAAGGGGCTTGGAATTTTGGATATTGTTGGGTTGGCTGACAAGTTGGCGGCAAAGTGGCTTATCAAGGCTTGGAGCAATAGGGAGTCCTCTTGGGCTAAATTGATCTTCAGAAACACAGAAGACCTTACCTTAGTTGGCCACCCTGGTTGGAAGGACATAGGGATTCTCACGCTTTTGTTCTCCCCCCACCCGGTCTTCCCTAAAGGCTCTAGCCTCGTGTGTTCCTTATGGAAGAATCGGAACAAGGCCAAACAGTTCATCAGAATCAGTGATGAGTGGAAGTGGGCAGCTAGCATAAGACAAAATGACTCTATTTGGTTCCCGATCAGCGGCATTCGGGGGGTGGAGTCTTGGAACCTCCAAACTGCAAGGCGGTTATGGAACAAGGGGTTCAAACACTAGAAACAACTCTGGAAACAAGAGACCAACCAGTGGATTAGGTTCGAAGAATTAGATCCGAGACTTAGAGTTTCCTTTGAGGAATGGACTCTTCTTCAAAGCAGGTGTTTAGCTTGGGACCGCTCAACTACCTGCCTTCTTTGCGGTCAAGATCTTCCTTGCTTGGAAGGCCTCAAATGGAGCAATGGTAAGAAGATATCTGGAATCCCCAACTTCAAAGAGGATTTAGATGTTCACCACACCCTTAACAAGAGATGGTGCCTTTCTTGGCCAAACTTCGATGGGAGCTAAAATTCATGTCTATTTGGCACCCCCTAATTGAGGTCAAAAAGTCCGTTCTCATGTGGCAGATCTTGCATAAAGGTATCTGGACCAATGGAAGGGCTAACAAGATCTGTGGTGTGCCGCCATGGTGCAAGCGTTGCCGTCGGTGCATCGAAGATTTAGCTCACGTGTTCTTCGACTGCCCCAAGTCCCGTGTTATTTGGCATCACGTGACCCGTGTATTGAGACTCACGAACCAAATCAACTGGTAACAAGTGATGTTGGGTGAGGCGATCGGCTCCTCATCGAGGCTGTGGAATGCCATCAGAGGTGAGACTCTCTGGAAGATTTGGAGGGAGCGATGTGCTATCAATTTTGGCCAAACTCCTAAGGAATGGTCGATCGAGAAATCCTTGTTTCTCCTAGGTAAAAGAATCTCCCGAGTCAAGAGATCGCCACCGTTTAGACATCACTGTATTTATCTCCTCGAAAACAACAAGTTGAAACCCAAATGGGTCCCACATGAGGGTGATGATAATTTTATCCGCCTCATCTGTAATGCCCTGTAACTTGCCATAATCCTCCCCTGCATTGTGGGATTTGGGGGGTCCCATGGGCACTAGTCCCATTCACTTGTAACTTCTTTTCTTTATTTTAATTAAAGTCCGGGAGATTAGGCTAAGGCCGAACTTCCTTTATTTAAAAAAAAAAAGCTAATAAAAAGAGCGGATGTCAATTTCTAGACTTGACTACGCAAAACTAGCAGATTTGATTTTACAGTGATCCTGGTTGCTGCATGGTGATTTTAATTGAACCTCAACGACTATTATGTCATCTACGTTCTCTTCATAACTTTAGGTAGTGATGTGTGTGAACACACTAGGTGATTTTAATTGAATCTCAACGACTATTATGTCATCTACGTTCTCTTCATAACTTTAGGTAGTGATGTGTGTGAACACACTAGGACCGCCGGGGCACTTTTTTCCCTCTTTAGGAGGTTTTCTTTGCCCGGCTTGTATATACTCCTATTGCCCTAATGGGCTACTTATCTTTGTACATTCTCTAGTAATACATTCAGTATTGTGTGTTGTGCTCCAAGCTTCTTCTTCTTCTTTGTGTTGTTCGTGTGCTTCCGCAAATGTCTAACTCCAACAATTGGTATCAAAGCAGGTCGCCACTTCATCTAGGGCTTCATCTACACTTCTCCGGTTGCAGTCTCAGATTCACACATAATTTGGTCAACATACTCGAGGTGTTTCAGAGATCAAAACAAGTTCACTTTATGGTGCCGAAATCGTGATCTGAGCTTGTTTCGGCCTCTGAATGCACTATTGCGCTTATGTAGGCTATTTTGTCTTTTTGTCCCAAAGGTATATACCTATTTCGGTTCGCCAGTATAAGCATCTCAAAGTCTACTGCAGGTTTAGCAGAACTCGTATGGGCAATTCCGTTCAGGTTTTTGAGCTACAGTCAATTTTTTGCATCAAGGCATTATTGTCAGCGGCCATGGCTGAAAGCAGTGATGTATTTCGTATATTCACTGTTGAAGATAAGTTGGAGGGTAGCAACTACCCATTGTGGGCTTATATGATGCGACATGTATTGGTTGCGAAAGGATTGTGGAACATTGTGCAAGGTGTTGAAAAACGTCCTATCACACCTGCAATTGTTATACCTACAGGTACTGAAGCTGATGGAGAAGGTGTCGAAGATGATGATATTATGCATATTCCTATTCGTGCTATGGTTTCTGTTGCACCTACTGTAGAGCACATTCGTTGGGATGGCAGAGATGCTCAGGCACATGCATTGATAGCTTTGTCTGTCAAACGTGCCATTATTCCTCACATTCGCTCTTGCAAAACATCTAAGGATGCTTGGGATACACTTACCACATTTTGCCAAGCTAGGAATGAGGCTCGTGTTGCTTACCTCCGAAAACAGTTGGACAGTGAGCACACGAACAAAGGTGATTCTATGGATAGTTTTCTAACAAAGATCAAAGACTTGAAGGAATAGTTGATTTCTGTTGATGAGGTTATACCAGATAGCTCACTTGTGCAGACCGTTCTGAATGGTCTTCCTCATTCATATCAGAGTTTTGCTTCTACTCTTCGGTTGATGATGAAAGGCAGTCCAAATGCCTTGTCATTTGAGGAGTTAGTCTCTGTTCTGTTGGAGGAAGATCAGTCCAGGCAAAATAGGTCCATTATGTGTGTTGCAGATCAAGCTTTCCTAGCTAGTTAGAAGAGCAAAGGAAAATGGAGCTCTTCAGCTAATAAGCAAAAATCTACTACTTCTACACAATCGAAGAGGGAAGACAAAGATGAAAAGAAATCACAAAAGCAAAAATTGTTTTGCAAGTACTGTGAAGGAAATGATCATATCATAAAGAAGTGTCCAAAATTGGCTGCTAAAGAGCCGAAGAAGAAAGAGGCTAGAATGGTTATTGCAGAAACCTCTACACCAAAAATAGAGTCGGCTAATCTTGTGCAGAAAGAAGAATGGGCATTTACTACTGTTTGGAGTTTTGACCCATCTTCTTATAAGCAGTGCATGTCTGTAGTAGACTCAGATGTTTGGTACTTTGACAGTGGGGCAACCAAACATATTTATGTCGTGGATTGTATAAGCTCATAGACTATGAAAGATCCGTAAATGATTTGGCATATGCCGTACATGATTCTTAAGCTATGTTAGATGCAAAGCTTTCGCATGCACACTTTGGTCATCTGAATTTTGCTAGTTTGTTATGATTGCAGAAATCTGAAATGGTGTCCTCTTTGCCCAAACTTGAGGTACCGGAAAACATGTTTGTGAAGGTTGTATCTTGGTCAAAATGCAACATTCCTCCTTTCCAAAAGATGGTTCAGTTCGGGCTACTCAGAAGTTGCAGCTTGTACATACTGATGTTTGTGGTCCTATGTAGACACCTTCTTTTGGAAATTATCTTTACTTCGTGACTTTCATCGATAATTTTTCCAGGCATGCATGGGTATATCCATTGAAGGAAAAGTCCGAAGTGTTCATGCGCTTCAAAAAGTTTTTACTTTTGGTTGAAAATCTATCCGCATGTAAAATGGGCACTCTCCATTCTGATCGAGGGAGAGAATATATGTCTTCTGATTTTAATGCATTTTTGGCTGAACATGGGATAAAACACCAGTGTATAGTGCCATATACACCTCAACAAGATGGAGTTGCTGAACAAAAGAACAGGTCACTCATAAAGATGGCGTGGTGTATGGTCAAGAGTCAGGCTTTACCACACAGTTTGTGGCTTGACGCTATCATGTGTGCAACATATGTACTTAACAGGTGTCCCACTAAAGCGCTATAGTCTATCACTCCATATGAGGCTTGGCATGATTGCAAGCCATATGTTGCTCATCTACATGTTTTGTGTTGTTTCGCATATGCATTAGTGCCTGAACAACATCGCAAAAAATTGGATGATAAAGTAGTAAAATGTATTTTTGTTGGGTACAATTCTGAAAGTAAAGGCTATCGTCTCTATCATCGATAGACTAAACGCATTCTGGTTAGCCATGATGTTGTTTTTGTGGAAGATGCTATTCAACCATTGCTTTCATGTACTAAGGAGACATCTGTTAGCTCCAAAGACATATATGATACTTTGCTGCCTTTTTTTTACTGGTGGATAGTCTAGTGTTGGTCCTAATGAGGCAACTTCTCAGCCTTTGCAGGTTTCATGTGATGATGCATATCACTCCATTTCTTATGTAGATTTATATGATGCACTTGTTGATGAGACAATTGACATTAGATGCACCTCTATCATATCATAGTCGATCAGGCTCTCATAGTGCATCTTTTGCATCAAATTTCTATGCTATGGCTGCATCTGGTCTTTATGATGAAAATGAGCCTATTTCATTTTACGAAGCACCAAATTCAGAAAATTGGATGGTTGCTATGCAATCTGAATATGATGCTATAATGAAGAACAGTACTTGGTGTTTATGTGTTGCCTCCTGGAAACAAGGCCATTGGCACTAAGTGGGTTTACAAGCTAAAGCGTATGCCTAATGGAACAATTGGCACATATAAGGGTAGGCTTGTTGCAAAGGATTATGCACATAAAAGAGACATTGATTTTGATGAGACCTTTGCACCTACATGTCGTATGACTACTGTTCGGAGCATTTATGCACTTGCAGCCCATCATGATTGGAATGTTCATCAGTTGTACATTAAAACTGCATTTCTCAATAGTGACTTGGATGAAGAAGTGTATGTTTTTCAGCCCCCGTGGCTTTGTACAGAAACGGCATGAAAACGAAGTGTGCAGGTTAAAGAAGGCATTATATGGTTTAAAGCAAGCACCACGTGCTTGGTATGAGAAGATACATGCCTATCTGATTGCACATGGTTTTGAGAATAGTCCAACTGAAAGCACCTTATGTGTTAAGCGTGCTAATGATGTGCTTCTGATCATTGTTGTCTATGTTGACGACATGCTGCTCACTCATCCAATTGAGAAGCATATTGCTGATTTTAAGGCTGATTTGCATGCCTCATTTGAGATATCTGATTTGGGTCATTTGCATCACTATTTGGGCATTCAATTTATGCAAGTTGATGGTGGAATCCCTTTGTCTCAAATGAAATATATTGATACATTATTGGAGTGTTTTGGCCTTGAAGACTGTAAGCCTATTGCTACTCCTATGGAGACAGGTTTACGATTGAGTCTTCATGATGTTGGAGCTGCATTTGATGTTGTCCTCTATCAACACGCTGTTGGATGCCTGATTTACTTATGCATTACTCGGCCAGATATTCAGTTTGTTGTCTCGTAGATAAGCAGGTTTATGCATTGCCCAGGTGTCAAGCATTGGCAGGCGGTTAAGCGCATCTTTCACTACTTGAGTGGTACTCGGCTACTTAGGTTGTCTTATCCCAAGGGGGGATCACTACCACCAGATTTGCATGCTTTTTCTGACTCAGACTGGGCTCGTTGCTATGACACTTGTGTGTCCACTAGTGTCTTTTGCTTCATGCTTGGTAGCTCATGTATATCTTGGTTGAGCAAGAAGTAGCCTAGTCTCGCCTCTTCTAGTTGTGAGGATGAGTATAGGGTAGCTTTCATAGCGACTGTTGAGTGTCTGTGGCTCAGATGCGTTATGGTTGATTTGGGTGTTGGTCAGTCTACCATCCTCACTGACAGTCAGAGCACATTGGCAGTTGCAAGGAACCCTGTGTTCCATGCTCGCACTAAGCACATTGACGTGCATTATGATTATGTGAGGGAGAGGTTCTTTGCTGGGGAAATCAACTTGGCATATGTGCCCACGATGAGAACATTGCAGACCTTTTCATGAAGGCTCTGCCTAGGGAGAAGTTTGAAGCTTTCCGCAAAGCTTTGGGCTCACTTCCTTTTGTGGACTGATTCCACATAGTTTGGCACTTCCTTATATATGAGTGTCAGTGCCTTGTTCACCGCATCACTCCCTGGGGGGATTTGTTGATATATTTAGGTAGTGATATGTGTGAACATACTAGGACAGTCGGGGCACTTTTTTCCCTCTTTAGGAGGTTTTTTTCCCCGGCTTGTATATACACCTATTGCCCTAATGGACTACTTATCTTTGTACATTCTCTAGTAACACATTCAGTATTGTGTGTTGTGCTCTAAGCTTCTTCTTCTTCCTTGTGCCGTTCGTGTGCTTTCGCATACATCGAACTCCAACAATACGCTCTTGGTCGATTCAACTTCTTTGCTATTCGTTATTCTTCAATCGAAAGGGTTTTGCATTAATGTCTAATATGCGCTTTAGGAAATTTTATTAAATAAACATATGCATACGAAAGTTTTGGTTAAACAACGGATGGGTGAGACTGTATATATCATTCTATTACGAATTGTAGAGCATTTGACCAACTAAAAAGTAATTGCTCGGTTCATAAGATCTGTTTTCTACATACACTCTTTCAGTTTCAATCTTAAACGACATATCAAATATTCACATTTCGATCTTCGTTGAAATTGTTTTCAAAGCATGTTGTCAAAGTACTTCATATACACGTTTTATAGTAATTTGGAAATGTATATGAATGCATGAGATGAACTATGTTTCGAATCAATTATCTTGAATGAGTATGTCTTGAAGGAGAATAAATAGTTATGTTTCTCAAAAGTGTTTCAAGCTGAATTACTTTCAGGTTTAGGATAAAGAATGCGAGTTTATTGACAAACCAAGTTTTTCTTCAAGAATATATCATGAATAACTTTTTACTTCCATTTTTGCACCATGTTGTTTAATCTTGGATTAAAAGTATGCATAAAATTATGTACAAACTGTTGGAGTTAGACGTCTGCAGAAGCATGCAAACAGCACAAGGAAGAAGAAGAAGCTTGGAGCACAACACACAATACTGAATGTATTACTAGAGAATGTACAAAGATAAGTAGCCCATTAGGGCAATAGGCATATATACAAGCCAAGGGGAAAAAACCTCCTAAAGAGGGAAAAAAGTGCCTCGGTGGTCCTAGAGTGTTCACACACATCACTACCTAAATATATCAAGAAATCCCCCCTCGGAGTGATGCGGTGAACAAGTAGTTGGCACTCATGTATAAGGAAGTGCCAAGCTATGTGGAAATCACTCCACAAAAGGAAGTAAGCCAAAAGCTTTGCAGAAAGCTTCAAAGTTCTCCCTAGGTAGAGCCTTCGTGAAAAGGTCTGCAATGTTCTCCTAAGTGGGCACATATGCCAAGCTGATCTCCCTAGTAGAGAATGTCTCCCTAACATCGCGATAATGCACCTCGATGTGCTTAGTGAGAGCATCGAACACAGGGTTCCTCGCAACTGCCAATGCGCTCTAGCTATCAGTGAAGATGGTGGCGACAAAAGACTGACCAACACCTAAATCAACCATAAGGCGTCTGAGCCACACACACTTAACAGTAGTTGTAAAATCTGCCCTATACTCAACCTCACAACTGGAAGTGGCCATAATAGGCTGCTTCTTGCTCAACCAAGATATACATGAGCTACCAAGCATGAAGCAAAAGCCACTAGTGGACACATGAGTGTCATAGCAACCAGCCCAATCAGAGTCAAAAAAAGCATGCAAATCTGGCGGTAGTGATCCCCCCTTGGGATAAAACAACCCAAGTAGCCAAGTACCACTCAAATAGCAAAAGATGCGCTTAACTGCCTGCCAATGATTGACTCCTAGGAAACGCATAAACCTCCTCATCTGTGAGACAGCAAATTGAATATCTGGCCGAGTAATGCATAAGTAAATCAAGCATCCAACAGCCTGTGATGGATAACAACATCAAATGCATCTCGAGCATCATGAAGACTCAATCATAAACCTGTCTCCATAGGAGTGGCAGTAGGCTTACAGTCTTCAAGGCCAAAACATTGCAATAATGTGTCAATATATTTTGTTTGACACAAAGAAATTCCACCATCAACTTGCATAAACTGAATGCCCAAATAGTGATGCAAATGCCCCAAATCAGACATCTCAAATGAGGCATGCAAATCAGCCTTAAAATCAGCAATATGCTTCTCAATAGGACCAGTGAGCAGCATGTCGTCAACATAGACAACAATGATCAGAAGCACATCATTAGCACGCTTAACATATAAGGTGCTTTCAGTTGGACTGTTCTCAAAACCATGTGCAATCAGATAGGCATGTATCTTCTCATACCAAGCACGTGGTGCTTACTTTAAACCATATAATGCCTTCTTTAACCTGCACACCTGGTTTTCTTGCCCTTTCTACACAAAGCCACAGGGCTGAAAGACATACACTTCTTCATGCAAGTCACAAGTGTCATAGCAACGAGCCCAGTCTGAGTCAGAAAAAGCATGCAAATCTGGTGGTAGTGATCCCCCCTTGGGATAAGACAACCTAAGTAGCCGAGTACCACTCAAGTAGCGAAAGATGCGCTTAACCGCTTGCCAATGCTTGACACCTGGGCAATGCATAAACCTGCTTATCTGCGAGACAACAAACTGAATATCTAGCCGAGTAATGCATAAGTAAATCAAGCATCCAACAGCGTGTTGATAGAGGACAACATCAAATGCAGCTCCAACATCATGAAGACTCAATCGTAAACATGTCTCCATAGGAGTAGCAATAGGCTTATAGTCTTCAAGGCCAAAACACTGCAATAATGTATCAATATATTTCGTTTGAGACAAAGGGATTCCACCATCAACTTGCATAAATTGAATGCCCAAATAGTGATGCAAATGACCCAAATCAGATATCTCAAATGAGGCATGCAAATCAGCCTTAAAATCAGCAATATGCTTCTCAATAGGATGAGTGAGCAGCATGTCGTCAACATAGACAACAATGATCAGAAGCACATCATTAGCACGCTTAACATATAAGGTGCTTTCAGTTGGACTATTCTCAAAACCATGTGCAATCAGATAGGCATGTATCTTCTCATACCAAGCACGTGGTGCTTGCTTTAAACCATATAATGCCTTCTTTAACCTGCACACTTCGTTTTCATGCCGTTTCTGTACAAAGCCACGGGGCTTAAAAACATACACTTCTTCATGCAAGTCACTATTCAGAAATGAAGTTTTAATATTCCAATCATGATGGACTGCAAGTGCATAAATGCTCCGAACAGTAGTCATACGACATGTAGGTGCAAAGGTCTCATCAAAATCAATGCCTCTTTCTTGTGCATAACCATTTCAACAAGCCTAGCCTTATACCTGTCAATTGTTCTATCAGGCTTACGCTTAAGCTTGTAAACCCACTTAGTGCCAATGGCCTTCTTGCCAGGAGGCAAGTCACACAAAGACCAAGTACCATTCTTCATTATAGCATCATATTCAGATTGCATAGTAGCCATCCAATTTTTTGAATTTTGTGCTTCATCAAATGAAACAGGCTCATTCTCATCACAGAGACTAGCTGCAGCCATAGCATAGCAATCTGATGCAAAAGAGGCAATATGAGAGCCTGAACGAGTACGATATGACAGAGGTGCATCTAATTTGCTGTCATGCAAGGTCTGCACCAGCCATTTTGGCATAGTTCTCGCCTGCTCAATATCAGCTCTCTCATCAATAAGTGCATCATGTACATCTGCATCAAAAATGGAATTATCTGCATGATCACATGAAACCTGCAAAGGATGAGAAGTTGCCTCATTAGCATAAGGACTAGACTCCCCACATGTAAAAAGAGGCACCAAAGTATCATACATGTCTTTGGAGCGAACATATGTCTCCTTAGTACATGAAAGCAATGGCTGAATAGCATCTTCCATAAAAACAACATCACAGCTAACCAGAATGCGTTTAGTCTGTGGATGATACAGACAATAGCCTTTACTTTCAGAACTTTACCCAACAAAAATACATTTTATTGCATTATCAGTCAATTTTCTACGATGTTGTTCAGGCACTAATGCATATGCCAAACAACCAAAAACATGCAGATGAGCAACAGATAGCTTGCGGTCATGCCAAGCCTCATATGGAGTGATAGAGTGCAGCGCTTTAGTGGGACACCTATTCAGTACATATGCTACACACATGACAGCCTCAAGCCAGAAACTATGTGGTAACGCGTAACTCTTGACCATACACCTCACCATGTCCATGAGTGACCTGTTTTTTTGTTCAGCAACTCCATTCTAATGAGGTGTATACGACACTGTACACTGGTGTTTTATCCATGTTCAGCTAGAAATGCATTAAAATCAGAAGACATATATCCCCCCCCTCGATCAGAACGGAGGGTGCCCATTTTACATGCTGACAGATTTTCAGCCAAAACCAAAAACAGTTTGAAGCACATGAACACTTCAGACTTTGCCTTGAATGGATATACCCATGCATGCCTGGAAAAATCATCGAAGAAAGTCACGAAGTAAAGATAATTCCCAAAAGAATGTGTCTGCATAGGACCACAAACATCACTATATACAAGCTGCAATTTCTGAATAGCCCGGACTGAACCATCTTTTGGAAAGGACGAACGCTGCATTTTGCCCAAAATAGAGCCTTCACAAACATGTTTTCCAGGTGCCTCAAGTTTGGGCAAAGAGCACACCATTTCAGATTTTTGTAGGCATAGCAAACTAGCAAAATTCAGATGACCAAAGCGTGCATGCCAAAGCTTTGCATCTGACATAGCCTGAGAATCATTTACTGTATATGCCAAATCATTTACAGATCTTTCATAGTCTATGAGCTTATACTGCCCACGACATAAAATGCCAAAAGCAATAATCACATCACCATTTAATAGATCATGAACTGTACACCTGACATCAACAAATTTCACAACCAAGCCAATCTTGGCTAATGCAAAAACTGATAACATGTTCTTTTTGATCCCTGGCATAAATAAAGCATCTGACAAAGTGAACCATCATCAATAGTCAAATGATCTTACCCACTCCCATAACAGGATAAGAGGAGTTGTTGGCACATGTAACAATATTCCCTCTAGGGGCAGGCTCGCGTGAAGAGAAGAAACTGCATTGCAAGGTAATATGTTTGGTCGCCCCACTATTAAAATACCAAACATCTGAGTCTGCTGTAGACATGCACTGCTCATGAGAAGATGGGTCAAAACTGCAGACAGTAGTAAACGCCCATTCTTCTTCCTACACAAGATTAGTAGACTCTGTTTTTGGTGTAGAGGCCTTTGCAACAATCATTCCAGCCTCTTTCTTCTTTGCCTCTTTAGCAGCCAGTTTTGGACAGTTCTTTATGATATGATCATTCCCTTTACAATACTTACAAAACAGTTTTTGCTTTTCTGATTGCTTCTCATCTTTATCTTCTTTCTTCGAATATGTAGAATTAGCAGATTTTTGCTTACTAGTTGAAGAGCTCCATTTTCCTTTGCCCTTCTGACTAGCCAGGAAAGCTTGATCTGCAACTCGCGTAATGGACCTGTTCTGCCTGGACAGATCTTCCTGCAATAGAACATAGACTAACTCCTCAAATGATAAGGCATTTGGATTGCCTTTCATCATCAACAAAAGAGTAGAAGCAAAACTCTGATATGAATCAAGAAGACCATTCTGAACGGTCTGCACAAGTGAGCTATCTGGTATAACCTCAGAGAAATCAACTGTTCCTTCAAGTATTTGATCTTTGTTAGGAAACTGTCCATAGAATCACCTTCATTCATGTGCTCACTCTCCAACTATTTTCAGAGGTAAGCAACACGAGCCTCATTCCTAGCTTGGTACAATGTGGTAAGTGTATCCCAAGCATCCGTAGCTATTCTGTAAGAGCGAATGTGAGGAATAATGGCACCTTTGACAAACAAAGCTATCAATGCATGTGCTTGGGCATCTCTGCCATCCCAGCAAATCTGCTCTACAGTAGTTGCATCAGAAACCGCAACACAAACAGGAATATGCAGAATATCATCATCTTCAACACCTTCTGCATCAGCTTCAGTACCTGCAGTTGTAGTAGTTGCAAGTGTGATAGGAAGTTTTTCGACACCCTGCACAATGTTCTAGAGTACTTTTGCAACCAACACATGTCGCATCATATAAGCCCATAACGAGTAGTTGGTACCATCCAAATTATCCTCAACAGTCAACATACGGAATACATCACTGCTTTCAGCCATGGCCGGTGACTAAAATACCTTGATGCAAAAAATTGATTGTATCTCAAAAAGTTAAACAAAACTGCCCAAATGAATTCTGCTAGACTTGTAGCAGACTTCGAGACCCTTATATTGGCGAACAGAAATTGGTATATACCTTTGGCACAAAAAGATAAAATAGCCTGCACAAGCGCTGCAATAGTGCGTTTGGAGGCCGAAACGAGCTCAGATCGCGATTTCGGCACCATAGAGCAAAGATGTTTTGATCTCGAAAACATGCAGAGTATGATCACCAAAATTCGTACGATTCTGAGACTGCAACCGGAGGAGTATCGACGGCGCCCTAGATGAAGCGACGACCTGCTCTGATACCAATTGTTGGAGTTAGACGTCTGCGGAAGCATGCAAACAGCACAAGGAAGAAGAAGAATCTTGGAGCACAACACACAATACTGAATGTATTACTAGAGAATGTACAAAGATAAGTAGCCTATTAGCGCAATAGGCGTATATACAAGCCGAGAAAAAAAAACCTCCTAAAGAGGGAGAAAAGTGCCTCGGCGGTCCTAGAGTGTTCACACACATCACTACCTAAATATATCAACACAAACACATGTTGAGCTTTTTCCCTAGGTGCATGTCCATTTGCACCAATCTAGATTGTAAAATGCATGATAAAATCTGCGAGCAAAGTCTAAGTTTGGGAGATAAAAACCTCTTCATCAAAAGCTCTTATCCCTTATGCACCATATTTTCTTGAAAATGCACTTAAAGTATGTATGATAGGGTCTTTCCACATGACCTTGAATGAAGGTACATTGCTTTTTCTTACCTATGCACGAAGAGTGATTGAAAGGATTAATGTATGTTCACATTGACTGTATGAAAGAGAGAGCACAAGCCTCACCATCAAAAGCCTTTTTACCTGAATTGTTGCATCATATTTGTTTCTCTATGCATTTCAAAGTATGCATTCAATAGGGCTACATTATAAGGCAATGCATAGACACTTATCTTTTGATCCCATGCACATAACAAATCAAGTAAATTGATATTTCAGATGAATTTATTTTTGAAGCAATAGGTTATTTGGCCCATCGAAGACACTATGCAGGTTTGGCGGGGGTGGATGTTGGAGAGATCACCTCTCCCAAATTCATTAATTGAAACAATCACTAAAGCATGATCTTTGACAAAAAAGAAAACATTCAAACTTCTATTTGAAGCATGAACGTATTGTATTCGAGCAACTTTGATAGATTGGCATGATATTTTCTCGTCATATATGATGGAGATGATTAATCTCAAAAAGAACAAGCTATCCTTGATGTTAGAACACTTCTATATCAAGAATAAATCAAAACCTTGATCAATTTTGGAAGACCAATGCCAAATCATCAGAACTTTAGTTAACTCTGAAGAGAGTCACTACACAGAAAAGTTTGCTACACATAACTCACTCATTGACTGATCAAATGTGTAACGTTCTTGATGAAACTTTATACAAGGTGTCATCTAAAGATTCCAAACCTTCTCCAAGTTAAAATATCTCAAAAGATTCAGTAAATCTTGAGAAATAACCCAAACAATCTACCTATGTATGAAACTGTATTCCTGTACAGAATTGGAAGAACATGTCTCATCTCTATGGTGGCATCCCTGTCCAAATGATTCAAACACTATCTGGCTTTGCACTTTGATAGACTGGTCAAAGTAGAAAGTAGTGAATGAATAATAAGGGTGGATCTAAAACATCCCTAGCCAATTCATAGTTTCTCGATGTGCGATCTAGGCACAATCATGTGAACTAAAGACAAGAAGTCAAAAGATCTTGTCATTACAAATTGATCAAGGATAAACCAATTGAACTTGGATTTGTGAAAATTCAAGTACTTGGAATTTTGATTGGTTTTCATTTGAAAACCCTAGCAAAGAAGGATGGATATTCCAATATCAAAAGGTTTTCAAGTTCTCCAAGGAAAGCACAAGATCATGAAACGATCATGTGAAGGATCAAAATGTTCTTTTATTTTCAAAAACTTAAAAAATATATTAAATAAAACACTTAAAAAGAGAAAGAACGAAAAGGAAGAGCATAGAGTAGAAAAAGAAGATATTCTTGTCCCTTGAAGATGAAGTCCTCCCAAGGAGCGCAACAATGTTCTATAAAGAAAAGGTGAAAGATTTTTTGTGAAACTATAGGTAAGTTTGTCCTACAAGGGATTTCTTCTTTCATCGTTCGCTTCACTTTTCATGATAGGGTTCTCCTACTCATTAGTGTTGAGTAATGTGGGTCCATCTTTGGAGGAAAAAACCTTTGGTGCTCCTCTAGAGTCATTGGCAATGGCAAACAAAAGGGAGGGGGGGGGGGACATGGGCAACTTGTCTAATGGACCTACACAACGTACCAGCTCCAATGTCATGAAGGGATTGGAGGATGATATCCCACTCAATTCTATCATAGACCTTGTCAAATTAAAAAAAAAAAAAATCTTGGTTAATTTGATTGGCATACTCCATTCCCTCCCAAAGGGGAATGATAACATCAAGAATAAATCTCCCTTGCGTTTATACATATAGAAATAGGTATATGAATGTCACAAAGGCAATATGCCTTGAATATGCTGCAAAAGTATTGGTGCATTTTATGCAAGCCTAGTGCTTGATCATCATTAATGTAGTGACATTATTTGTACTATCAAAGAGATAAGCCCTAGAAACTATCGCTTGTAATGATTCAAATGTAAATTCACCAAAAGTAAAAGGAAAAAGAGAATCTCGTGACTTTGTTAGGTGCAAATCACGCCTCTAAAGTTGCAAAATTCACGTAAATGAGATCCCCTTAACTTGAAGGACCTTTTAGGTGGAATCCTCCCAAAATTTGAATTCAAATTTCTCTATATATACACATGAGAAGAGTCTCGAACTAGAGCAGATAGTTGTGCTACATTTTGAGGAGATTCTAGTCAAGTATCATGCTATTGTTGAGGCACACATTGTGCAAATCCTTCCCAAGTTTCATGCCCTGTCAAATCATGTACCATATGTGCAATACAAATTGATATTTCAATCATATTTGGAGTTTTCTTCATGTACTGCTATAGGCCATCTTTCATAATTTTCAATTAACTTTGATCTCTTTGGAATATCTAGATAGAGTGGATGTCACATTGGCAGTCCAACGATGCAAAAGGAATATTGCATCCATTGTGTTTTGGGAATTATACGAGTCTTGAGTTTACTCCAGTTATGGATATGGAAATGAACAAATGGATGGAGAGGAAGGCATGCAATCGAGAGAAAGGCTGGCGCATGCATACACACGAAGAGAAACAAATCGTACAATCTAGTAGGGAAAAAGAAAACGGCGGCCAGAGAGAGAGTATTCAGAGGAATTTCTGCTTATAGAATCTGTTCGTATTATTTGGAGGCGATCCATCAGAGGGAGAAGGGGATAGAAATGAGAAGAGTGCGCTGATCTTGAAGTGAGGAAGGAGTACAACTGAGAGAAGAGGGAGAAAAAGCCTGTTTGCGAGCAACATGGGACTGCCCAGTTTCTCATAATCTTCTCCCGAATCACAACTCAAATGGTGGTCTTCGCGAGCTTCTGTAAGACAAGCTATGCCATGAAGGTGCTGTCTCTTCTATGAACTTATCACGACGATGGATAGGAGCCATCTGCGCACTCTCCAGATGCAAAAGAGTCTGGTTCTTCTTTCTGAAAACCTGCCAATGAAGCATCAAGACGCAACTACCGGAGACATTCTCCTTCATCTTCACACTCTCGTAGCCTTCACCAGGTGGCTGGAAACGTGATAGAAGCTATCTTTACATGAAGATGAAAGTTTGAAGAAGAGGAGGAAAGCCAGAGAGAGAGTATTCAGAGGGTGTTTTTGCTTATAGAATCTGCTGAAGAATTTTCGAGAGCGCTCTATTCTGCACACTTTACAATAGCGGGCGCTGCTGTTCGGAAGGAAAGGAAGTTTTCTATGTTGAGGATATGACAACCTCCCTCAGTGCATGTCCTTCATGAATGCATTAGTATCATCAAATTTTGTAGCTCCGATTGCAACATTCGAGATGAAGAAGTACAAGTTTTCAGATGCTGATGCAAAAAGTACAATCATGAATTGACAATTGCTATACACCGCTTTCTGAGGACTCCATCGATTCGATAAATCTTTGCTTCGACCAACTCTGTTCTGATGCATCTGACAGTCGTACTTGAAGTAGATCCGATCATATGAAGCAGGGATTCTGAGAAAACATGGAGTATATTTTGGCTGCTGCGACATCTGACGAAAAGGACATCCGATAGAGATGCATATAACGTCCTCCACCAATATAACGTCCTCCACTAGGAGAATTCATGATCGACTTCAGGCTGACGACTCCGAGAGGTAATAAAGAAACTCTAAGATATTCTAGATAGCCGGCAGGGAGCAAGGAAGAGGCATCTATTTGGTTTGCATCCCTGTCTTTGATGATTTTGTGTTGAATCTAGACTCTATTTTTTGTTTCTGGTCGAGTTTCTGTGAATTGATGGCAAAACAATCTATGTTTGGTTTATTCTGATTATCCTCCGACTAGTAGAACACACACATACATTGTTTATAACTTACAGAATTTTCAATTAATGTTTTGTTTTACCTTTGTATACTGCGCATTATGCAATCGATGCTGTTGTATACATCACTACAAGAAAAGGGGGGTGTAGCAACGCCCCCGAATCGGGAAAAAAACGAAAACTGTCGCTTATGCGACGCAAGCGTCGCATAAGCGACGGTACAAAATTCGGATTTTTTTTTTTGGCCCAGCATCGTCGCATAAACAACGGTAGCGTCGCTTGTACAACGCTAACACCGAAGCGTCGCTAGGAGCGTCGCGGGTTAGCGACGCACTTAGCGACGTTGGCAAACTGCAGAGCGTCGCATATGCGACGCTCTGGAATGTTAAAAAAAAAATTTCAATTCTCCCGGCACATTTGTGCCGGGCCTTGAACGCGAGAAAGAACACATAGACCGAGAGAGAGAGAGAGAGAGAGAGAAAGAGCGCGCGCGAGAGGGAGAGAGAGAAGGGAGACTATTGACAGGTATGCGCACACACACACACATATACATGCATAGACACACACACACACACATACGCATAGACACACACACACATACACACATACACACACATAGACACACATACACAATGCATAATTCATACACATACACACATGCACACATAATGCATACACATGCACACACATATACACATGCACACACATATACATGCACACACACATACATATGTACACACACATATACACGCATAGACACACACACACATACGCATAGACACACACACACACACACAAATACACACACATAGACACACATACACAATGCATAATGCACACACATATACATGCACACACACACACACATATGTACACACACACATATGTACACACACACATACGCATAGACACACACACACATACGCATAGACACACACACACATACACACAAATACACACACATATACACACATAGACACACACACACATACGCATAGACACACACACACATAATGCATACACATGCACACACATATACATGCACACACACATACACATGCATAATGCATATACATACACACATGCACACATAATGCATACACATGCACACACATATACACATGCACACACATATACATGCACACACACATACACATGCACACACATACATATGTACACACACATACACGCATAGACACACACACACATATGCATAGACACACACACACATACACACAAATACACACACATAGATACACATACACAATGCATAATGCATACACATACACACATGCACACATAATGCATACACATGCACACACATATACATGCACACACACATACACATGCACACACACACACACATATGTACACACACATATACATGCATAGACACACACACACATACGCATAGACACACACACACATACACACAAATACACACACATAGACACACATACACAATGCATAATGCATACACATACACACATGCACACATAATGCATACATATGCACACACATATACACATGCACACACATATACATGCACACACACATACATATGTACACACACATATACACGCATAGACACACACACACATACGCATAGACACACACACACATAATGCATACACATGCACACACATATACACATGCACACACATATACATGCACATACACATACACATGCACACACATATACACATGCACACACATATACATGCACACACACACATACACATGCACACACATATATATGTACACACACATACACGCATAGACACACACATACATACGCATAGACACACACACATACACACAAATACACACACATAGACACACATACACAATGCATAATGCATACACATACACACATGCACACATAATGCATACACATGCACACACATATACACATGCACACATATATACATGCACACACACATACACATGCACACACACACATATGTACACACACACATATGTACACACACATATACACGCATAGACACACACACATACGCATAGACACACACACACATACACACAAATACACACACATAGACACACATACACAATGCATAATGCATACACATACACACATGCACACATAATGCATACATATGCACACACACATGCACACACATATACATGCACACACACATACATATGTACACACACATATACACGCATAGACACACACACACACATACGCATAGACACACACACACATAATGCATACACATGCACACACATATACACATGCACACACATATACATGCACACACATACACATGCATAATGCGTACACATACACACATGCACACATAATGCATACACATGCACACACATATATACATGCACACACATATACATGCACACACACATACACATGCACACACATACATATGTACACACACATACACGCATAGATACACACACACATACGCATAGACACACACACACATACACACAAATACACACACATAGACACACATACACAATGCATAATGCATACACATACACACACGCACACATAATGCATACACATGCACACACATATACACATGCACACACATATACATGCACACACACATACATATGTACACACATATATACACGCATAGACACACACACACACACATACGCATAGACACACACACATAATGCATACACATGCACACACATATACATGCACACACACATACACATGCATAATGCATACACATACACACATGCACACATAATGCATACACATGCACACACATATACACATGCACACACATATACATGCACACATACATATGCACACACACACACATATGTACACATACATATACACACATACACACATACACATAGACAAGACACACATATACCTACACATATACACATAATGATGCATACACATACATACACATGCATACACACACATACACGTATATATATTGATTTCTAACCATTTTGTTTTATATGTTCGGTAGTATGGATCCCAGTAGAGAGAGAAAGGTGAAACTCACTCTCATAAAAAGTCTTATGAGAGCAAGAGTTCCGTCAGATACTCTAGGGGCCATAATGCGGGACTACGCAGAGATGTCCGATGAGGAGCTGGATTATACGATCCAGATGCTTATGCGATCAGACGAGGGCTCTTCTGCAGATCCACACGCAGGAAGAGAGCTATCTGCTCATAGGTATGTTTTTTATATAAACTTTTTTAATGATATTATAGCACATATTTTTATTTATTTCTATCTATCTATTTTCAGGACACCTATACCACCTCCAGCACGTGATAGGAGAGCAGAGACGTTGCCTGTAACATAATCCTGGTAGGAGATGGTTGAACCACACCCTAAGAGAGAGGATTAGGAAGTAATCCTCAACCATGGCTTTTGGGGCAAGTGGTTAGCCCATCACATTCCTAACCAAGAGGTTGTGAGTTCAATCCCTTACAATTTTCATTTTGAATTTGAATTGGTGAAGTTAGTATGGTTGATTCCACCGAAATGGTAAACTTTCTCCTATAGTTTACATAGGATTTTTTCAACTCATTGGGACAGAGTAGTCCTCTAGTCGGGTGAAAAATCAAGTAACTGTTGGATCAAAGTAAACCATTGAATAAACATCTAAAGTTAGATGTATGGGACAATCAAACTTCAAGTTCTCCAAAACAAATTCAAGTGAATCAAGAATTCTTAAAGTCTTGCAAGGGATAAGAATCTCACCTTCATTACTAAGTCCATGCACCAGACATGCCCAGAAATGGACTAGTAATTTGAATCCACCTAATTCACATGTTTGTGCCTAGATCGCACATCCAGAAACTGTGAATTAGCCGGGGATATGTGTTTAGATCCACCTTTATTATTCATTCACTATTTTGTACTTTGACTAGTTTATCAAAGTGCAAAGCGAGATAGTGTTTAGAATCATTTGGGCAGGGATGCCACCACAGAGATGAGACATGTTCTTCCAGTTCTAGAACATGACCATGTTCTTCCAGTTTTAGAACATGAGGCTCGGGGGTTGCCTACAGTATGTATATAGCTCTATTTTCGAGGACGAAAATATTTTCCAAGGGGGAAAGAATGTAATAAAGTAAGTTTGTGATCTAGGGATCCGATTGGTTCAGACAGATCTGAAGTCGGCTTCCGTTTGGTCATTCGTTTGTGTGGCCAAAGATCTCGAGTCTAGACTTACTGGTAGGTCATTTACTCTTGTAACCAAGTAATCCACTTAGCCTAGTGGTTAAGACTCAAGGGTGTGAAGGAGGAGGTCTTGGGTTCAATCCCCATGGGATACATGGGAAGAGTATTTTGCCCAAAGAGCTCTAGAACCTTCTAGAAGCATCCACTGGACACTTGGCGCACATGCAGTTACATGGCTGACACTTGGCTGGTTAGTATCCACCTGCCCAAGAAGGCAGTCCCCTGGAGAGAGCTATATATAGAGGCATTTGGTTGGGAGGAGAGTCATCTCTCTAGCATGTGGTGGTCGTAATCCTTGTTCTGTTACATTGGTATCAGAGCCTAGGAAGTAGGCTTGGGCAAAGTGGAATGATCCAATGGCCTCTAAAAAGGCGCGGGTAGGAATTGTGGAAGGCGCGCGTCGATTTCAATGATGGACCTTACAATGATTGGGGTGTATCTCCCAATCCGTAGGTCGGATTGAGGCGTGTAATATACTGTTGGAAAGCTCTCGGAATGAACTTTCCAATGAGCTAGGTTAGAAGTGTGAATTCCTTGGGAATCCTTAGGTGGCACTTGATTGAGTGTTCAAGAAACTGTGTGAGGGTGTATCCTGCCAGTCCCATAGCTGGTCAGGGTACATCTAGGGTACATCCTGCCAGTCCCATAGCTGGTCAGGGTACATTCCCTAGGGAGTTCAAGGGGGGAAGAATGTAACATAATCCTGGTAGGAGATGGTTGAACCACACCCTAAGAGAGAGGATTAAGAAGTAATCCTCAACCATGGCTTTTGGGGCAAGTGGTTAGCCCATCACATTCCTAACCAAGAGGTTGTGAGTTCAATCCCTTACATTGCCTATGAGGACATGCATAGGCACATTAGGACTAGAGTGAGACATAGAGCCAGAGGGGAATATTGTATACATAGGAAATGGATTGGAGTTCAAGAGGAGAATGCGTGCACTATGCGACTCTTACCTGCGCTTTATCCCGTGGAAGTAAGTAAAAGTTTTACATATAAATTGAAATATATATCTTATGTTTTATTTATATTATGTTTTTTATTTTTGTAGTGAGCATGATGAGAGGGATAAAAAGTACGTGCTCAGTTCACTTGAGACGGAGTTTGGGACAGGGTGGTCTCTTAAATGGTGTTTAAAAGAGGTGCGGATACTTATGGCGCATCGTCGTGACAATGCACGGTATGTATGTATATGAGAGAGAGAGAGAGAACACTAATCTCGATATTAGGGTTTTGAAATCCCTAATTTAAAAACTCTAATTCAACCTTTTAGCCATATGTTTGAAGTATATGTACACCTCCGACGTCCTACTAGAGAGATGTCTCTCCTCCCAACCTTATGCCTCTATATATAGCTACTCGAATCAACGAGGATCATGATTCATAATATATGTAAAGATATATACACATCATGTAGATAGGATACATAAATATAAAATGGAGTAGATATATTATGCATCACACATACATGCCTAAATGCACACATAAATATATATATACATACTAACATATTTACATGTACATATTTACACATACATGTACATGCCTACATGCACACATAAACATATATATGCATGCATACATATTTACATGTACATATTTACACATAGACACATAAACATATATACATGTACACAATTATAAACACTTGCATATATTACGTACATGAATACATGAATATTTTACATAAATGCATATGCATATATACACATATGCATATTTAACACATGTATACATATATCACACACATGCAAACACATACATATACATGAAATACATATATATGCATACTAATATATGTATACATATAATACACATGAATACACACACATATGCATACATACATGATAAAAATTTACTCCTCGAAGATAAAGCTATATATAAAATAATTAGGCATACCCCCGAGCTTCATGTTCTAACTTAGAAGAACATGATTTCATCTCTGTAGTAGGATTCATCGTTATTCAAGTTAATAAAAAAAACCTATTATCTGATATCCATTCAGAAGCTTCAAGTTACTATCTAGTCTGCTCATATGTTTTCATTATTGCCATCATTTTGGTAATACATCAATATAGTCTCATCTTCATTATCCTTATTGATTTCATTTATTTCTTCTATTGTTAAATCTATGTTCTCATGAATCACATCATCTATTGGTGGATTAATATCTATTTCTGGTAATTCCTCTTCCTCATCAGTAGAATCAACATGTAGAGAATTATCCTCTTCATCAAAAAGATTAGTATCATTATCACGTATAATGAGTCTAATTTCTATTCCAGATGTTGATGTATCAGTATCTGATGCTGAATCATCAAGAGGACTTTCTTCAATCTCTCTAACAATAAACTGTTCAAACAATGACCTACCTCTAGGTTGCACATGAATGACTTGCCACCAAGGATGAGCATCTGGGTTTTTATAAAAAAATGCTTGTTCAATATGCCTAGGAAGAATATATGGTTCTTTAGTAGATCGCATTACCTTGGAAGAATCAATTGCCCAAAACCCAGATAATTCCTTTCTTATTGTAGAATTACTACCTTTATACTCCGCTCGATACCAGTCAACCTTCAAAATGACCTATCAAAATATATAACAACAAAAACGTCCCATTATTAGGTGCTTAAAAAAATAACCAACTCTAAAAAAAATATATAAACTTTTTTCTACCTGTTTGAATGTACGAAATGAAATTTCGTAGATACCAACAATAGTTCCTATGTAACCAAGTTCGCTATCTATAAGGTTCGTGTCTTTTGAGCTAGCACGTGATAGTTGCTTGAAACAAGTAACAATACTAGAATCCTCTGTTTTACGTAAAGAATCAATGGCTTTGATTCTAATATGCTGTCCAAAAGCCCACATATTAGTGAACATTCGAGCCTACAAAATAAATTCAATTAGTAAATAGAAACTAACATACATATATGAAAAAAATAAAATATATATTTTAATAAAATTACCTTTTGTTCACAACCTATCATTAACTCTCTTTGCTCATATGAGATTTCTTCATTATTTGCGTTGGCGCGTTGCAAACGACTATATAGCCAATCCGTGAAAGAAGGTATATCTGTAATCTCATTATTATCGAGATTACGTCTAGATCTTTTGTTTTTTCGCCTTTTACTTTGGAGACTTTGTAGTTCCTCGTACTCGCTAACGAATGCTTGCATGCATTCGCTATTATATGCTACAAAAGTAGAAACATCATTTTTTTCTTGAAATGTAAATAAGAATGGAACCCCCTTACCTGATAATACCTCATTTGTTATTTTTGAAGAAGACTCGTTGGTCCATGCACGTGGAGCTTCTTCATGAACTCTTTCAAGGTACTCACTAACGTAATACATGCACTCTTCAAGCATCCAACCCTTTGCCATAGATCCTTCTGGTTTTGCTCTTTGTCGCACGTAACCTTTTAGTATTCCCATAAATCGCTCGACCCAAAACATCCATCGAGTGTTGACAACACCAGCAATCTCTATCTCATCTACAAGATGGACTAGTAAATGAACTTGAATATCAAAAAATGAAGTAGGAAGTTCTTTTTCCATCAAACATAGTAGCTCTTTGCATTCACGTTTTTTTTGTGGGATCGAATTTTTATCGATCTCTTTGGATGTAATCCACCTATACAAATCATAAAAACAATTGTAAAGAAGTTAATTAAAAAATTAAAGATATCCAATATTCATACATATTAAATATAAAAGTATCATAATTACCTTATAAGTGATCCAAGACGATAGATCACATCTCGTACTCCTTTCGTTGTACATCCATCGATAACCAAAGGTAAAATATGTTTCAAAAAGTTATGCCAGTCATGGGTCTTTAATCCAGATAAGCTCTTATCATCCATAGTAAACATGTTTTGAAACGATGCTCCATATCCTGTAGGAGTCTTGATCAATTGAATTCTATTGTTGATAGTCTGTATCTCTTTTGTTGTAAGTACCCAAGAAGCAGATGCATAAGTCGCTTCTTGTTGATGTCTATCAAAAACTGGCCATAACTTTGGTTTGGATTTTTTATCTTTCAAATCATTCCTTGATGCTGTGGTATCTTTTAGTCCAAGAAGATGCTGCCATAGTGAATAACCAATATTTTTGAAAATATGCATAGGATCAAGAAGATGACATACTTTTAACTCTTTCCAATACTCCAAAGAATACCATGAGTACCATATTGATATGTTCTCTGCGAGTGCCAATTTCCCTTTACCTCTGTTCACATACTCATTATCTGAATCATCACTGAAGATTTCTGCTTCTGGATCTATCAGAGGTCCATCTGTCCATTTTTTATACCAATCCATAGGCGTCATAGGTTTTGGATACTGGCCTGTTTCAAGCTTTCCATTAAAATGTATCGCTTCTCTTTTAGATCTTAATGGATGATCATCAGGCAAGAATCGTCGATGTCGAAGATAAATATTTTTGTTGAGATTCTTACTATAGATTGATCTCAACCAATCACCACAATATGGACAAGCTTTATAACCCTTAGTAGATATTCTTGCATCATGGAACATATTGAATAAAAAAATTACATCAATACCTGAACAAACGCCATATCCAGGAAAATCGTGAATAGTCCAAGCCACAATACCACGAATCGTAATATGTCTTTCATTGATGCTTTTCGATATATCAATGACATTAATACCTCTCCATAACTCTTGAAGATTGTCAATGAGAGGAGCAAGATATACATTCATATCTTTAACTTATCTTTTGCCTGGGATTAAAAGTGAAAGCATTAAATGTTCCTTTTTAATGCTAAGATATGGCGGAAGATTGTAGTTTATGACTACCACTGGCCATGTTGATCATTTACTGGATTTCATGGAGAATGGATTAACCCCATCTAATGCAACTCCTAACTTTAGATTCTGTGGATTTTGTGCAAATTCAAGCCATGTAGAATCAATATGCTGAAAAGCAACACTATCATGAGGAATTCTGATTATTCCATCAGTACTTTTGTGATCATGTCCCCAAGTCAAAAGCTTTGATAATTCGGGGCTTTGAAACATATGTCTAATCCGTGGAGCCAATGGAAAATGTCTCAATACCTTATTCGGGATTTTACCTTCTTCACCCTTATATCGAGGAGATTGACATTTGGGACATGTCAAAGAGTCTCCATATTCACCTCTATATAAAATACAATCGTTAGGACATGCATGTATACATTGATAATCTATACCAAGATTGTTGATTATCTTCTTCATTTCATCATGTGAGGTAGGAAGAATATTTTGACTTGGTAAAAACTTTTCAGATAATAACATGTAAGTTTATCAAAAAAAGATATATTAAAAAAGGTAAATAAATATACATACATATATACATGCAGGTTTTTATTCTTACTTTAGATAAGGTAAGAACAAGAACTTGAATTGAATAGATACTTTTTGTCCGCGCATCTTTTAAAACTATTAATGCATCTTTCAAAATATTTACGCAAAACAATCGTATCCTGTCAATTCACACATATGTTCATATAATGGTGACCTGGATGAATCGCATGCACAGAGGTTAGTCAAGATAGAGCAGGATTTCTCGGGTATGCAGTAAACCTCTTGCATGTCAATGATGAGCATCTGAACTTTAGGATACAAAGTGGACTACTCCATTATAATCAGATTGCTGTCTCTTGAGTAACCTCTGTGCATGCGACTCATCCAGGTCACCATTGCGAATATTTGGAAAGATGCATTAATAGTTTTAAAAGATGCACGGACAAAAAGTTTCCATTCAATTCAAGTTCTTGTTCTTATAACCTTATCTAAAGTAAGAATAAAAACCTACATGTATTTATATATGTATATATATTTATGCATATATATATATATATAAATAGATAGAAAATTGAAATTTATACCTTAATAGTGTCGAAACAGATACATTACTCCATCCAAAACGATTTTGAAGGTTGAGAATAAGTAAGGCCGCATTTAGTCGTGTCAAATGACTTCCTTCATATACATGCTTTAGACATTCCTCTCGAAGATATTTCTCATTTTTAGAAATATCCATGCTCTCACTGTCATTTTGATACCAATCCTCAATAAAATCTGCCATGCCATCATCTTCATCATTGTCACACAAATCTTGTACTTTATCATCTTTTGAATATAGATCTTTCAACTTTGCATATTGCACAGGCTTAGTTTTGCGTAGCCTCCTCATGGAAGCTTCTGATAAATGAGGTCTTATTGGTAATTGTGAATGTTGTGGACGAATATCATCAACATCATACGTTGGAATCTACACATATAAATAAAACTCATTAGTATTCCATAAATGAATAAAAATTAAACTTCAAATATAAATTTAAGTATATAACTTATTAAATATGGATAGAAAATTTTTATTCTCTCTAGCTAAAAGGTGCTCTTGGAGGTCTACGCCATCCATAATTCACTAATAGTTCATCACCAGCATGTAATGTAGTAATAGCATTGACAACTATGTATATTGATACATCTCTACTCATGTATGGTGATTCATGACTATTTTCACGCTCCTCAAATGTGCAATTAGTCCTTGAACTATTATGTAACCCTCGACTACTATTTATTAAACCTGCTATATTTCCATGTGTGTAAGGTCTTCCATCAATATATAATCTTTCATTTTCTGCATGTAAAATCCTTCTACTAGTAAGAGATGTTGCGTTCAAGCATATTCCATAAGTACTCATGCTTTGAACATAACGTGAAAGTCGATGCCAATCTCCCCATCCATATATAGGACCACAAAATGACATAAGAGTGACTTCAGAGTTCGGAGGCACATACAAATCCTCTACAATAAAGAGACCACGACCAGCATTAGTAATAGTGGATGGAGCAATCATATAGCGATTACCCCAAAAGTTGAAAACCTCTCCATCTAAAGGAAGTGGTCCTCTATTCCATCCTCCATATCTTCTTCTATCATATGTTTGTACTAAAGAACAATCACGAGCTGGCAATGGATAATCTCCAGCCGTTTCATTCTCTAAACCAAGAGGTAGAGGATTTCTAGAAACCTTTGCTTGTAATTGATGAACAGCAAGTCCATGACGTGTACGAGGTATATTAACATTATGAGAAAAATCATCATCATCATCATCATCGAGCAAGTATTCCTGTATATCAATAATAATTTGATTTTATACATGGTTTTTAAATAAAAAATGACATTAATATATATAGAAAATACATACCCAAGCATTATCACGTTGACTAGGTAATGGTGCATGCTCAAAAGTACCATACTCTACCTCATGTTGAATACATTCCAATCGTGGTCTTCGATACGTGCCATAACAAGAGTTACACCAACATATAATATGCTCTTGATAGTAAAATTCATCATAATTCCTATCGGAGGACACATGTGAAGCCGTTGCATGGGTAGGAGGTGGTGGAGTACCCTCTGATTGATCAGAATCTGCACATCATAAGAAACATAAAAAAAATATATAAGTTATGTATCCATCAAATATAGTTAAAATTAAATATTTCATATACTTACAGTATAAAGTCGTTGCACGATGAGGAGACGGTGGTGGAGTTCCATCTGATTGATCAGAATCTACAAATAATGGTATTTGATATTAATAATTTGATTATCTATATATATAAAAAATTCACATATACATATTTACACATACACACATATTCACATATACACATTTATACATACACACATATCCACATATACACAACACATATTATTGTGGGATAAATGCATGTATTTTGTATGAATGAGTGTATATGCATGCATGTGTGTGTACGTATATATGTGGATATGTATATGTGTGTTTATGTTATATGTATGTATATGTGTATATATATACATATATGCATGCGTATATGTTTGCATGTATATGTGTATGTGGGTATGTGTATGTGTATGTGTATGTGTATATGTGTGTATATATCTGTATGTATTCTGACTTTTTTTTCTGTTTGAGATTAAATTAACAAGAGATATTGTATGGTCGAAAAAAATAAGAGGCGAGCTAACATACCACCTGAGTCGTGGCAGTTTTTTCGTAGACAGCTACGTCTTCACGAGTCATTTCCTCAGCAGAAGGTACACAAATTAATAGTTTATATTTATAAGTTTTAGATATTTTAGTAATTTTTTAGTTTAATTTATGTATTTTTTTCCTTGAATAAACAGGTTGCTGCAAAGAAGAGAGTGGAGTCGGGCCACACATCGCACTTAGGCCAAATGGGCCATAATGGTTTTGTAGCTACGTTTGTAAGTATATGTGTTATTGTGAGTATATTTTTTATTTTAGTTAAAATGCAAGCAACTAATGTTTTTTATTTGTTTCATTGCAGCGAAAGGATTATGGCCGATATCCTACGAAACACGAGATCGAGTATGCTACACATTTTGGATATCGGCGTTTGAGCGAGTATATACAAGATCATCCTGATGCCTTTATGAGTATTTTTAAATTTTATATAATTATTTTGTTGTTATGAATGTTTTAATTATTTTATTGATTTATGTTTGTTATATGTAATACATGAGTATTATGGGGAGACAAATATGGATGAGGTGGAGAGACAAACACAGGAGGGACGATCTCGATCGTCAGAGGGTGATCATGAGGATGAGGATGAGGAAGATCAGGATGATCATGATATTGCTGATGATGATGATCATCATGATGATGATGATTAGGATTTTAGTTGATTATGACATTGGATTATATGTATTTACATTGATATATATATATATATTTATCTATATATTTTTCATTTCAGTCATGTTTTGAATTGTGTGTATGGTATTAAGTAATGAAGAGTTTTGTTCTATTGATTGTTATTATTGTTTATATTAAGCATGTGTTTTAATACTTTAATTATATAATTCATTCATATGTGTGTACCTAAGTGTATATGTATGTGTGTGTATATGTATGTATGTGCATGTGTATGTGTGTGTATATGTATGTATGTGCATGTGCATGTATAAGTGTATATGTGTGTATGAGTATGTGCATGTGCATGTGTATGTGTGTATATGTATATGCATGTATATGTATAACTCTATGTGTATGTGTGTGTATGTGCATGTATATGTGTATATGTGCATGTGTATGTGTGCGTATATGTATGTATATGCATGTGCATGTATAAGTGTATATGTATGTATCAATATGTGCATGTTCTTGTGTATGTGTGTGTATATGTATAACTCTATGTGTATGTGTGTGTATGTGCATGTATATGTGTATATGTAGGTATATGCATGTGTGTGTGCTTCTTCATCATGTATAAGTGTATGAGTGCATATCAATAAGTGTGAGTATGGTATGTAATGAAAATAACACAATTCAAATGATCTACAAATAATAGAAATTGTACTTACAATTGTGATCCATAGTTTTTGCTTGGTTAGCTTCTTGAATAACCTGCAATAAAGAGAGAGAAAAGAGAGAGAGAGAGAGAGAGAGAGAGAGATCTAGAGAGCGAGATCTAGAGAGAGAGATCTAGAGAGAGAGAGATCTAGAGAGAGAGAGATCTAGAGAGAGAAAGATGTAGAAAGAGAGAAACAAAGACAGAGGGAGACAATAACAGAGAGCTTAAGCAAAACAACAATTCTGCATATACTTGCTTCAGCTCGTAAGCGGAGTGCAATTGCGAACGTTGGAGAGCTCTTCGATCGGATGCGTGAAAATGCCGATTGCAGAGCCTCCAACGTTTTAATTTTTGTCCGTCAACAGATCGTCGTATAAGCGATGCAACGTGTCGTCGTATAAGCGACATTTGCTTAGCGTCGCGTATACGACGGTCTGCACCGTCGCTTATACGACGGTGTGCACCGTCGTTTATGCGACGCTGTTGAGAGCAGTATGGGCACCCAAGGACCGACTAGACAAGGAAGCCAGCGGAGAGAGTCAGAACAAGGTGAAGGAGTAAGTAGACAAAGCAGTCGACGCAAATCTGGCAGATAGGCCCTTCAATTTTTCCCAAATCAACATCTTTTAACAGTGATTCTTATCACTAACAATCATTGTAAATACCATTTCATATTTTTGTAGCTCCATTTTGTGCAAGCCAAGGAGTCCTTGAGCTTGAGGAGCCTTAGAAGTACCTACATATCAATTTTCGTATTTTTTAGACTCCGTTTAAGCCCTCAAATTGGCCCTGGAACCTAATTTTTAACTAGGCCGGACACTAGGTCTGGACAGGGCCAAAACCTAGTCAAAAACTATAAAAAGAGCTAGAGAGCTCATTTTTGAGGTTAGATTGTAATTGAAACGAACTTGTAAGAGCATTTTGAAAGTAATCTAAAAGCTCCATTGATTCTCACTCTTTGTCTTGCCTTGTGTGCGCGTGTGTGTGTATGTTTGTGCATGCTAGTGTGCTTCTCACTCACGCACTTGTGTAGCCACTTGCTCGAGGTCTTCATACCATCCTCACGTCTTCCCGGATTGACATTAAAGGAGGTGCTACTCATCATTGAGCTACACCAAATTTTGGCGCCGTTCCCGGGGATCGAGCTTTGAGGACGAGCGTGTGATGGTAAGACGTAGATTGTAGACGTTGGCGTTGTAGGTAAATTTTCTACTTTTCCTATTTTTCCTCTTTCTTACCTCACCACCATCATCATCATCATCATCATCACCATCTTCCACCTCCATCTCCATCATCGCGAAAATTTCAGTTTTTTGACTATATCCCCATCTCCACCTCATTTCCTTCATTTCACTTGTGAGAGAGAGTGAGAGAGCGAAATTGCGTGTGCTGTTTTTGCATGTTTCTTGAGCTATCTTGCAGGTACAGGTCACATCACCATCCCCAGCTTCCTGCGCAGGTACGAAACTCGACGAAACTGTCTCGCAGTCGCCGACTTCTGTCGATCGCGATTGACAGAAATTCTCACCTTTTGGTAAATCTGAGTGCACCACAGTGGACTAGAGACCCTGCACACCACCTTTCCACCAAAACTTTTGAAAATCTTGCAAAATTTCAGTCCATCACGATTGACAGCCCTGTCCATCGCGATTGACAGCTCTGTCCATCGCGATTGACTGCCAGTCCATCGCGACCGACTGCCTGTCCATCGCGATTGACTGAACCCTCTGTCCATCGCGACCGACTGCCTGTCCATCGCGATTGACTGAACCCTCTGTCCATCGCGACCGACTGCCTGTCCATCGCGATTGACTGAACCCTCTGTCCATCGTGACCGACTGCCTGTCCATCGCGATTGACTGAACCCTCTGTCCATCGCGACCGACTGCCTGTCCATCGCGATTGACTGAACCCTCTGTCCATCGCGACCGACTGCCTGTCCATCGCGATTGACTGAACCCTCTGTCCATCGCGATTGACTGAGTGTCCATCGCGATTGACTGAACTCTCTGTCCATCGCGATTGACTGAGTGTCCATCGCGATTGACAGCCCTGTCCATCGCGATTGACAGCCAATTTTAGCCAAATTTTTAGGGATTGTTAATTGAAGAGTTGGGTTAATTTTGGACACAAACATTTTACTCTAGAGCACATTAGGAAGCTTTAGGAAAACAACTTGGAGAAAACCTGTTGCACAGTGATCCTGTTTGAACCCTGTCGTAACTCTAGAATCCTGAACGGTTACAACTTTTTCATACGAAATCCATTTTTTGAGCTCTAGGGCTTGTTGGAAAGCTCGTGGCATATACTACACGCCCTCAACTGTTTTTTATAAAGATAATGCATTGATTTCCAGATAGGGTATTTTGAAGTTGACCATACCCAGGGGGATCAAAGTCAGGGGTCCTTAGAATTGTTTTCTTAAAAATCACTATGCAAGTTTGTGTTTGTGCTACAAGAATGAAAATAATTGGGTCTATCTTTGGAATTTAAATCTTTAAGCTAACTTTGGAACTCTTACAGATCCATTGAGAGCATCGAAGGCGTTCTAAGCAAGAGTAAGTGCAGGCTTGGGAACACACTTCCTGGGCAGTCAAGGCAACCAAGAAGGAAACAAAAGGTTGGAAATTCTCAACTCCCTTTATCAATTCCTAGCTTAGGCTAAGAACGACGAGAGGTAGGAGTAAGTCAGAGCGACGATAAGCAGGTATCAAGTTGAAGACCACCTAAAAACTCAAGTTCAAGCTAAAAACCTAATCTCTGTACTGTCGATAACATAAAGGAAAAGAACCTAACGTGGAACGATCAACCTGAAAGCACGAAGAACATTCAAGTATTCCTGACGACGTAATATAAGACAAGACCTTAAACACGAGAAATAACTAAAAAGAATCAAGTGACTAATATAAAGTAACCAACAACGAGGTTGTACTCTGGGCAAAGAATTGGGCTACTTAGATAGGCATATGAACCTTAGATCAGGACGACATCTTGTAAGGGAGAGACAAAGCCTTAGGTCTTCAGAGGCTAGCGTTAACCACACTGCTAGGTCTTGGGCCCAGCAGTTGAGCCACCACTCGTACTACCCTAGCTCTGAGACCAGTGAGTCAGAGATGTCTCAAGGCATGGACAGACCTACGGGAAGTTCAGGAGTGCCTTACTTGTACAGGGTGGAAGGCCCTTACAAAACACAGTTGGAGTACCTTAGGACCAACCGATTAGGTGCCAGCATCTATGAGGACGGCTTAGGAAGATCTGTGATACAGATTAAGAATCCTGATCAATCCATTGGACTCGAGCACCCAGTAGTCAAGTTTGAAAACGGTGCATACCTGGACAAAGAAGGAACCATATACGTAGTCACCAGTCACCCAGACAGGACAGATGAATTTGGGAATGTAATCTCAGAGGCGGACTTAGGTGACTTGGAACAAGGGAACATGGGTGCGGAACCTAGAACCCCTCGAGGTAAATCAGTTCTCACTAGGATTATCACACCTGAGTGGGTACCCCAAGACAACAAGAGCATAGAGTTGCTCCTCAATCGAGAAACCGACGAAGCCTTCTGGAGGTATAAATCTAATCAGCCAACTGATATAGGAAACATCATGATCTATGAGTTTAAGGATCCGGATAGCCCAGGTAGAGTGACCTACTTAGATCACACTTCAGAACGGATCTTTGCGGTTACGGAAAATGATAGGCATGCTTACACTTGGAAGGGTGAATTTATTTTCCCCCAACCAAGATCAAATGTATCCTATGGTCACCCTGGGGCTGAAACTTCCCAAGCTCATGGTATGCAAAGAGACAGAAGTAGAGATAGACCAGAAGTAAGTTTTGCCAACCCAGTGGGCAGAGAAAGAACGAGAACGGAGACGAATAGGGTAGAACCTGAGATGCTTAGAGCTCACAGGAACCAAAGAAATGTGGATGGATTTCCTCTGCCGAGACCTAGAGAGCATACAAGAACGTTGAGACCAACCCAGCTAGTTAAGTCCATGAAGAATTACTTTGATGGCACAGGAGATCCCTATGATCATGTGGCGGAGTTCAAGCAAGTCTTGAGAGCTGAACAAGTGGAGGATCTATTCACGCAGTACAATGCCTTCGGTCTAACCCTTAGGAACACAGCACTTACATGGTTTCAGCCATTGGATGAGCGACAGTTCAGGAGCATAGACCAACTCCTAGAGGCTTTCATTGTAGAGTTCTCTAAGAGCGGCATAAGACACAATACCTCCTCATTGATTCACAGCTTTAAACAGACTCCCCAAGAGACTGTAAGACTGGCAGGAAGAAGATTTAGACAATACCTTGAAAGGTGCCCTGTTTCGGAGCTACCCACACCTGCCAAACAAGTAGCCTTATTCCTTGATGGATTGCTGAGTACGAAATTGAGATCCTACGTGTATCTGAAGGACCCTAGGACTATAGAAGAGTGTGTACGTATGTGCATTGACATTGAAGATAACCTAGGGGAAGAACTAGAGCTTTCCAAAATCTACAAAGATTCAGATAGTGCATCTAGTCATTCTTCCATGCAATCCACATCAATTGAGGAACTCGCAGAGAAAGTAGCTCAGAAATTGGGTGTAAGTAGCAAACAAATCCCAAGGTTTGCTCCTGTGAAAAGGTGCTATACTTGCGGTGGTGACCATATGGCGAATGTCTGCCCCATTATGGCTCAGCCCCAAGTAAATCCTAGTAGCCAGTACTGCACCATAGAACGGAGATACACCAATCACACCGCACAAGATTGCCCATACAACAAGCAGGCAGTTAGGCAACCCTACCCTCAGCCCTACCAACAAGGCAGATACCAGAACCAAAATCCACCACCACAATATGCTAGACCCCAACAAACCTACCAACCACAATATCAGGCCCAACAGAGACCCCAACCGGTGCTAGCACAACAACCCCCTGCCCCAACCAATGTGATCCTGGTAAAGTATACTGCCGCAAAAGAGAACATGAATAGAGCCTTAGTCCCGGTAACATCCTTGCTTTCTGAAAATGACCTCAGTGACCATAGCTTTGATTCTACACATGTTGATAGTCCCCAGGCGTACTACATGCAGTCCCCAGAACATGGTGAGTCCTATTACAGCGAAGAGCCAAATGAACCTAGTTGGGAGTCAGATTATACAAACGTCATGTATGAAAACCCCAACCCTAGGCCTCAACCTAGACAAGTAAGACCTCCATTCCCAAGAGGACCGTGCTACTGATGCCAAGGAGATCACCTCATTCGTGATTGTCCCTTACCTCCACCTACACAACCCCAGTCAGTGGCAATCCAAGGCTTTTGCCAAGATTGTGGAAAAGAGCATCTCTTACGAGATTGCCCAAAGAACCCCAATAATATGCCAAAAATCACGCCTATCAACATTATTGGGTTAGTAGTAGATTCCACAGGAAGTGTCACTTCCACTGCTCCCGTACAGGTAGTCACTAGAGCTCAAGCATTGCAGCAAAACCAAGGGGTAGACCAGGAAAAGAGCCCAACAGCTAGTGAAACTGAGAGTATAACCAAGAAAAGGACTAGAGCTTGGAGAGATAGCCGTGAACGTATGAAAAGGCAATGGGCAAAGAAGATGAGTGAACTTGAGGAAAGTCTACGAGAAACCAAGGCCAAAATCATAGAGATCACATCCCAACCGCACTCTCACACACTTCCACCGCTACCATCCCCATCACCCTCCGTCCCTCCACCCCCTAATACACCTCACGTAACCCACCCACCACCCCGAGTAGGATCAGTATTAGCTGATCCCACTCCCGAGGACCTAAACATGATGCTTAAAGCATATAAGGCCAGAATCCAAGAAGGGCAAACCATAACCGATCATGAAAAATGCTACCCTAGAGCCGAGCTAGAGCTTGAACGAACTAAAATTTGTGCCAAAATGGTGGAATTGGCTCAGACCATGTTTGAGGCCAGCCGCCTATTTAACATTTCTAGTTCAGCTAAGACGCAGTTACACTTTGATGGACTGCTAGAAAAAATAGAGAGGCTAATTGCACAATCAGAAAAGGAACCTGTCCCTCAAAGAAAGGACAGGGCAAGAGAACGGATAAGCCAGCCTCTTCAGGAAGCCCCTGTGCCTCCTCAAGAAGCTTATCCTCCCCCCCAAAAGGCAGATGAGCCCCCCTTGAAAGCTTACGTACCTCCACAGGTTGCCTACATTCCTTCTCAGGGCGTGTATGAGCCTACTCGGAAGAGTAATGGAATAAGAAATCCTCCCCAGGAAGCTTGTGCTCCAGCCATCTATGAGAACAAGGAGAGAGTCAACGATAGAATAAGCCCTCCTTCCCAGGTTGCTTATGTGCCTAATTCTACAGAGCCAGACACTTCTTCTTCTATGAATCGGTTTGCACCAGACTTCCTACGAGAGATTCAAGAAGACAAATGGGATAACGAAAGTGAAGTCACCCCTCCCTTTGAACTTGTGGATGATGCACACGACCAATTCCCACAAGACATCCCATCTATTTACGGGGAACATGAGAGTACTCAGTCTCACGAGAGATTGGACTTTGAGTCTAATTCCATACAAGAGCTACCCCACTTCACAGGCCCATGGGAAGCAAAGTCCACGTGTATGAGAGCACCCACAGTCATGGTAAGGAACGACGACTCAGTCATATCAAGGAACACGGAGGTAGTAAAGAACACCAAGGCGCAACGCGATCTCACTTTGGAAGAACTGCCTAAGAATAGACCAAAAGCGCGGAAAGGTGTAGCCAGTCAAGTGACTGAAGTTGCAGAACCACGTTCCCGAATAGGATCCCATAGGAGAGTGCCAGAAATTCCCTTGGACAAGATAGGAGATATGTGTGAAGGTGAAGAAGGGAACACCTATCTTCCCATCACCTACCAGGAGTACACTACCAAGGCAATTTTGGACTCAGGTGCAGGAGTTGCTATCGCTACTACTTCCCTATGGAAGCGTTGGGGCAAGCCAGCACTCAGGCCAACGAGGATGAAATTGCAAATGGCCGATGGTCACATAGAGAGACCCTTAGGATTGCTAGAAGGAATAACTCTCACCACTTGTGGTGTCGAGTTCGAGCATACATTTGCTATATGTGACTTTAGCAAAAATCATGCCTATGAGATGATTTTGGGAAGACCATTTATGCGACAGTTGCAAGTGGTACAGGATTGGGGGACCAATTCCTTGTACCTGCAACACTTAGGTGTTACGACCAAAGTCAATCTCAAAGATTACTCTCATAGGGATGTACCTCCTATCCAGTGGAATCCCATCCATAGAGCCAAAGATGATACGGAATCTGTGCATTCCATAGGGTCAGGATCCTCTTGGATGCATGAAGACACCCACTTATGGATGTGCAAAGTAGCAGTAGAGGAAGAGAAGAGAGAAAAGGCCAGAGAAATAGGTGCAAAAGAGACACATAGAGCAATTCAAGACCCAGCCTATGCACCTGTAGTTTTTCCTGATGAGGAATTTGAACCCCATGGCTGGGCAGAAATTTTAGCAACAATGGATGTAGCCATCAATGAAGAACAATGGACACCTCACTGTGATGAGGATGGCTATGACATTTCAGTCTTCTCCATAGAGCCAATCATGGGAGAGGCAGTACTAGAAGAATGCGAACCTAGCCCTGATGCATTTGAGGATGCAAGTGACTCCGATCTCGAGTCTATCATTATGGACCCACCATTTGCATCAGATGAAGAATACTTCCATGAAGTAGAATTTCAACCCCAGAGGCATGGAGAGCTTACAAATGATGTAAGATTAGCAACACATGTGAGCCCAAAGGAAGAAGGAAAGAAACGAAAAAAGAGAGAAGTCTCACCAGAAGAGGAAGAATCTTTGTTTGAGGTCCCAGAAAATTTTAAGAAGTATGAGATAGATGACAGGAGAGTCATGATTAGAATGCCTAAACGAGAGGCACAATCAGGAGAGGCCTATGATAACAAAGAAACCACCAAGAAAATAGTAGTGGCCATAGAAGAAGGAGAGGAGAGATGCACGTATATAGGCCATGACCTGACAGAAGAAGAAGAGCACGAATTGATTGCCTTGCTAAGAGAATACAGAGATGTATTCGCTTGGAGTTACAAGGACTTGAAAGGTGTTGACCCTGACATATGCTCACACACTATCCCCATGACTTCAGATGCCAAACCCTCTAAGCAAAAGCCTTATACATATAACGATAATTACGCTGCTAAGATCAAAGAAGAGATAGATAGACTGGTCGAAGCTGGATTTATCTATGAAATTGAGCACACTGAGTGGGTATCACCCATCGTAGTGGTGCCCAAGAAGAATGGCAAACTGCGCGTGTGCATTAACTTGAAGAAGGTTAATGCAGCCACTATTCGAGATAACTATCCGCTTCCCATCACAGAACATCTCTTAGAAAGAGTGGCAGGCAAGGAAGTGTACAGCTTCCTTGATGGATTTTCGGGTTATAATCAAGTAGCCATAGCTCCAGAGGATCAGCATAAGACAGCCTTTGCCACAGAATGGGGCATTTTTGCCTTTAGAGTAATGCCATTTGGGCTTACCAATGCACCAGCTACCTTCCAGAGGCTGATGTGCCATGTGTTTAAGGAGTTCCTGAGGAAGAGTTTAGAAGTCTATGTTGATGATCTTTGTGCTCATTCCAATATTAGACAAACCCATATTCCTGAACTCAGACAAATCTTTGACAAATGTAGAGAATATCAAGTCTGCCTGAACCCAGAAAAGTGCGTTTTTATGGTCAGGCAAGGCAAGATTCTAGGACACATAGTGTCAAAGAATGGCATATCTACCGACGAAGAAAAAGTGAGAGCCATAGCAGAGCTACCTAGGCCAAAGAATGTCAAGGAAGTACAAGCTTTCATGGGGCATTGTGGCTATTACCGACGATTTATACACATGTATGCTGTCATTGCAAAGCCCATGTACGGTCTTCTGACAAACTTTGAGTGGACGGACGAATGTGAGAATTCCTTCCAGGAGCTTAAACGAAGATTGTGTTCAGCACCAATTTTGACCACACCAGATTGGAATAAGCCATTCCATGTTCACGTGGATGCATCCAACTATGCCATTGGATGTGTACTTGCTCAACCTACTGGTGAAGGTAATATGGATCTTCCAATTGCCTATGCCAGTAGACAATTGAATGCGGCTGAACGGAATTACACCACTACAGAGGGAGAAGGATTAGGCATGGTATATGCAGTTAAGAAATTTAGACACTATTTGCTTGCAAATAAGTTTAAATTTTTTACTGACCATCAAGCATTGTTATATCTCGTAAACAAGCCATGCAATACAGGAAGATTAGTGAGATGGTTTCTCTTGCTAATGGAATATGATTTTGAAGTTGTGGTAAGGAAAGGTAGGACTCACTTGAGAGCAGATCACCTCTCTAGACTCACATCGGGAGAAGCCCCACAAGGAGTATCAGATGACCTTCCTGATGCTTACTTGTTTAATTTGGAAGTGGTGCCGCAGTGGGCTAAGCCATTGGTACCAGTATTGACATACGGGCCTAATCATCCAGTGGTAAACACACGGAATAGAGAGGTTGTAAAAGCCCAAAAGTACCACATCATGGCAGGAAGTATGTACAAGCACACAGATCAAGGGATCTTGGCTTGTTGCGTAGAAGAGGATGAGTACTCTAAATGGTTGCAATTAGCACATGTAGGTGCACTAGAGCAACACCATTCAAAACAGCGAACTTTACAGACCCTAAAGAGACTCGGAGTACATTGGCCAACTATGGAAGCTGATGTCCAAAAGTTGTGCAAGGAATGTCCAATCTGCTGCACTAAACCACCTGTGGAACACGCTACTCTTTATCAAGTATCCATTGTGCCAGATTGGAGTGAACCTCTAGTATCATTCTTGAGGACAAACACATTCCCGCTAGACATGACTCTGGCTAGGAAAAGGAGTTTAGAACAAGAAGCCCTGGATTACTCACTCATTGGTGATAATCTATACAAACACGGTAAAGATGGTTACCTAAGACTGTGTGTCCATGAGAGTGAGTATCTTAAGATCTTAGAAACTGCTCACCAAGGTGTAGCAGGAGGACACTTTGGACCGGATCGGGTGATCAAGGCAATTTTATTTGCGGGCTTTTGGTGGCCTACCCTTCACATGGATGCACATACCTATGTGAAACGGTGTGATGTCTGTCAGAGGACTCAGTATCCTATACGCAAAGATGAGATGCCACTGAAACCTATGATGGGTGGACGTGCATTTTCTAAGTGGGGAATAGACTTCGTAGGTCCTATTAATCCCCCAGCTAAGGGTTCTCATGCGGAATACATCATTGTTGCAACAGACTATCTAACTAAGTGGGTAGAGGTAAGGACTACGACAAAGAACGATGCTCAAACAACTGCTAAATTCTTGTTTGAGAGTGTATTCACGAGATATGGGCTACCTATAGAGCTTGTAAGTGATAGAGGCACTCATTTCTTAAATGAAGTGATTGAAAATCTACTCCAAGAATTCTTGGTAATACACAAGAAGTCTGCCCCCTATCACCCTCAAGCTAATGGACAAGCTGAGAGCACTAATAAGATCTTATGCAATGTACTGACAAAATTAGTGAACACTAAACGCTCTGATTGGGACAAACAGCTACACCATGCTGTTTGGGCATACCGAGTTGCCTACAAAACGGTACTCCAAGCCACCCCCTTTCAGATGGTATTCGGCCAAAACGCTGTGTTACCCTTGGACTTCTTGATCCCTACATTGAGAGTAGCACAAGAGCACGAATGGACAGGTCATGAGCTCTCCTCTAGGATCTTTGACCTTGAAGGATTAGGGGAAACAAGGCTGAGAGCCGCTGCAGGAATATATGCAGCCAAGAAGAGACAGAAGGCATACTTTGATGCCCATGTGAAGGATAAGGGTTTGAAAGCAGGAGATCTAGTTTTAGTCTATACACTGAAACAACACGCAAGGAAGCTAGAAAAGAGAGGCTACGGACCTATGATCATCAATAGGATCTCCACGAGTGGAGCAGTACAATTAGCCACGTTAGAAGGTGATATTCTCCCAAACTATATTAGCGGTTGCAGAGTCAAGTTGTATCAGGAACCCCTCACGGAGGAAATGCTCAGCCGACTCAACACTGCTAAGAAACGCAAAGAGGAAGAAAAGCGAGTTCGAGAAGAGGCTCAAGCAGAAGCTTTAGAACGCATCAGAAGGATGAAGTTACGAAGGCAAGGTAGAGATCAGCCTAGAGCGAATGACTATGTAGATCAAGGATATCCTATGGCCATGTGTGAAGTTGCAGGAACAAGCTCGCATAGGATAATTGATAGACGTCCTTTCATAACCCTAGATATAGGACAAGGAAAGAGTGCAAGGAACGTAAGAGCCTTGATTGACTCAGGCGCTGTCGGAGCGAAAGCAACGGTCGGTGGATCAGGGCGACCGCCAAAAATACGGCGCACACAGGGTGTCTTGGAGCAACTCAGGGATGATGAAGATTCAAAGACATTAGTAGTCCTTTACAAAATTATTCATCATGACTAAATATGCTTTACATTTAAACCTTGCATCACTTTACAAATAGATATAAATGAAATAACTATCATTGTATCATACTCCATCAATTGTCAATGTCTTCACTCATGAACCAAAAACAATTTAGTCGTGCAACATCAAACAGATGATGAACAGTGTAATCACAAGATGCTTTAAAGCGAATTCAAAATTTTCTGTATTACTTGATAAGAGAATCTCATTTATTTACAGCAAATGCTTTGCTCATCGTAAATCTATTATATATTAATTATGCTATAATGATGTCTAAAGTATACGAAATGATAAAAACTGATTTAGATATATTATTAAAAATCGTTTGAAGATTCCAGTAACTTATCATTTCAATCGATATGGTATATATATATATATATATATATATATATATATATATATATATATATATATATATATATATATATATATATATTTAAACTTTTTAATAGATTAATTCGCTGAACAATCCTCTTCAGTAAGCAGAGAATAGTTGAATCAGAGCGCGGTTCCCAAGATACAAGCATACGTCGATCCGAACAGAAAGTGACAAAGATGAACATTCAAAACATCAAAACAATATGAATGTTAAACTGTCAATAAAGTCCAAAAAAGATCATTGGTTTCCATCTTTCAATAAAAATGTGAGTTTCCAGACCTGTCAGAAGTCTCTATTCTTTTATTGTCCAATTCTCTGAGAGAAGCATGCCTAATCTCAAAGAGTACTTCTTATAACCAAGATTTCTCATGAATACATCACACCAGTCCGTAGCGTCAAATTTGTTCAGATTGTCAATGCAACATCCTTTTGGTCTAAATGCCCACAGAATACTTTTCGTCAAGAAAAGTTTATAGCACAATTCATCAAATTCAAAAGTTTTGAAAACGAATAAGGTGAACGCTTATAAACAAATTTTATAATTTTTGCAAAAAAAATGCAATATACAAACTCAGTTTCCAAAGCTAAGTTGCCTCCTATGCAACAATTTAATCAGGTTCGAAATCCTACCGAATTAGTTTCATGCTGAAAGTATAATCAAAAGTTAATAGATGAGAGCTTTCCAAAGTTCTATGTGAGGATACAATCATCAGAGTTGCGCCATCGCAACTGTAATGAATTTTATGAATGCTGTGAATATCTGCAATAGCGCATAGGAATTCGCGAAGCAATTTGCACAAAATCAGAGTATAGGCGTTGATTTTGTTAACAGAGAATCGTGTTTACTTTATTCCATCAGAGGTAATACAAACATCCACATAACTCTTATCCCTACCAAACATTCAAAAGAGTTGCGATAAATCATAGCGCAAATATTTTAGTCATACCGGTCCAATCCATTCTGAACGTGCAAGCTGGAGAAGATGTCTTGAATTACAATTCGTACGAGGATGCACAGCAGCTTGTCTCTTCTGATCGAGAACCAATTAAGAACCGTGGGTTCATCTTATCTTCTCTGTGAGCGCACACTCTGTGACGGATGGAAACAGCGACAATGAGGGAGTCGGCCATAGAATGATCCCAGGTGTTGCAGTATAATCTCCCCTTCCATAATCAGAGCAGCTCTTCTCTTAATGATTCCCTTTCGTGACTGCATACAAACACCTCCTCCTTCTGCTGATCGCTTCCCCCCCCCTTTGTTGTGCATGCGCCCACCTTTCTCTTCTTTGTAGATCTACAGTCCTCGAGCCTTCGTATGAAGTCCTCTGCGATCTATTAAAGAAATTGCTTCCTGAGTCTTCTCCTTTGTTCTTCAACCAAAAGAACTCGTTCTTCGTGCCACCTCCTCTCTTTGATCCGCAAGTCCCTTCTTTCTTCATATGTCGCTGCCTCGTCTTTTTCCGAATATGCGCACCACCTTCCTCTCTTCAGTCTGACCAGCAGTGCAAGCTACCTATTCTCGACTCCAATCTATCCTCTAAAGTATATATCTCTTGAATGATCTTGACGAATGACAGAATCACTACAGAGCGAATAGCCCATGACCTAGAACTCCCTCTCCTTTTGAAGGAATGCTTCGGAAGAACAAGAGATCTCCCAACCTCTGCATATGCGCAGATTAGATCCCTCCTCCCATGCATGCGTGCCTCCTATTGCATGACATGCATAGATTCAGTTAAGAAGAGTTGTCTCCCCCCAGTATATCTGATTTTGCGCATCTGAATTCCCACCTTTGCCTTTATGCAATCAAGAAATTTTGCACGTTGAAGTCTTTGGATGAGATCACCGACATGCGCAGCTTGAGAATCGGAAAAGGCGGATGGCCAGAAAGAGACCGTAAGTGTTGCAGCACTTAGCATCGCCCCTCTCCTCAGAATTTGGGCCATCAGATTAAGACATATTAAAATAGCCTCCTTTCTTCCTTAGTAGCGATGCGCTCTATGAATATTGAACGCCCATATCATGCATCCCATTTCTCCTCCATCATCTGTGATGAGCTAGCCCCCATCGTCGTCATCTTTAAATGATCAATTTCATTCCATCCGCTGTTCTCCTTTGATCTTCATACCTCCAGAGATTTGCCAGATAGAGAATGATGAGTTGGCCTCCCAAAAAGTATTTCAATTAGCACTAATAATAATTAATCTTCATATCCATTGCGAGACGGCATTATATATATAACCTTCCGAAAAATCATCAAAGCATTTCATATATTAAGATAGCCACACTTATTGGAACATCCAAAGATCGCTCCATGATTAAGTCTGCATTCATCTCTCCTCTTCACGGAATTGCTTGCTCTACCAAAGTTGCACAACTGCTTTAAAATGCTATTAACATAGAGAATATGATACATCATCCTCATGCCCTCTTTGGTTGGAGTTTGAAAATATGTAAGATCTTTTATTGATAATTTGCACTCATCCTCGTGATCTGACATTTCTAGCATCCAAATCGGGAGAGAGAATCTCTCCGACAGCGTAGCCACTAGTGCTGTTAGAGTGTCTTACTGTCAAGAATTACAGTTAACTGTCAATCCTGTGGAAGCATACCTCATAGGATTGGGTGGAGTGGAAACCCCTTGCATGGGCGAGGTGGAACTTCCCCTCTACATTCATGATGAGGCAATGACAGTTAAAGTACTAGTGTGTCAAGATGAGGATCTCACTGAACCTCTTGTCTTGGGTCAAGACTGGATCTATGACCAAGCAGTCAACTTAAACCTAAGAAGTGGACTTCTTCAGGTATGGGTCAATCATAGTCGAATTACAGTAGAGTTGGATAATGGAGCACTCAAGGAACTAGAAAAGGCACAGACTCCTGGTCCCTCCAGGGGTGCACATGAAGTTGACCATGTTGTTCTTGTCCAAAACTATGTGTTGCAGAGGAATGATATTCGCAAAAAAGGAGTCAGGGATGCAAAGGAACTCCCTTCTTTTCCAAAGGCCAGAAGGAGGCAACAACCAAAGGTGGATCAAAGGCAGAAGAAGCAGAGTACTACCTATGTCGGGGATCCAAAGTACCTGCGCAGCAAAATGTCCCGGCAAGTGAAACAAGTGTGGGTGCGGAAAGGCGAACACCCGGTTGCACTCAAGCCAACCACACGGGCAAAGCCTCTTATTAGTAACCAACAACACGACACTAATAAGAGGTCTTTCAGAAATTCTTCTGCTAACGTGAAATCTATTTGGGTGCCCAAAAAGTCGATGAAGGCTAGCCCACAATCAAGACAAATTTGGGTGCCTAAGGCTTGTTTGTGGGCTCAGATAGCTACACCAAGAACACACCCTACACAGCATGATCCATTCACTCGCACAGCCTACATCCACTCATTTTCAACACCAAGGCACATGAGCACGAACAGAATCAGTTGTAAATGGGTACCTAAAAGGCCTCATGTTCAAACTGACACACCTATAAAGCCCTCGAGAATCTCTACGGAACCACGAGCAAAACCCATCCACTGCATTTGGCAGCCCAAGACTTGTAACAAACCCCCGGACCCCGATTGTAAATCCATGACCACCTACTAACCGCTTCACTCTCACATCACATCATTTCGCTTAGCTCTTAGGTCTACCTAACTCCTAATTCCACACACCAGCACCGAGCACTCATTAACCCCTAACCACTCCCGAACTTTAAGTTAATGTTGTAACAAGGGACACCATGTCATTTTTGTGTCCATTGCAATGTTAACGTTTATTCATATATTCTCACAGAATCAGCTGCGACATTTTCAACATGGCGGAGGCAGCAGGAACTAGCTCTCACACAGAAACAAACCCGCAAGTGGTGGACCTGGACAGTTTACCCATTTTGCCTGAGACAATTGAAAGACCAGAAGAATTGCAGGCCGTCAAAATCATACCTATTGCGGACCCTCCGCGTGGCCACACCATGCCCGTGGGAAAGACTTCCCATTGGTTTACCGAGGTGGCAGGACCCTTGGGTGAAGGAACGTACCTATGGGAATCAGAGTTGGACTTCAATGGGAAGCAAGGCAGATACCATTTCTTTACAAGAGAATTTGAGAAATTACAAAATGCAGAAGGTCTACGTCCGATATGGGAAAAGGCAGGATTGAGTGCTTATTTCAGTGCCCGACTCCCAAAACCTGACTTCATGCGATGCTACTATCTCATCAACACCTTGACTCCAAACCAGAACCCAAAAGGAGCAAGCTCATTTGTGATTCCATCTTTGACAAAGGGGAATGAGCTCAAGAGGTTCACGCTATCAAACAATTTGGTGAGAGAGGCTCTAGATATGCGCGGAATGCATATTCCTACAGAAAAGGAAACCCTAGTACCGGATTACATGAAGAATCGAAGTCTCACCAAACTCAAGGACATGGTATCCATGACGCCTAATATTGCAATACACCTTCGCATGTGCATGCAACACTTTGCTTTCCCGGCGCAAGATAGATTCACCATGCCGCCCAAAAAGATTTGGTTTAGCTTGTATCTGGCAGAGACACAGAGCCTCACCATCAACCTACCCCACTGGATAATTGATCAGATACACCTAGCTCACAAACGCTGGCCGCGGAAACAGGTTCTATATGGTTGCTGTGCTCTGACAAGAATCATTTATAGGTGTTTGGCTTATGACATTCAGATCCAACGGGCCCTAATGTGGAATCGGGTTGAGCAGTTTAGAGGCAGAACATCCACTGGACCCCCTTCTAAGAAGATGAGAGGCATTGTCCAAGTCCCATGTGCTCAACCACGAGGAGCCACCCTAACACCAGACGTCACCCCTCCACCCCGAAGAGTCCGACCATTCACACTCCGACTTCCAAGACGCAGCACCGATGGTTCCACCTTGATATTCCCTCCCATTCCAACCGATCTTGAATTTCCTAGTGGTGCTCCTTTAGAAGAACTCACTAATGAAGATTTCGAACAATTATTACAAGATGTAGAGCTGGAGGCAGAAGAGGCACAACAAGCGGAAAATGTGCAAACGCAGGCCACAACCTCCCAAGCACCTGTCACACCTGTCGAAGTGGATGCAGAGGATGACGGAGATGAAGAACAGGAGGATGATGAGGAGGATTATGATCAAGAGCACCAAGAGGAGCAACAAGAAGTGCCAGAACTTGTAGGTGCACCAGCATATACAGCTCAACTACGAAGGCTATACGACACTATCAAAGCAGTACAAGAAAGGCATCAACTCTCTCTGGTATCAGGTCAAGCTTTGATGCAAGAAATGCTATCCGATGAAGGGGTGGACCAACACTTCATTGACACCCTCAAATTAGTGTCAGACTCTTTAGGAGTTCCGGAGGCTGTCCACACCGCAGTCCGCCAGTCCGTAAGGTATGACAAACGCAGAGTGGACACGTTACCACGAGCAGGTAAGACTATCAGGATACCCGTCACAGAACCAGAAGTACCCATTGAGACCACAGCCACCCCCACAACCACCACTGACCTCTCCGCCGAAACCTTCGTTCAGACATCACCCATCTCACCCCAGCATCCTCCATCACCACCTTCTCCACCCCCACCACCACCTCCCACCTTGGAAGAAACGACAGTCATCACCTCTACCTTCACTTATAACCCATCCTCATTCAAATCATTCTCATTTCGAGAACCCACCTCACAAGACACCCTCTTCTCCTTCGTCACCAATCCCTTGTACACTTTGTCCCGTCTATCCTCTGAACCCATGACTGGCCATCCCATAATTCCAAGTGTAGTTGGAAACCCAGCACCCACAGAAGGCACCCTGTGTTTCCCGACCTATCCCCCAATACGGGTACCTCCATTCCATGACCCTCACTTCCCATCTGGCCCCTACACCTCTTTCAACCTGACCGCGCCACCCCAATACCCGTCCGTTGTGGAGCAGTTCACCCGCTCTCCAATGTTTCCGAGGCACATTTCTCCGATGTTCGCAACGACATCAATTTACACGAACACCACACTCACTTCACCTACCATACCCACCTACATGGTAGCCCCTTCACACACCACCTTGTCTGACCCAATGGACATTTCACCAACCACAACACCTCTCCCCACGATTCCACCATCTTCCCCTCCCTTGCCCCCCACCTCACCACTCACATCATTGGCATACACAGCATTCACTACCCCCCTACCCAATCCCACCTCCCCTGCATTTCAAACTTTTCCCCTTGCATCTCATAATGTAAATAGCACGTTCAACACATTACTTCAGTGTGCGCATCAGCTACAACAAGACTACCATCAACTGGAAGAACGCACTGCTGCCCTCCAGGTAGAATCTCAACGTCTGCAAGCTAGAGTCACCACTCTTGAAGCTGACTACCAGACGCTCCTAACCGAGCATACCACACTACAGCAGGCTCACTCCGAATTGGAATCAAAGACATCAACTGTAGATGACCAAGCAGTCAAGGAACTAGAAACAGTGCTTCAAGCGCAAATGATCTCTAACGCTACACTCAGACGCAACATTGGGCTATTAAGGAAGCATATGGCCGCAACACTAGAAGAGAACAAACGACTTCAACAACAAAACCAAGACAACTTTGAAGCGGCTATGGAAGGAACCGTAGGAGCAACCGTTAGCCCGACCAGATATAGAGCAGTCCCATCGGAAGACATTCGCATCTTACTTGAGGAGCATGCAAATTTCTTGGAGTCATATGAAAAGCTAGAGACTGAATGTGCAGATCTCAAGAAACAGATTGCCAGTGTGCCCACAGCTCAACAGGAGCCGGTAATCTTGCAGCACTCTACAGAAGAAATGGAGACCCTCCGGAAACAGGTGGCAGAACTCCAAGCACGCCTCCTCCCATATGAACGACCACCCTCGCCCATTGAAGAACCAGAACCTGAAACAGTAGTGGAAATCCCCGTCGATGACAGCTATGAAGAGCCATACGAGCCTATGCCGACGCCTGGTGGTCGAACTACGGAAGAAGGACAAGACACGTTAGAAATTCAAGTTCTAGATTGGGTCAAAAGGGTCGAGAAAGTGGGTAAGACACATGATGATCGTGTGGCCGTGCAAATGCAATCTCTCACAAATCTGGAAGAAACTGTCCTTCGGTCTTCCTACTTTCAAAATTTATCCCATCAACGGTTAATCACAACATCAGAATCGCAATACATGCCTTATTTTGTCTTACTACATGATTATAATGCAGAAGTCAAAAGACATACAGGGAAGGAGCCCACATTCGCCACTCAATTTGAGATAGGGGATTTACCGACAGATGCACGTGCTGGCTCGATCTTCCAACCTAATTGGCGTGCACGTCTACTCACCGATTACCCAGAGATGATGAGTACTTGGGCAACCATGCCACTATATATCAAGTATAATCCATGCTATTGTCCAGTGGTACGTCGCAGATCCTGGCAAGCATTTGCAATCAAGGTACGCAACAATAACGAGTGCTCGGCTTGGGTTAACTACCCATATTTTGCTCCACCTCGAGGGACTCCAACCGTAGCCTACATGATATCAACAATCCGACACTGGTCTACACGTCTAAATAATGCACCCGACATCGCGGCAAAAATGTGTATGAAGATATTCGAGCTCATGACCATTGTCTTCAAAACCTTTCGGAATGTCCAAGCTCCATACATCTCTGCCCCTGGATTCTCTCAAGGCAACAAGGATTTAGTCTACGACATGAGCCAAACCCCCTCGGTCACTATCATCTTTGCTTGGCATGCACGAATAAAGTACTTGCCCGCATGCTTCAAGCAGACATTTGAGGAAATGTTCTCTACGGGATTCTAGGAATACAATTCCGAAATTTTCATTCCCAGACCCACACATTTGCTACATCTATTCGCAGTAGAACAAGCGATCCATGCAGATCAGTTACGTCTGCCACATCCGGACATTCCAGGACCAATCGATTGGGATCGTATGATGACCGATTTGGCCAGAGGACTACGCATACAAGAACATCAGCTTGCCACTCAGGTTGTGGAATATTACATCCAACACTCCCAGCAACAAGGGTCTGTCAGGGACGATAGACGCGAGAGAGGGGGGGGTGTTGAGAGCAGTATGGGCACCCAAGGACCGACTAGACAAGGAAGCCAGCGGAGAGAGTCAGAACAAGGTGAAGGAGTAAGTAGACAAAGCAGTCGACGCAAATCTGGCAGATAGGCCCTTCAATTTTTCCCAAATCAACATCTTTTAACAGTGATTCTTATCACTAACAATCATTGTAAATACCATTTCATATTTTTGTAGCTCCATTTTGTGCAAGCCAAGGAGTCCTTGAGCTTGAGGAGCCTTAGAAGTACCTACATATCAATTTTCGTATTTTTTAGACTCCGTTTAAGCCCTCAAATTGGCCCTGGAACCTAATTTTTAACTAGGCCGGACACTAGGTCTGGACAGGGCCAAAACCTAGTCAAAAACTATAAAAAGAGCTAGAGAGCTCATTTTTGAGGTTAGATTGTAATTGAAACGAACTTGTAAGAGCATTTTGAAAGTAATCTAAAAGCTCCATTGATTCTCACTCTTTGTCTTGCCTTGTGTGCGCGTGTGTGTGTATGTGTGTGCATGCTAGTGTGCTTCTCACTCACGCACTTGTGTAGCCACTTGCTCGAGGTCTTCATACCATCCTCACGTCTTCCCGGATTGACATTAAAGGAGGTGCTACTCATCATTGAGCTACAGACGCAAAAAAGCGTCGCTTAAGCAACGTCTTTGACAAGCGTCGTTTAAGCGACGTTAGGCGGAAGCGTCGCAATAAAGGTCGCAAAAACCGTCGTTTTTTGCGTCGTATAATCGACGGTCCGCGCTCGACGGTAATTCCGACGCAAGTTGCAATTTTATAGCAACGAAATTCTGTCGCGTTAACCGTCGCTACACGCCCGTATTCCTTGTAGTGCATAAAAATATTAATAAGTGACTACGCATGTGTCTTTTTGGATTTATTAATGTTATGATAAGAGATATTGCTTCTGAGCATCCATGCCATTGTGCTATGTTCCGTATGTGTGCTAAAAAAAAAAAAAACAAAAACAAAAACAAAAATCTCCGCTAAAAATGCTAATACCTCGTTTTAATTTGCACTTCAGACAAAGCAATATGCTATCCAACTGTTGAGTAACATAGAGTTAAGAAACGTGAATGATTTTGTTTTATTTGTTGTTTTCAATCAAAGGATACAATCAACCGTAGAATTGTTACGTTTCTCTGATTATGCTTACAGAATTGGTTTTAATGTTTTAATGCTTCGTAACCTTGACATAAGTTTGAATGAAAATCGAATGCTGATGATTACGCGGAAGATAATTAGTCATAAAAAGCTGATAGTTGATTGCTATCACGGTGTGGTAAATCCTTTACGATAGTGTTATTTGTTGAGGTTCAATTAGAAGTGACATTTAGTCACCTGCAATAAAAGTTTATACAACTGAAGGTATGCTTTAATGATTTTATATTATCTTTTGGCGTGTAAGTCTTCTTATTGCCGTCTCATCATACTGAACCGGTTGGATGTGCCAACATTGATAGACTTAAAACATAGAAGCTAGACTATATGAAGAAGATATAAACTTAAAGTTTTAAGAATTGTTCGATCATACTTTTGATGATGTTGCAATGTTAATGCATCCAATTTATGAATGTTCAAAGCAATATTACAAGTTCCTAGAAAACAAAAATGGTATCGGTTTTTAGTCATATTGAGATGTTGAATGTCATACCAAAGTGATAGCATTCTTAGATGTGTAATTAAAGCACTTACAGTTACAACCCAATCATCATCATAAATATTCCGATCCCTAAGCATAGCTTCCAATCAGTAACATAATTCAAAAATGTAAGCATAGTTTTAAACAATTGAATCTAAGCATAACGATCGAAATTTTGCTATTAAGTATTTCTTTAAATTATGAAACAAAATTTGCTTGCTAGCATTAAATTAAATATTTAACACATATAGCTCTGAACGCTTTTTACACTTTATCTGAAAGAAAGATTTCTTTATCTGATAAAGGTATTATATTCAATTTACGAGGCAAATTTTGTTATGTTCCTTTTACTTTATGCATCATAATAAGAATGCTGCAAATTTTGTTATGTTCCTTTTACTTTATGCATCATAATAAGAATGCTAGATAGCGTTGTATTTCAAAGATGAGTGTAAAAAAAAAAATTGACCAAGCATAAAAAAAAAATGGTGTTATTAAAAACTCTTGAATGACATGATTTTTGGTTTAATCAATTATCTCAAGTTTTTTTCCACTACATTTGAGATTGCTCCAAGCATCCGGCGTGCGCCGTATTTTCTACGGTTGGCCTGATCCACCAACCGTCGCTTTCGCACCTACATTGGTGAACCTGACATGAAACACCACGGCCCGACGATCTCAAGTAATGTATGTTTCAATTTGTGTTCATAACAAAACATGTACAAGAAGCCAAATTAATACGATAATATGTTATGATCAAGTTTATGAATATTTATGAATATTTTCCATCCATGAAGAACCAAAGTTTATACCTTCTTCTATCAAAAAGGTATTTTATCGGGAGTTTTACCTTCTCCCTCATCAAAAAGGTAAGTATGAGCACGGGAGTTTTTATATTTGAAGTTGCACAGCCTGTATGGAGAAGAAAATTTTTGGAGAAAAATCCTACATTGCGGGTGCATTGGCAAGCAGCACCATATTTATTACAGGTAAACCCTTCATTTTGTCCAACACCCCTTCGCAGAGGAACAAGAGAATTTTTGGACATGCAGAAAAATGGTGTGATCAATAAACAGTGGCTGAATTATCCGCTACTCCCAAGTCAACCCCATAATTATCTACCAACGGAGGATTACATGGGCAAAACCATTGAATTTTGGCTGCATTGTTATGCAATAGTCCCCGATTTAACCATCAAGATGAAAAATAAAATCCTAAGCATGATTCTTACAGTTTTGAAAGTGTTCAAGCACGTGGCTTATACATTCTTAAACTTCATTGGTATTAATCAAGGAACATGTATCCTCGTTTTTTATCTGTCTGTTATGCCCAACCGACCCACAATAATGGCATATAATTCTAGGCTTATGTTTTTTCCGAGTACATATATGCAAACATTTGAAGAAGCCTTTTTCACAAGGTTCTTTGAAATTGATTCAGAAATCTTCTTAAAGATGTCATCCAACTTGAATGCCAGATTAGTGGCATATGAGATAAGCTTCTTCCCTGATCACAGACAACCACCACATGACAGTGTGAAAGCAGAACAGTGGAAGCAACTCATGATACATGAAGCTAATCTGCTAAATGAAACAGAGCAAAAAGTTTACCGAACATACTCCCGTCGACTTCCAAATCCTTTCAGGGACGATAGAGTTCAGGAGGGGGCAGTGTTGAGGGAGAGTCCAACAAAAAGAAGAAAAGAAGAAGACAAAGAAAGAAGCTTCACTAAAAAAGTTATATCTGAAGATATGTCTTTGCAAGAAGCCCCGCAGGGGCGCAACACCCATCTCTACACAGAGCCCCATAGGGGCACACATCAAGGAAAAGCACGTAGGAGGGAAGGAGGAACCAGGGCTAGGAGTATCCATGAAGAAGTGCAAGAAGATATCCGGCGGTTCCATAACCACATGAAGGTGCTTCAACCTCTTGATCTTTGGAAGGTCCAGATCGAAGGTTGAAGAACTACACCTTCATACCTTCCGCTCGTGGCGTGCGTGGCAGCCCGACTTAACACAGCAACCTAGAATTAAAGAGGTTATTGGCGAACTAGACTAAAAGTCTTAGGTAGTCCATCTCCATGGGTTGCGGGCGAGGAAAAGAAAAGAACAGGCAAAATGAATGCATCAGGCCCAGAGAATCTAAAAGAAGAATCAAGAATAGGGCCTGTAAAACGTGATGCAGTCTGACAAAGAGGTAGAACTGACCAAGAGATGCATGCGGAAAACAAGCGATAGACAAGAAGTAAAGCCTGTCAAGGGATGACAGAGACAAAGAGGGGGAGAGTGTTGCAGAGCGAAAATGAGCAAAAGGCAGAGAAAAAGAAGGGCTCCAAAAGTTTTCCGATTTGGACACTCTATTTTTGTATTATAACCATTTTGTAACATATTTTCCATTGTAAATGCACTAGAGGAGTCCTCTAGATGCATACCCATGGAGATTAGTAGCTTACCCATGTAAATTATTAGGAAACTAACCTTTTAGTGAATAAAGTGCCGGTCTCTTGTGTGAAAGGACCATTTTTAGGGCACATGTATATAAGTCACTTTGTGACTCTTTGTAGAGACTTTAGCCATTGTGAGAATCGAGAGCACATGATTTCGAATTTGTGTCTTCTCCTCTCTGTATCATCTTTTTTGTGAGCTTGTATGCATGTGTGTTGCTTGAAAAGAGTGTTAGGAAGTGTTGTCTATCCATGAAAGTGTTTGTTTACTGTTGTCAAGGTGTGTGTGAAATGTAGGAAGTGCTAAAGTGTAGGAAGGTCATTCCCATGACTCAGTATTTTGCTCATAACTTGAAGCAAAAGTGTCAGAATTGAGTGAAAATACAACCATCGGATGCGTCTTCATGAGTGCTTCGAAACGCATATGCTATTTGCTATATTCAAAGTTTGGAGCTGAGAGAAAAGCTCAATTTACTGTTGGCTGCTGCTACAAGTATCGTGACACCATGACTGACAGTTGAAGCTTGATTGGAATAGTCTTAGCCTTGTTTGCACTCTTTGGGAAACTCATTTGCATTGACCATCACTTAAATGCATGTCTTCATACACTCGGCTAGGTTTTGATACTCCTCGGATTGATAAATAAAAGTGTGAATCCCCACTATATGCACTTGAGGGGGATCGAGGTATAGTCTCTTTCTCCACAAGTCCCTAGGTTTTTCCGTAGGTACACAATGGCCAATATAGGTTCCTTTTGAAGCTCTCGATGAGACGCATCTACTGGTCATAGTTTCACTCGATTCTGACAACTGCACTTCAAGTTATGGCTAAAATAGTGAATGGCAGGGACCACCTTCACTCACTCCACAACTTGTAGTTGCTCACACACACGCTAGAGTAGCTCAAAAGTGATAGCGAGGGGTAGACAACAGTCCTACACACACATTCCAAGCTTCACATAGACACGAAGGATCATGGAGAAGATGAAAATATGTAGGAAAGAAGCAAATTCGAAATTTTTGACCCTCCTTCTTCACAATGGCAAAACGTCTTTACAAAGAGTCACAAAGTGACTTATATACATGTGCCCTAAAAATGGTCCTTTCACACAAGTGACCGGCACTTTATTTTCTAATATCTAATTTCCTATTATTTTACAAGAAATATATTACAATGAGTTGGGCTTATGCAGATAGAGGACTCCTCTAGTGCATTTACATAGCTTTGAGGGAGTTTCCTAGAATTTTGAAGAAAAAATTTATGTCCATTAATTTGAAAATTTTGGAGCTTCCCTTTTGTGCCTCTTTTCTCTGCAACACATGTATACAGTTGCATATGCATGTGCATATGTTGCATTATGCATCCATATTTTGCATGTGCATATGTTGCATGCATTTGCATACATATATGCATATATTGCATGTATGCATTTTCATATGCATGTGCATATATTGCATGTATGCATGTGCATATGTTGCATGTATGCATGTGCATATGTTGCATGTATGCATGTGCATATATTGCATATGCATGTGCATATATGCATGTGCATATGTTGCATATGCATGTGCATATGTTGCATATGCATGTGCATATGTTGCATATGCATGTGCATATTTTGCATGTATATATGTTGCACGTTTGCATGTGCATATGTTGCATGCGCATATATTGCATATGCATGTGCATATGTTGCATGTATGCATTTGTATCTGCATGTGCATATGTTCCATTTTCCATTAATGCATTATGCATGCATGTGTATATGTTTGTCCATATGTTGCATATATGCATTTGCATGTGCATATGCATATGTTGCATGTATGCATTTGCATATGCATGTTCATATGTTGCATTATGCATTGTGCATGCATGTGCATATGCTGCATGTATGCATGTGCATATGTTGCATGTATGCATTTACATATGCATGTGCATATGTTCCATTATGCATTAATTCATTGTGCATGCATGTGCATATGTTGCACGTATGCATTTGCATATGGATGTGCTTATTTTGCAATATGCATTAATGCATTGTGCATGCATGTAAATATGTTGCATGAATGCATTTGCATATGCATGTGCATATTGTATGTATACATGTGTGTATGTTGCATTATGCATTTGCATATGTTGTATGTATGCATGTGCACATTTTCTATATTCTAAATATCTCTTGTATTTTTTTTTGTAGGTTCTAATGGACATGCCAAAGAAAGTTCCATTAATTTGTGCATTGATATGTGATTTAAATATGATAGAGTCACTTGAAAAGTCAAGCATCAATCATCATCATGTAATGCTACATTCTTGGTTGCACCTAAATAAATGTGTGGCAGAATCAATGATAATGAATAATGCTAGTAACCAAAGAAGGGGTCATGAACATAGGCAAGCATGGGCATAGCCACATCCTCATGGCTTTGTTAAAAGCTATCTTTTGAATGCTTATACTGACAATATGTTCCAATGTCACTTGAGAAGTAACAAGGAAACCTTCCATTACTTGTGTGGAAAGCTTGGACCCTTCATGCAAAACAAAACCACAAACTATTGTGACATTGTACCGTTACAAGATCGAGTAACTATTACATTAACAAGGCTAGCAGCAAGAAATGGGCTTACGGGCATAGGGGACTCTTAGATGCTCAAAGAGCACATGTTGTGGTATTTTCATTATTTTATTAAAGCTACTGTAGCAGCTGGTATTAGAGACACATTCATTAGATGGCCTTCAACATCCCTCTTTGCAATGTTAGCAAAAGAGTTTGAGGCAATTAGAGGAATACCTTGTGTTGTGGGTGCAATAAATGGAAGCCAATGTACCTATAGTTGCGCCACCTGAAAATCATGCTGATCACTTCAATCGCAATGGTTTCCACTCTATCTTGTTGCAAATAACAGTAGCCGCCAATTGCTCTATTTGGAATTGTGATGTAGGATAGGCAGGATCAATGCATGATTCCCTTAATTTCACAAGAAGTGAATTAGGATAGAGATGTGCAAGAGGTGAACAAGGTAAGTATTTCTTGGTTCGTGATTGTGCATATCCTTCCTGACCATACATGTTAGTCGCATTCAAAGGTTGTAAAGAAGGATCATCATGTCTTAAGTATCATTGGAATTTCATCCAATCAAGTACAAGGATGCCAGTTGAAAGAGCTTTTGGCATGTTGAAAGCAAGGTTTCAGATCTTATTAAAAAGATGTGATATGGATCCACATTATATGGCAGATCTTGTTGCTACATGTTTTGTAAACCATAACATTTGCATTTTTCATGGAGATGCTTTTGATATGGATTGGGTTTGAGAAGTAGAAGCAAAATTGGCAAGTTAGAATGGGCAATTAGAAGAGAACGAAAGAGTAATATTCATGTCTTTGGCAGAGCTACGAGCAAAGCATGGAATGGGATTAGAAGAAGCAATGGATCGTAGTCAATGCACTAATGAAGAAGCAATTGATCTTGCAAGCAACTTAGGGTGATGAGATAGGATTGCAGGTAGGGCTTTAACTTTGAAATTACAAACATATAGGGTGAATGGGCATAGTACTTATGGTACCCCCCTTATCCCACAAGAGTAGGGGTTAGACTTATTTGACACTGACTTACAACTATCTAAAGGCCACATTACAACTCGTTTTGGACTCAATACACATGTTGGAAGCATGATTCAGATGTCCCATCGATACGGAGTGTGGAACCCTCCTTGTGCCTCAAGAGGCGAGGGACAATATCTAGTGTCCTATTTAAAGTGTCTAGTGTCCTATTGATGTGCTAGACTCTTCAGTGGCTGGGCTTGGGGCTACATTAGAGTTCTTCTTTGAGTTTGAGGAGAGTAGTTTTTTATTTCCTTAAAAAGCTTGTTCAGATTCTTGTTCCTGTTTACTTCCTTTTCTCTTCCATTTTGTTCTTTCTTTATTTTTTGTTTTTTTCTTTCTTCATCTTCTTTGCAATTCGCTTCTTCTATTTCCATGCCTTTTTCTTTTTTTTGTTCTTTTATTTTCAAAAAATTAACAAATATATTAAATAAAATACTTAAAAAGAGAAAGAAAGAAAAGGAAGAGCATAGAGTAAAAAAAGAAGAAATTCTTGTCCCTTGAAGATGAAATTCTCCCAAGGAGCACAACAATGTTCTAGAAAGAAAAGATGAAAGATTTTTGTGAAACTGTAGGTAAGTTTGTCCTACAAGGGATTTCTTCTTTCATCGGTCGCTTCACTTTTCATGATAGGGTTCTCCTACTCATTAGTGTTGAGTAATGTGGGTCCATCTTTGGAGGAAAAAACCTTTGGTGCTCCTCTAGAGACATTGGCAATGGCAAACAAAAGGGGGGGGGGGGGATGGGACAGGGGTCAGCTTGTCTAATGGACCTACACAACGTACCAGCTCGAATGTCATGAAGGGATTGGAGGATGATATCTCACTCAATTCTATCATAGACCTTGTCAAGTTTGAAAAAGAAAAATTTCTTGGTTAATTCATTGGCATACTCCATTCCCTCCCAAAGGGAGATGATAACATCAATAATAAGTCTCCCTTTGATGGGACCTTTTGCTAAGGGAGGATGATTTGCTTCATATGGGAGCTAAGTCTTCTAGCAAGAGTAGAGGAACACATCGTGTATAAAGAGGTGAAACAAGTGATAGGTCTCCAACTATTGAGATGAACTTTATTGCCTCTTTTGTGTATGAATCTAATAACTCTAGTGTTCATATGCACGGCGAGAAAACCTTTCTTAGCAACCTCTTCCCAATCAAGAGAATGAAAGGAGTCAGGAAATCTTTCAACTCTAAGAAGAAATCATTACAAATCCTATAAATAATGTTAACTTTTAACTGTTTAGAGTTAAATTCAAATTTGGGTTCTTGGGATGGTTAGGGGTCTGTAAACAGAGGCCCTGTTTATATTTTCCCAAATCTACAGATTCAGCGTATACTACTTTACAGACTTTAATGCATTGACTGTTTTGAATATGTTTTACAACACACTTCAATAATATACAGTATCGCGTTAACCCGTTAACTTTAATACTTCGTTAAGACTTAATTAATTATTAAGCTTAATCAACAGAATTGACAAAGTACTCAGACTACACAAGATTTCGGCGACGTTGTGCTCCACTTCAGGCTCTTTGCCTAGATGAACAGTCTGGTGACACACACCCTCTGCTTTAGACGCGACTCTTCTTTCATTAGATCATAAAAGGCTACAACTATTGCGCTACGCCCTTTTGATATGCGTGCGACTTTTCAGGGTTATATTATAGAAATTATGAGTTCCTTTTCGGCGGCTCACACTGGCATGCACGGTGGAATCGAACCCAAAAATGGTAAATACAAAGTTCAGGTTTCATCTATGATACCCTGTACATACATAGAGCGAGCTAATTTAAATGTACGGGAAATCTTCTGCTTCAAGGAATCTAACATGTTCTTCAAAATTTTAGGTTCAATCAGTTGTGCATCAGTTCTAACTGAACTGGCAGCTATGACCTGACTTATTAGGGACTCTGTCTGAGTCTGCAAAAATGCTTCCTGTAAATAAAATTCATTGGCTACAACAACATCTCTGTGCAGCTTCATTTCGGCTACGTCTGCATCAATGTGAGAGAGTCTGTCAGCCTGAACTCCTAATTTCTTTTCTGACGCTCGAGTTCTTGAGCTTGAAACTGCATCATCTTGTAATAAGCTTCTCTCTCCTTTTGCATGGATGCCAATTCGATGAACATAACCGAAGGGGGAAGAGAAGATGTAGGTTGCGATGGTGGGGCAGAAAGCAGGTGTGGAGATGAAGGTGGAGAGTAGTCGGGAGAGGATAGGATGTTGGATGAGGCCTCATGAATTGCAGTTGGAGGGGAGGAGGGAGAAACTTCGACAGCAGCAAAAAGTGTGGTTGGAGGAGGAAGGGGAAGAAGAGCTGTCGACACTAGGACAATTCCGGTTTCGTTTTGAGATGCAAATAGAACAACTTCGGTAACAGTCTCTTCATCACATGTCTATTGCTTTGTGTGTCTGCTTGATCATCTGCTACTGGTGGGGAAGAGGGATGACACACACTAACAGTGGTATCTTCCACTCTCTCCTTCAGAGTCTCAGCATCCTGTTGTTTTGGTTCATCCCCCGGTGAGACTTCAATGACATCTTCCACAATCACATCGGGATCCTACTGCTTACTAGGAGAAGAGGGTGTCGATACTCCCTATAAGGTCGTGGCTGTATCATGAAAAAATTCAACCTCTTGAACAACGGTTGAATCCTGCACCTAGCTTTGAGATGGGCTGATATGTCTGCGTTTGCGCTGGAAGAAGTGGAGAAGATCTTTGTCACCATCATCCTCCAGCATCTGTGTAGACTCCTCATGTAAAAGCAAGGTATTCACTAGAGGTGGTTGCTCTGATTGGATCATCGAAAGAAGAAAGGTGAGCAGGTGCGGCAATCGAGTCCTCGAAATCGTATTCTTGGCTAACTGTTTTGAAACATCTTGACATTCACGGTGAGCGCCGGAAAAAGAATGAAGTAAAATTGATGGCTTCTCGGGAGGCAGTGTCTATCATAGAGTAGAACGGATGGGAGATACCGTAAGTGTGTTTTTGGAGGTTTAAGGCTGCTACGAGGATTTGAAGCACGGTGCGCTTTGGTTTGAGACGAGAGAGAATGGCAAACTTAGTAGATGACTGCCTGGGAAAAGGTCATTCATGGTCGCCATCGGAAGGAGCGGTCCATCAACCAATCCCTCCTGAGGGAGACGGAACCCCTCAGCGACAGTACTGAGAGTAACTACAACATGGGGGCTCAAACATGCCAACGGCCAGCATTGTTCTGTAGTAGGCATGGCGGCTATGGCAAATATGATCTGTGCAGAGAAGGGATGACACTCCACTGAATCCCAAGGCAATTCAGCGAAGGCCAAGAGCCCTCGAGCATGTAGGAACTCACTCACGTCCGGAGTGAGACATGCACAGAAGGTAACGATATTCGTTAGAGCTTCCATGGTGCACTCAAAAACACGCAAGAACACAAATCACACGGGGATCGCAAGCACACAAGGATGCAATAGCGAATAACAGTGGGAAGAACAAGATTAAGTAGAAACGCTGGAAAAATCAGGCGGTAAGAACCCTAATCATAACACACTATTGGAAATATACCAACATAATGGTGACATGCACACATTAACATAATCAAAGACACAGAAGGTGGCCACTCATCATGATTAGATAGGAAAACGCAACTATTACAGTCCGTCAGTCAACCAAAACATAGAGATAAGAAAAGAAAGTCGAGTGAGAAGAGTGGCAAGAGAAAAGGAGTAAAAATACTGATTACACATCATGAGGACATAGGCGATGGATAATAGGGACGAAGCTTTGAGCCATTGATTGCTTTAGGAAGAAGGGTACCACCTAAGGTGGATAACCGAAAAGTTGCAGGTCCCACTTATTCGGCAATATGGTAGGGACCGAACTAGCACAGTTTAAATTTTCTGGTGGATCTATTAGACTTAGCATTATAAAAGAGTACTAATTGGTTTACCGTAAACATGGGATGTCACTCTAGCACAATGGTGAGTACCGACGTGAGGAGATACACCTCATAAATGTCAATCCGTGGAGACGTGAGGACCGGTATGAAGACCGTGAGCAAGTGATGGCACATGTGCGTGAGTGAAAGCACACAAGCATGCACACACATACACACACACGTGCACAAGGTAAGAGCAAAGAGTGGAACAATGGAAAGCTTCGATTACCAAAGAGCTCTCTTACAAAGCTGAAATCTACAACAAGCTAACCCCAAAAATGAGCTCTCCAGCCCTTTTTATAGTTTTTGAGTGGTTTTGGCCCTGTCCAGACCTAGTGTTCGGCCTAGTTAAAAAATAGGTTCCAGGGCTTATTTGGGGGCTCAAACGGAGTCTAAAAATTATGAAAATTGGTAGGATGGTAGTTCAAGCTCGAGGACTCCTCGGCTTGAACAAAATGGAGTTACAAAAATGGAAAATGGTATTTACAATGGTTTTTAGTGATAAAAATCATTATTTTTGTAGGGATTTCTTCTAAAAATTTGACAGGTGCTTCTTGGAGCTCCCTACTTGCTCCTTCTTCTTGTGTGTCCACTTCCTTGATGCACTTCCATGCTTTGTCCTTGATCTTGAGCTTCAACACTCCCCCCCCTCTTGAGTCTGTCGTCCCTGACAGACCCTTGTTGTAGTGGTCGTTCCATGTAGTACGTTGAGAGGTAGCGTCCTTTGCGTCCAACAGGGGCGATCCATCTTCCCAATGTAGCCTGGTCGTTTGTCTGGTTCTTCACTTTGCCACTGTTAGCTCTTGCAGTTTGTAGTCCCTTTGTAGGTACTTCTGCCTTGTATTCCCTCTTCATAGTGCATTTGTGAGCTGTCCAAAATGGCTAGTTGCTCAAAGGAGGTGGTCAATGGTGATTATGAGCAACTCTCGATGGTGGATGGCTTCCTTGCTCTTCTAGTGGTCACCGTGATGTCCTCTGATTCTTCCAAAGATGGCTTTCATAGTTTTCATGCCAAGTACTTGTAACCCATAATGGATTATGGGTAAGTGCATTAGTGCATGGGTTGAACAAAATATGTGCCTTGTGCATGGCCTTGTAATGTGGCCCTACGTATGCATACTTGGAAAATGCATGGCAAGAAGTATGGTGCAAGAGATTGGGTCTCGAGCTAAGTGCTCAAGGGTATGCTGACGAAGAGGTTTCCTACTTTATCATGGTTATAGTGTTGTTGAAGCATGCACGTCTTACCATGGTGAAGGGTCCGTTGATCTTCATCTCTTCGTGTTGTAGTTCCATCATGGTGTTTGACCGTCAGCTTGTCCTTTTTGTTGAGGGATGTCCTTGCTGGAAGTTCGTTGATGAGCATTTTCAAGCACATAGTCCTCTTCTGTGTTTTTTTTTTTTTTTTTTTTTGCACACGGCATCAAACAAGAAGAAAGAGGTTAGTATCAATAAAATATTTTACATGTGAAAATTTGTGTCTCATGTGCCTGGGATTTTTCAATTGTGTCTATGCACGGTCGTGTAATGTGGCCCTATGTTAATGCATACTTTGGAAATGCATGACCTGAATGGTGCAAAAGACTGGGTTATGCCAAAGGCACATGGTTGCTGTTGGTCGAGGCTTTGATGTTACTTGCATGCTTGATGAATTCTTTGATTGGAGGTGTCGATTGGATCTCGAAATGATGTAATCCTCCGGGTTGGAATCCATTTTGGAATAGGGTTTGGTACTATAGAGATCACCTCAGGCCACCTCATCTTTGGATGCTTTCCAAACTTTGGTATCCCGTGTGGTTGGCCTTTTGGTTCCGTGGATGTTGTTGGTGCTTTTGGCTTCCAAACCCATATCCTTGATGATTGCCTGCTTATTTTTGCAGAAGGGTTGAGTTTATCTTCTTTGGGTCTTTGTGCATTGTTCTTACCCTTTCCTCTCCTTGGCGTCTTTGTTGAGACCTTTTGCATGGTGGGGAGCAAAAGCCGTTGTGCATGTAAGAGCTTCTTAGGTACCCATATCTGTAATTGCCCTTGTTGAGCTATCGCTAATTTCTTAGGCACCCAGATTTGTCGGAGATCTTTTGGTTGAGATGGCCCTGGTCGCTTATTTCTGGTTTTCACATGGTTGGCTTGCCTGGGTGGAAACTGTGTAGGCAAGGTTGATGGTTGCTCTCCCTTTCGTACCCAGATCTGCTTCATGGCCGGAGATATTTTTTCTTTGAATTCTCGTTGTTTGTTCGACGTAGTGGTCGTCATGTATTGTTTCATTTGCCTTTGTGGTTGAGTGGTGATGGCCTTTGTCTTTATACAAGAGGATTCAACTTGCCTTTGAGTCCTTTCCTCTGTGACCGAGACCTTCTGGGTCATAGAGCTTTGGACACACTCAACATCTTGTGCGTAAAGATTGGTCTTAGAGGAACTAAGAGTGTGTGTGGTGCCGTGATCTGTGAGCATACAGTTCTCTAATTCTAATGTGATGCATTGTTCCTGTACCCAAACTTGAAGAAGTTGACTTCTTAAGTTCAAGTTGACGGCATGGTCGTAAATCCAATCTTGACCCAGGACAAGTGGCTCTGTGAGGTCCTCATCATGACACACTAGCATTTTGACTTGCATTGGAACATCTTGAAGGTAGATGGGAAGTTCCACCTCTCCTAAACAAGGGGTTTCCACGCCTCCTAAACCTATGAGATAGGCTTCTATGGGCTTGATGTTCAATTACAGGTCATGGCAGTATGAAAGTCTAACTGCACTAGTTGCTACTCCTGAGTCAACCAATGCTCTCACCGTCCTTACACTCTTTCCTTGTCCTAGTTCTATGGTCACAAAGGGACGTCGGTCAATTATTCGAGAAGTAGTTAGGTCCGATTTTTGGCACATGTCCATGTGATATTTGGGAGCTTTTGTGTTGACATCTAGGCCTAGTCACCGTAACTTATTTCTTCTGATGCGCTCTCTAGCCTCTGCTTGTGCTTCTTCTCTAACCCTTATCTCCTCTTCTTTTCGCTTCTTAGCAATGTTGAGTCTCATTAGCATTTCCTCTGTAAGAGGTTCTTGATATAGCTTGACTCGGCATCCACTAATATAGTTTGGTAAGATATCACCTTCTAAAGTGGCTAATTGAACCGCACCGCTAGTGGAGATTCTATTAATGATCATGGGTCCATATCCTCATTTCTCCAATTTGCGGGCATGTTGTTTTAGTGTATAAACCAGCACCAGATCTCCTTCTTTCAACCCTTTGTCCTTCACATGGGCATCAAAGTATGCCTTTTGTCTTTTCTTTGCAGCATAGATGCCTGCGGCTGCTCGTAGCCTCGTCTCACCTAAGCGTTCTAGATCAAAGATCCTGGAGGACAATTCATGTCCATTCCACTCATGCTCTTGTGCTACTTTCAAGGCGGGGATTAGGAAGTCCAGTGGTAGCACAGCATTCTGTCCAAAGACCATCTGAAATGGGGTGGCATTGAGTACCGTTTTGTAGGCAACTCTGTATGCCCACACAGCATGATGAAGTTGTTTGTCCCAATTAGAGCGTTTATTATTCACCAGTTTTGTTAGTACGTTACATAGGATCTTATTCGTGCTCTCGGCCTGTCCGTTGGCTTGTGGGTGATAAGGGGCAGACTTCTTGTGTATCACCATGAATTCTTGAAGGAGATGTTCAATGACCTCGTTCAAGAAGTGCGTACCTCTATCACTAACCAACTCTATTGGTAACCCATATCTAGTGAACACATTTTCGAATAAGAACTTAGCCGTCGTTTGAGCATCATTCTTTGTCGTGGCTTTTAGTTCCACCCACTTTTTAAGGTAATCTGTGGCTACAATAATGTATTCTGCATGGGAGTTTCTAGCTGGGGGGTTAATAGGACCAACAAAGTCTATGCCCCACTTCGAGAATGCGCGTCCTCCCATCATTGGCCTCAAGGGCATTTCATCTTTTCTTATCGGATATTGGGCACGTTGGCATGTGTCACATTTCTTCACATAAGTATGTGCATCCATATGAAGAGTGGGCCACCAAAGTCCTGAGAATAGAATGGTCTTAATTACTCTGTCAGGCCCAAAGTGTCCACCTGCCACACCGCTGTGTGCAGTTTCTAAGACTTTCAAATAGTCTGATTCATGAATGCACAGTCTTAGGTAACCATCCTTACCTCTTCGATATAGGTTGTCTCCTACTAATGCATAGTCCTGAGCCTCTTGCTCCATGCATCTTCTTCTTGATAGACTAGCGTCGTTCATTAGTGTTCCTGATCTCATAAATTCTAACAGTGGAGCGCTCCAATCTGGAATTAATGACACGTATAAAGAGTGGCATGCTCCATTGGGGGTCTCTTCTGGCACGCTGGACAATTCTGGATCCACTCCTGTATTTCTTTGTCCATGCTAGGCCAATACACTCCTAGACGTTTTAGATTTTGTAATGTTCGTTGTTTAGAGTAGTGATTTCCTAGCAGTCCCTCATGGGCTTGTTGCAACCAACTAGTATGTTCGTCGTCCTCAACACAACAAGCTAGTACACCCTCTGTATCTTGTTTGTACATGCTTCCGGCCAATATTTGATACTTTTGTGATCTTACAATTTCTTCTTTGCTTGTTTTCACATTTTTATTTGCAAGCCCAAAGGTTAGGACTGGTACCAACTTATTTGCCCATTTAGGAACAACTTCTAAATTGAACAGATAAGCATCGGGCAATTCATCAGACACTCCTTGCGGTGGCTCTCCTGAAGTGATACGAGAAAGATGGTCTGCCCTAAGATGGGTTCTACCTTTCCTGACAACAACTTCAAAGTCGTATTCCATTAGTAAGAGGAACCACCTCACTAAGCGGCCTGTATTGCAAGGTTTATTGACCAAGTATAGTAAAGCTTGATGATCAGTGAAAAACTTGAACTTATTGGCCAATAGATAGTGTCTAAACTTTTTCACAGCGTATACCATGCCTAAGCCTTATCTCTCCGTTGTGGTATAATTTCGTTCAGCTGCATTTAATTGCCTACTAGCATATGCTATCGGCAAATCTAGGTTTCCTTCACCTGTGGGTTGTGCTAGCACACATCCTATTGCATGATTGGAGGCATCTACATGGACATGAAAGGGTTTGCTCCAATCCGGAGTAGTCAATATTGGTGCTGTGCACAAACGTCTTTTCAGCTCATTGAAGGAATTCTCGCATTCCTCGTTCCACTCAAAATTTGTCAACAACCCATAGAGAGGTTTAGCTATGATGGCATACATGTGGATAAACCTACGGTAATATCCACAATGGCCCATAAAGGCTTGTACCTCTTTAACATTCCTTGGTCTTGGCAACTCTGCTATCGCTCTTACCTTGTCTTCATCTGTTGAAATTCCATTCTTAGAAACAATGTGGCCTAAGATTTTACCTTGTCGTACCATGAACACACACTTCTCTGGGTTCAGACACACTCGATATTCTCTACACTTATTGAAAATTTGTCTGAGCTCAGGGATGTGGTAACTTCTTTCTTGGGAATGAGCGCATAAATCATCCATATATACTTCTAAGCTCTTTCGCAAGAACTCTTTGAAGACATGACACATGAGCCTTTGGAATGTTGCAGGTGCATTGGTGAGCCCAAATGGCATCACGCGAAATGCAAAGATTCCCCATTCTGTGGCGAAGGCTGTTTTATGTTGATCTTCGGGGGCAATGGCTACTTGGTTGTAGCCTGAAAATCCATCAAGGAAGCTATAAACTTCCTTGCCTGCAACACGCTCCAATAAATGTTCAGTGATTGGAAGTGGATAACTATCTCTGATCGTAGCGGCGGTAACCTTTTTAAGGTTAATACACACTCGCAACTTCCCATTCTTTTTGGGCACCACAACAATGGGGGACACCCATTCAGTATGCTCAATTTCATAGATGAATCCAGCTTCAATCAGCCTATCAATTTCCTCCTTTATTTTGGCTGCATAATTGTCATTATATGTGTAGGGCTTTTGTTTGGTGGGCTTGGCATCAGCGGTCATCGGAATCGTATGAGAGCAAATCTTTGGATCTACTCCTTTCAAGTCTCTATAGTGCCATGCGAACACATCCCTATATTCCCTTAATAGAGCTACAAGCTCTGCTTCTTCTTTTGCACTTAGGTCATCTCCTATGTACGTACATCGCTCTTTGTTCGCTTCAATGGTCACTACAATTTTTTTGGTCTTTTCTTTATTGTCATATGCTTCTCCTATAATGGCCTCTCTCTTAGGCATTCGTACCAGAATTTTTCGGTCTTCCACTTCATATTTCTTGAAATTTTCTGGTACTTCAAACAATGATTCCTCCTCTTCTAGTTTCACTGCTTTTCTTTTCATTTTCTTTTTGCTACCTTCACTTCCTTCCTTTGAATTTATCGTTTTAATACTTGTGAGGGGTTCTTCTTCTTTTTGGGTTAACACTCCTATGTCTTCTAAATAGTGTTCCTCTGAGTCAAAGTAAGTATCCATCACAATGGATTCTAGATCATCGTCATTCTCTTCTTCTTCTATGAACTCACTAGGATCACACTCTTCCAACAGGGACTGACACATGAACACTGAAATATCATAACCCTCCTCATCACAATGAGGTGTCCATTGTTCTTCATTGACAGCAATGTCCATGGTGGCTAGGATTTCTGCCCAACCATGAGGCTCAAATTCCTCATCTGGAAATATCATCGGCGTATAGGCTGGGTCTTTTATTGGTCTATCCCCTGAGGGAGTTCCTTCATCTCTTGCTTTTAGGCGCTTTTCCTCTTCCTCTGCGACCTTGCACATCCACAAGTGAGTATCTTCATGCAGCCATGATGGATCAGGTGAACTTCCAGAATGCACGGAGATAGAATCTTCTTTCGCTTTGTGGATAGGATTCCACTGTAGGGGTGGGACATCTCTGAAGGTGTAATCCTTCAAATTGACCTTGGTGGTGACCCCTAAGTGCTGTAAGTATAAGGAGTTGGTTCCCCAATCCTGTACTATTTGCAATTGTTGTAGGAAGGGTCTTCCTAGGATCATCTCATAGACATTATTTTTCTCAAAGTCACATATGGCAAATGTGTGCTCAAACTCTACACCACAAGTGGTTAGAGTTATCCCTTCTAGCAATCCTAGAGGTTTTTCAAAATGACCATCTCCCATTTGAAGTTTCATTCTAGTTGGTCTTAATGTGGGTTTGCCCCATCGCTTCCACAAGGATGTGGTCGCAATAGCAACGCCAGCACCTGAATCTACGATTGCTTTGGTTGTGTAACCTTGGTAGGTGATCGGAAGATAAGTATTACCTTCTTCACCTTCACTCATGTCTCCTATCTTGTCTAGAGGTATCTCTGGTACTTTTTGCTTAGAGCCTACTTTTGGCATATTGGAATCAAGTTCTGGAACTTGATCCTTCACATGATTCCATAGCTCAGGTTTTGCTTTGAGCAGCTCTTCTACCGTGAGATGGCACTGAACTTTGGTGTTCTTCACAACATCAGTGTTCCTTGGGACCACTGAGTCCTCATTTCTTACCAATATTGTGGGAGCCCTGATCTCAAGAGATTCAGATTCCCATGGGCCTGTGAATTGAGGCAACTCTTGTAAAGAGTTAGATTCAAAATCTAATCTTCCATCTTCTTGTTGCTCTGCTTGGTCTCCGTAAATAGATGGAATGTCTTGGGGAGATTGGTCATGAAGATCATCAATCTCAGGAATAGGAGGGGAATTACCCTTCTCCTTGGCCCATTTCTCTTCTTGTATTTCCCGCAAGAACTCTTGAGAGTACTGTTGAATTGAAGGAGGTATTCCAGCATCCGTGGAATTAGGAACATAAGCTCCCATTGGTGGTGAGTTTCCTCTTTCAAAAACTGGTTGAGCCTGAGGAGGTAAAGAAACTTGTGGTTTGTTTACCAACTGCTCTAATCTTTCTAGTAAGCCTTGGAAATGCAAATCTGATTTGATAGAGTTTGACTGATTGAACTTTTGACTAGTCTCAAGTATAGCTTGAGCTTGTTCCACCATTTTCATGCACATTTTCATCCGTTCAATCTCTAAATCCGCTCTAGGGTAACTCTTGTCTAGGTTTGCAGCTATTGGCCCTTCTTGAAGGCGAGCCTGGTAGGCCTTGAGCATCATGTCCAAGCCTTCTGGGGTTGGATCTGCAAGAACAGACCCTGACTGCGGTCTATTTACAATGGGCAGTGGGGTGGAATGAGGTGGTGTGGATGGAGCTTCAGCATGCGAGGGGCTTTGAGATGCAATGTCCTCTATTTTTGTTTTGGTATCCCTTAGGCTTTCTTCTAGCTCGGATAGCTTTTTGTTCCACTTGCGATTAACCTTCTCTCTGGTATCCTTCCATGTTCTTGGTTTCCTCTTACTAGGCTCTCCTGACTCACTCGACTCCGATTGCTCAGATGGTTTTGCTTGTTGTGCAGCCTGTGCCGTAGTAACTGCCTGTACAGGAGCCACATTACTGCTACTTGAACTTGAATCTGCCACTAAGCCTACCACATTGATGGGTGTAACCTTGGGTGCACTAGAGGGGTTTTTCGGACACTCTCTAGGAAGATGTTCCTTGCCACACTCAGGACAAAAGCCTTGTATTGTGATGTTTTGCCCTTGTCCCAGAGCTAGTTGGTGGGGACATTCACGAATGAAATGGTCGCCCTGGCATCCAAAGCATGGTCCTTTAGGGGCTTGTGGTCTTACTTGTCTCAATTGGGGCCTAGTTTTTGGATTCGTATACATGACATTGGAGTATTCTGGTTCCCAATTTTGCTCCATAAGTGGTGCCTCGTATTGATATGGAGAAATCTCACTTTGCTCCGGTGACTCTATGTAATAAGCATGTGGACTACCTTCATGGGAATAGTCTAGATTATGAGCATGAGAGTCATTTTCTGAGACCAAAGGGGTTAGTGGCACCAATGCTCTATTAGGGTTCTCTTCTGCCATCGTATACTTTAACCGGGATCACATTGGCAGGAGTTGGTGGTTGGTTTCCCAGGACTGGTTGTGGCCTATATGGTGCCTGATATTGCTGCTGGTATTGAGGTTGATATTGTTGTGGCCTATAATATGGCTGTTGGTACTGATTCTGATACCTACCCTGCTGGTAAGGTTGCTGATAATTTTGTCTGACAGCCTGCCTATTGTATGGACAGTCTTGAGCCGTATGATTTGTGTGTTTTCTCTCAATGGTGCAATACAGAGCATTAGGGTTCCCTTGGGGTTGAGTCATCAACGGGCAAACATTAGCCATGTGATCTCCTCGGCATGTATAGCATCGCTTCAATGAAGTGACCCTTGGCATTTGCCTATTTTGAACTCCTAGCTTTTTGGCCACTTGCTCAGCTATCTCATCTATCTCAGTTGAGGTTCTAGAGGTATGACTTGTAGAACTATCAGAGTCCTTATAGAGTTTGGATAGTCCTAACTCCTCACCCAAGTTGTCTTCTATGTCAATGCATATCCGTACACTCTTCTATGGACCTAGGCTCTTTCAAGTATACATATGACCTGCTCAATAGGCCATCTAGAAACAAGGCCACTTGTTTGGCTGCTGTGGGTAATTCTGGCACAGGACATCTTTCCAAGTATTGTCTAAATCTTCTTCCTGCAAGTCGCACTGTTTCTTGAGGTGTCTGCTTGAAGTTGTGGATCAAGGATGATGTGTTATGACTGATACCACTCTTGGAAAATTCTACAATGAATTCTTCTAGCAGTTGGCCTATCTCTCGGTAGTTTCGACTATTCAAGGGTTGAAACCATGCTAAGGCAGTGCCCTTAAGAGTCAAACCAAATGCCTCGAACTGGGTGAACAAGTCCTCTACTCGCTCAGCTCTTAGCACTTGTTTGAACTCGGCCACATGATCATAAGGATCTCCTGACCCATCAAACTAGTTCTTCATTGTCTTAACCACTTGAGAGGGTCTAAGGGTTCTTGAGTGCTCTCGTGGTCTAGGCAATGGGAAATCATGATCATCTCTTTGATGCCTATGAACTCTATGTCTCTCCCTTCCCGGTCTTTCCGTTCCATATCCTGATCTGTCAGTGTTTGCAAAACTTACCTCCAGTCTCTCTCTAGTTCTTTCCCTCTGGGTTTCATGAGCCTTGGATGATCCGGCTCCTTGGAGGCCCTGGGAAACATTAGATCTTGGTGGAGGGAAAATTGATTCACATTGCCAAGTGTAAGCATGTCTGTCATGATCTGATACCAAGAATAATTTCTGAGATGTGTGATCTAAATAGACAACTTTTCCTGGTGTCTTTGGATCCTTGAATTCATAGATGGTGACTACTGGGTTGGGTTGATCTGGCGTAAATCTCCAAAAGGCTTCCTCCGTTTCTCTATTCAAGAATAATTCTATGCTTTTGTTATCTTGAGGAATCCATTCTGGAGTGAGCACTCTAGTCAAGACTGACTTACCTCTAGGGGTCCTGGGTTCTCGTCCCAGGTCTCCTTGCTCTAGGTCTCCTATCTCATTCTCAGGAATGATATTTCCAAACTCATCTGTCCTATCTGGTAAGTTGGTAACCACATACATGGTTCCTTCCTTATCAATGTAAGCACCCTCTTCGAACTTGACCACTGGGTGTTCAAGTCCAAAGGGTTGGTCAGGATTTTTGAGTTGAACCACTGATCGTCTTAGACCATCCTCATAGATGCGAGCACCTAATTGGTTGGTCTTGATATACTCCAATTGTGTCTTATAGGGACCTTCTGGGGTCTGTAAATAGGCAGTGCCTGAGCAACGTGTAGGTCTTTCCATGCTAAAAGACATTTCTGAGTCACTGGTTTCTGAACTTCGTGTGCAAGGATAACCACTAAGCTGTTGAGCCCAAGACTTGGATGTATGGTTGACACTAGCCTCAGATGACCTAATGCTTTGTCTATCCTTGCCTAAGTGTCTGCCAGATCTCAAGTTCATAAGCCTTGGCTTCTAGTCCCAAAGTTCTCTTATATTGCTCAAAATCCTTTGGAACTCCTTGGTTTTCTAGTTTCCCTGAGGGTCAACTTCAAAATACCCTATCTAATAATCCTGGAATTAATTTTACCATAACCTGTCGATGTTTTTGTTGTACTCCCCACGAGCTTTCCAACAAAACCAAAATCACAGCAAACGGATTTCGTATGAGAAAGTTATGCCAGTTCAGGGTTTTGGGGGTTAAAACAGGGAGACAGGGTCTCTCAGGAAATGCTTCAAAACAGGCGATACACGATATTTGTAGGACACGATACTTGATACTTGAGGAACTCGATACACGATACTTGGTATGTATCGCGATACTTGAAGTAGGCGATACACGATCTTCAACAAGTATCGCGAGCAAACTCCACGATACACGATCTTTGATAGGTATCGCGATCGGTACGAAACGATACACGATACTTACCTTGTCACGATACACGATATTTGAGAAATATCGCGATACTTGATGTCCACGATACTCGATCTTTGAACCAAATGATACACGATATTTCAAGGAAAACGATACTCGATACTCAGAGAACACGATACTTGATACTTGGTAGGTATCACGACCGGGATCACACGATACACCAGACACGATACACGACCTCGGTTAAGTATCGCGATCGGTATGAAACGATACACGATACCTGGGCAAAAACGATACGCGATCTTTGATAGGTATCGCGATCTCTGACGATACACGATACTCAGACAGTAACGATACTCGATATCTGGTTCACAACGATACACGATACTTCTCAAGTATCGCGATCGATATATCACGATACACGATACACGGTAGGCATCGCGATCGGTGACAGAACGATACACGATCTTTGCAAAGTATCACGATCTTTGCAACGCGATACACGATATCTGGGAAATATCACGATACTCAACCACAGGAGATTCACGATACTTGTCAGGTATCGCGATACTCGACCGCGGGAGTAAACGATACTTGGATTTTTTGGAGTCCAAATTCAAAAATTTTTGCAAATATGAGTACCTTGTGTCCTCCTTGTCACTCCTATGTGTCTGTAGATGCAAAATCTTCCTTCAAACCCACGATATTGCACTCACGATACTTGGCGCAGGTCTCATCATGTCCGGGGCTGTTCACTCAGCTTTTCAGCTATTTTGGTGCTACTTCTTCAGCGCCTCTGTTCTGCACCCTCTCTAAGCTTCTTGCTCACAACCACAAGTAAAAACAACGTGAATGTACTCTAAAAAATGGAAAAAAACTGAGAAGATGAAGGTGGGTGGAGATGGTGATGATGATGAAGATGAAGAAGAAGGAAAATTCAAAAACTGAACTGAAAATGATGATTTTTTTACCTTCCAACGTCGCTACTCTACGTCTTACCGTCACACGCTCGTCCTCCAAGCTCTCTCCCCGGCAACGGCGCCAAATTTGGTCTCACTCTAGCACAATGGTGAGTACCGACATGAGGAGATACACCTCATAAATTTCAATCTGTGGAGACGTGAGGACCGGTATGAAGACCGTGAGCAAGTGATGGCACATGTGCGTGAGTGAAAGCACACAAGCATGCACACACATACACACACACGCACAAGGTAAGAGCAAAGAGTGGAACAATGGAAAGCTTCGATTACCAAAGAGCTCTCTTACAAAGCTGAAATCTACAACAAGCTAACCCCAAAAATGAGCTCTCCAGCCCTTTTTATAGTTTTTGAGTGGTTTTGGACCTGTCCAGACCTAGTGTCCGGCCTAGTTAAAAAATAGGTTCCAGGGCTTATTTGGGGGCTCAAACGGAGTCTAAAAATTATGAAAATTGGTAGGATGGTAGTTCTAATACTCCTCAAGCTCGAGGACTCCTCGGCTTGAACAAAATGCAGTTACAAAAATGGAAAATGGTATTTACAATGGTTTTTAGTGATAAAAATCACTATTTTTGTAGGGATTTCTTCTGAAAATTTGACAGGTGCTTCTTGGAGCTCCCTACTTGCTCCTTCTTCTTGTGTGTCCACTTCCTTGATGCACTTCCATGCTTTGTCCTTGATCTTGAGCTTCAACATGGGGGTCTTGAGGAAACGATCGTGGGTTTTGGCTTGTCTAAGCGACACTTCCTACAGCACCAAGAAACTCTCAAGACGCTGTTCATCCAGAGACCGTAAAGCCTCCAATCAAAAGAGAAAAGATTCTTCCGGTAATGAATTCTGCTCTAGGGCCACGTGTAGAATAGGAACCACCAGTTCCATAGGAACATTCACTTCCAATCCATACGCCAACTTGAAAGGATTTGTCCCGGTCGCTACTTTATATGTAGTCCGATAAGCCCATAATACTGCAGGTAGGAATTGATCCCATCTTTCCAGGCAATCCAATACCAGTTTCTTTAAAATGTTCAGAAGGGATTTATTTGTGCTCTCAGCAAGTCCATTCGCTCGTGGGAAATAAGTTGAACTGAACTTATGCACAATCTAGAAAGTATTAGTAAGCACTTGCATTAGTGTGTTAGCGAAGTGCGTACCTTGATCCGTTACAATCTCCAACGTAACCCACGTCGTGGAAAAATATCTTTCATCAAACATTTAGCTACCGCAACAACTATAGCTGACCAAAGAGCCCAAGATTTGGCCCATCGAGTTGCATAATCCGTGTATGTCCGAATGTATCAGTTACTGGTAACTGTCGCAGGAGGAGTAATGGGTCCAATAAAATCCAAACCCCATTTTTGGAAGGGTTCAAGAGGCACAACTAGTTGGAGTAGAAAGAGATGTCGCTGTAAAGGCTGATTGGAATGTTGACATGCATCACACTATCGCATGTACTGGGTTACATCATGGTACATCATAGGCCACCATAAACCGCTCTGTAGGATCTTCCGGTGTGTCAGGTCAACCGCAAAATGTCCTCCGCTTGGGGCAGAATGGGCCATTGTAATTACTGAAGCAATTTCATGTGGGGAACACATCTTAGTAACATGCCCGAGTGATCCATATAATATAATTGGCCTACAAGTAGCCGAAATCATTGGCTATACATGGCTATTCTTCATCAAGCAGCTAAAGAGGTCGTACCAGGCGGACATCCACTGGTTAAGAACAGAAGCAAGGTGTCATATTAAGAGGAGGGTATTGGCAATTCCTGCTGATTATCCTGTACCATCTCCACTGCATATATAGCAGGTGTTGTATCATCAACTCCTTCCGGAAGTTCACCGGAATCCAACCAAGAGAGAAAGTCAGCAAGCACATGTGCTGACCCTGGTCAATGTATGACGGAATAATCAAACTCTTGAAGCAACAATACCTAGCGTGTTAACCATCCTCCCAGATGCTATTGGCGCACAAGGTACACCAATGCTGCATGATCTACGTGGAAGGTGAAGCGTCATCCCAGCAAATAATGTTGAAATTTCTTCACCGAATACACTAATCCAAGACATTCTCGTTCAGTGAATAAGTAATTGCGCTCTACAGGGGCTAATCTACGACTCGCATAATACACTAGATGGAACCACTTCTCCGTTTTCTACATCAGCATGCTGCCAATGGCAATGTCGGAAACATCCACAAAGACGTGAAATGGAAGTTCCCAATTCGGCGCTTGGAGAATAGGTGCCTGCGTTAACAGTGATTTCAAGCGTTCAAAAGACAACTGACAGGCTTCGGTCCATTCAAATTGGCGAGGAGTACAAGTTATGAGTCGACTGAGTGGCGTAGCCAAATGAGCAAGCCACCGCAAGTGTCGTCCATGCCGCCGGATTTGGCCCAAGAAGCGCATCACTTCCTTGGGTGTCTCGGGAGCAGGTGCCTCCAGTACTGCTTTCACTTTATCTGGATCAACTTGAATTCTCTGTTTTGAGATGATATGTCCTAACAACTTTCCGCAGGATATAGAAAATACAGACTTATTGGGGTTTAAACACAAGCGGTATTCCCAACACTTCAATAAAGAACACCGTAAATGATACAAGTGTGCCGAGATATCACCGAATAAGGAGAAGGCGTCCAAGTACACTCTCATGAATGTAGTGAGATAAGGAGAGAAAATTTCCTACGTGCAATCCTGAAATGTAGTTGGAGCATTGTGCAGACCAAACCACATCACTATACACGCATAGACACCCCGATTTGTGATAAATGCGGTCTTTGGAATGTCCTGCTCCACCATTCGCACTTGATTATAGCCATTGTATCTGTCTAGAAAGGAATACATCTCATGGCCTTCCACATCATCTAACATTGTATCCAGGAACGGGAGCGGAAATGGATCAGGTACGGTTGCAGCATTTAATTTACGGTAGTCCACCCATATTCGTAATTTCTTATTCTTCTTCGGGACTATGACAATGGGGGAAATAAACCCAATCTTCAGCAATCGATCAAGTTAAATGCTCGATAAGCACAATAAACCCAACCTTCAGCAATCGATCAAGTTCTGCTTTGACTTGTGGCGCATAGTGAGGATTCATTCGGTAACTGGGTTGTTTGATAGGCTGAGCATCTGGTTTCATCATAACCCGATGTTGATAGATGCGCGGGTCCAACCCCTTCATATCTCGGTAATCCCATGTGAATACATAAGAGAACTCACGTAGTAACTGCAGCAAATTATCTTGAAAGGTCTCTGATAATCCCGCCTTTATTTTCACTAGCCGCGGAATGGCTTCATCACCTAAGTTGCAGGTCACCAATTGGTCTTCCGGTACGTAGAATTGTCGGGGCATGGCAAAATCATCAGCTGGCTAAAGCAATTGTTGAAGAGTTGTATCATCCAAAGTCTGTGCTACACTTTGTTCGGATGCTATGGTCAGTGGTACGACCATACATGCCGCCGGACTCTAGTTGTCTGCAACCATTTGTAAGTCCACCATTCCGAGCACCATCAAATCCTTGTTGGCTTTAAGAAAAACTTCCTCTTCATCATCGGAGAGACCATCCAACATGTGTACAAGCTCCGCTACATATGGTCCTGCATGTAAGTCACAAGGTTTCATGTCGTCCAATGGAACAAAATATTTTCGGTGGTTATTCTTAAAAACTAATGCATGCGCTAACCAATCCTGCACTACCTTAGCTTGATTAACCAGGGTCGTCCAAAGAGCAGATTATAGTCTAGGCTAGATTCTGCTAAGTCCAGAACAACAAAGGTCATTTTGAATACAGCTCCTTGTAGAGTAATCGGAATGTCTCGCACCAACCCCACCAGATGAACTCAAGATTGATCAGCCATGCAGACAAAGAATTGAACAGGTTCAATTTGTGTCCAGCCCATCCGTTTGCAAAGTGTTGTTGTTACAATGTTTATGCTAGATCTGCCATCAATTAATACTTCTGTTATTTTATGATTTTTGTACCAGACTATAATCAGGTGTGCCGTATGGTCCACCATCGGATCCAATTCGGGTTGGATTGTGGCTGTTGAAGGAGCACTTGAGGGTTTTGGATTGACGTATTGCTGGAACTGTTGGCGCACACCAGGGACCAAAGCCAATAATTGTCCCAAGGGCAATGTAATTGACGCCTTGGACAAGACATCCCACACCGAATCAGTTTTGGTTGTTTTCGGTACGGAGTCTGGTAGGGACTCTGATACTGTATGAGTCAGATTTTGCCCTTCTGGTACTTTCGGCGGTATGCTTTGCTGCATCACTGGAACTGGGTCAGGAAACACAGTTTGTTCTTGCGTTGCCCACTTGATTGCTTTAGTAAACACCTTCTGTTGTTCACGAATTCCTGGCTCAAAGATCTCTGCAGCTGGCTATAATTGCTTGCATGAACGTGTTTGCACCATTGCTGCTTGTGTGTCTACTACTGAAATGTACACCATATTCACCATCGGATGTTGTTGTTCCTTTTTCCTTTTGTCATACTCAGCCACATCTTTACAGAACCTTCGGATATGCCCTATTTCACCACAAAAATGACATTTAGGTGGTGGAGGAGATGCACCTTCACCTGATGGACCTGCATTCCATCGAGTTGTTCCAAAATTAGTTGACTGTCCTCCTCGATAATTCTTGTATCCCTGGTACGGGGTATTCCTCATCTCTGGTGGTACATAATGACTGGCCGGTTGCCCTTGTTCTTGAATGATGGCATTAACAGTTGCTCTGCTCTGTACCTTTGCATTATACGAACAAGTCTCAGTAGTGTGATCTGTTGTATGGCAAATGGCACAATACATTTGATTCAGAGCGCATGTTGAGTTGTTCTGCCCTGCGTTTTTGCATTTAGTACACTAAATTTGTTTCAAAGGTCCTCGTTGGGTTGCCTGGATGCCTTCGGCCATTCTAGATCTTCAGTGAATCCACCCAATTTGTTTTCTAATTGTAACGCCATAGCGATTACGACATCCAAATTCATTCCACCCACACACCATATGATCATGATCTCTTTCAATTGGGGCTTTAATCTGTTGATGAACCACTGAGTGATAATGTCATCTAGGAATTTGGCATGTGCTGGTGGTAATTGCCATGCGAAATAGCATGGCATAATCCTGTACATTTTGGTGTGGCTTCTGCCTGTTATTCTGCAGGTAATCAAAAATTTATGCTGGGTTCTTCTTTAACCGGAATCATTGTAGAAATGCATCCTTCACATTATCGTACTGTCGGAAGTGGTTCAAATCATATTCGGTTAGCCATCATGCAGCTTCATTAACTAGAGTTGACTGGAACACAATAGCGTTATATGCAGGGTCTGCTGGGTAATTCAGAACTGCATAATTAATCTCAAAGGTCCACACATGCGCATCGGGATCATCCCTTAGAAAACCTCTAAATTTTGTGTATGTTATCCCAGTTGGCATCGTATGCGGTGGGATAACCTATTGCTGCTGATGTTGTGGTTGCGGTTGTGGTTGTGGTTGTGGCTGTGGTTGTTGCTGTTGCTGCTGGTGTTGTTGTGAGCCACTCATGGTGCTGTTGTTGTTGGTGCTGTTGTTGTTACTTGAATTTTGGGGAGGTATCTCTTGATATTCCTGGACTGTATGGTCAACTTGCTCACTTTTTGGTCCTAAGATATCATTGAACCGATTGCTTAGCTCAAAATCTAATAGCCCTTCCTCAACTTTAGTGTCAAAATTGGCTAAACTTGCACCGAAAAATGGTGAACACAGTAACCCTCTACCGAACAGCACCGCAGTATCACCGAAGAACTTCGAATTGTCACCAAGTAATACTCAACTCTCACCGGACCAGGCTGAACTGTCATCGAAAGCGTTCTCACCAGATAACGCGAAACTATCACCGCACTGCACCGAAGTACAACCAGAAACTACCGCACTTTCTTCAGAAGGGACCGGACTTTCATCGAAACGCACCCGATTCTCACCGTGCGCTACTGAACTGCCACTGGCTGGCTGAACTCAATCTTCTGCCATGGAACTTAATTGTCCTGCACTTCTACCACCAGGGGGTGTTCCTAATAAATTCGGAACTGCCCAGGGATGTTGATCTCTGCGGTATTTGGGGTACGATTTGCCAAAGCATGTTACCGGCGTATATCAAAGAATTCTTCGTCAATCTTTAACCTTTTCTTCAACTGGCTACTCCATTTCCCATAAACGGCACCAGTGTTAACTTTTAAGTGTTTAGAGTTAAATTCAAATTTGGTTTCTTGGGATGGTTAGGGGTCTAAAAACAAAGGCCCTGTTTATATTTTCCCAAATCTACAGATTCAGCGTATACTACTTCACAACCTTTAATGTGTTAACTGTTTTGAATATGTTTTATAACGTACTTCAATAACATACAGTTAACTGTGTAACTTCTTCACTTGTCGCATTAACCCGTTAACTTTAATACTTCATTAAGACTTAATTAATTATTAAGCTTAATCAACTGAATTGGCAAAGTACTCAGACTACATAGGATTTCGGCGATGCTGCGCTCCACTTCAGGCTCTTCGCCCAGACAAACAGTCTGGCGACACACACCCTCTACTTTACGCGCGACTCTTCCTTCATTAGATCGTAAAAGGTTACAACTATTGTGCTACGCCCTCTAAGCCGCCGGATTGGCAATTGTAAAATCTGACTCTTAATGAACCGAAAGGTCATTGCGTAGATGTTGGAAACTTGATTGATGTGGTAACCTTTATATAAATCAATGAAAAAGACGCTTCAGAGACGACCAGAGGAGTCACCAGACTGTTCGTCTAGTTGATGATGTCTGTATAGTTTTTGTGGTGTATTTGAAGAACTCTGAGTTACTCTATGACTTTCTGAGTTGTTGATTATCTGTACCTATCGGGTAAAGATTAAGTTACTGTTATTGTCTCTGTTGTTACAGTAATTGTGTTTGGATCAGCCCTTAAGTTAGACAAGGTGATTCTGTATTACGGTAATGATAGTTTCACCGCTGTCTGTTGAGAACGCATCAACTGGATTGTACTCAGTAGCTTTTGGAAGAGTCTGAATACAGATAGTAAGATTGTAAGAGTGTAACCAGAGTATTGATAAGTAAGTTGTATTGACAGATATTTTTTTAATGTTAGATTACGATCATGTGAGTGAGTTGATTTGGGAAAATCAGTACAGGGCCTCTGTTTAACAGACCCCTTCCACTCCCAAGAACTCGATATATGTTTAAACGCGTCTCTGACAGCAAGACCCGCGTTTAACATGGGGTTTCCCGGCGAGAGTTTGAATCTCTGAGACGGCGCCAGTGTTAAACGTGGGTCTTGCCGTCAAAGACGCGTTTAAACATATATCGGGTTCTTGGGAGTGGAAGTCTGTTAAATAGAGTCCCTGTACTGATTCTCCCAAATCAACCACTCGCATGATCATAATCTAACATTAAAAAAATATCTGTCAATACAACTTACTTATCAATACTCTGGTTACACTCTTACAATCTTACTATCTGTAGTCAGAATCTTCCAAAAGCTACCGAGTACAATCCAGTTGATGCGTTCTCAACAGACAACGGCGAAACTATCATTACCGTAATACAGAATCACCTTGTCTAACTTAAGGGCTGATCCAAACACAATTACTATAACAACAGAGACAATAACAGTAACTTAATCTTTACCGGACAGGTACAGATAATCAACAACTCAGAAAGTCACAAAATAACTCAGAGTTCTTCAAATACACCACGGAAACTATACAGACATCATCAACCAGACAAACAGTCTGGTGACTCCTCTGGTCGTCTCCGAAGCATCTTTTTCATTGATTTATATGAAGGTTACAACATCAATCAAGTTTGCAACATCTACGCAATGACCTTTCGGTTCGTTAAGAGTCAGATTTTACAATTGCCAATCCGGCGGCTTACAGCCCTTTCGATATGGGTGTGACTTTTCAGGGTTATATTACAAAAATTATGAGTTCCTTTCCGACGGCTCACAATACCAAGGTATTTGCATGGTTTCAATTTACCAATGGTTCCTTTGATCTCACCAATAGTGAGGGGCAAGTCCATGATAGTATCCAGACATTTAGGAATCATTTTTTTCCTTTTAAGAGCAATGGTAGCTCTCGCACATTGGATGCCCCACTTGGGAGAACTATAGAAAACTTTCATAAAGAAGCTTCTAGCCTCTTGCAAATTATTGTCCTTATTGAGAGTGATCCTACCATTCCCCTTAGTCAATAAGGGAATGTAATCCTTAACTTTTTTTTTTGTTCATCAAAGAGTATGTATAGTTGTTAACTCTATCCATCTTCCTGCCCCGATACTCTCTTGATAAAGCACGAGCCTCACAATCTTCCAGAAACTTCTCCCATATCAATTTATGCTAAAATTCAACAAAAGTTTGCAAATTACAATGAGTTTTGGCCCTCTCCAACTTTTGCATAATGGCACTTCTTCTTCTAGCATGAATGTCTCTAGTAAGCTTCTTGAAGAAAGTGATGAGATTCTCGATATTTCTTTAAACTTCTCCCAAGCCCTGCTGGGAAGGGGACAATGGAAAAATGAAAGGAGATGATGATCTTAATATTATCAGTGTTGGACTGATGCTTAAGCAACTTTAAATAATTTTTATCTCTACTTTCTTCCAAAAAAAGAAACTAGAAAAGTGATTGTGGCACTAATTTTCTTTTCAAAAGGAAGTTTGGCAAAGCCTACCCTCCCAAAATTTAATTAATAGAAAGAACAAGTGTACAAGTAAATGGGTCTAGCACCCATTGGACCTCTCAAATCCCACAAAGTAGGTGTTACTTAAAGCTTGCTAGGAAATATTATAAAGAAGGTTGATAACCCTTTTGTCCCCTTCATGGGGGCCCATTTTCTTTTAATCTTATTGCTCTCTAGGGAAAACATTCCATGATGTCTAAGAGCTGGGGGCTTCTGACAATTAGAAATTCTTTTGCCTAAAAGGAAAAGAGATTTTTGATCAGCCATTCATTACTAGGGCTATCAAATTTGGCAGCACACCTCTCTTTCTAGATATTCCAGACGGATCAAAGTTAACTGAAATTGTGAAAAATGACCTGTAGCAGCAGATGAAGAAAACTCCAAAATATGATTGAAATATCATTCTGTATTGCACATATGGTACATGATTTGACACGGCATGAAGCTTGGGAAGGAGAAGCACAATGTGTGCCTCAACAATAGCATGATACTTGACTAGAATCTTCTCAAAATGTAGCACAACTGTCTGCTCTAGTCTGAGACTCTTCTCATGTGTATATATAGAGAAATTTGAATTCAAATTTTGGGAGGATTCCACCTAAAAGGTCCTTCAAGTTAAAGGGATCTCATCTAAGTGATTTTTGCAACTTTAGATGCGTGATTTGCACCTAACAAAGTCATGATATTCTCTTTTCCCTTTTACTTTTGGTGAATTTAATCACTACAAGAGAGAGTTTCTAAGGCTTATCTCTTTGATAGTACAAATAACATCAATGATGATCAAGCACTAGGCTTGCATTAAATGCACCAACACTTTTGCAGCATATTCAAGGCATATTGCCTTTGTGACATTCATATACCTATTTCTATATGTATAAACTCAATGCCCAAGAAATAGCATAGCACACCAAGATCTTTCATGTCAAACTCATGCATAAGAAGTTTCTTTACCTCCTTAACGATTTCTTCATTATCACCACCTACAATCAAGTCATCAACATAAATAGCCATAATTGTGATGCCATCATAACCCTTCCTTGCATATAGTGAATGATCTGCATCACAAATAGAAAACCTAATGGTGGTTAAGTAATCAACAATTGTTGCATGCCATGCATGAGGAGCTTGCTTAAACCCATACAAAGCCTTTTGCAACCTACAAACATATTTTGGATGCATTGAATCTTCATATCCTTGTGGCTGGTCCATGTATACTCTTCCTATAACTCACCATGTAGGAAAGCATTCTTCACATCCATCTAATGCAAAGTCCATCCTTTTGCTATAGCTAATGCAACAAGTGTTCTGACAATAGAAATTTTAGCTATAGGGCTAAATGTTTTCTCATAATCAGTTGCATATGTTTGTGCATATTCTTTTGCTAGCAATCAGCCTTTGAACCTTCTTATGCTACTTGTCATGTACGCACAATGATGAGCCATGTAACTATCATATCTCAATCGTTGTACTGAATTTCGCATCCTCCCAGATCTTCTTGGTCCTAGGTCACTTCTCCTTGTCGCATGTACATTTGCATTTCTTACTCATCGAGTCTTCACAAAGGGCAGTCCAAGTTCCTCATCAAGAATCTTTTGTGAACTGCTTGAATCTCCATCAATGTCTTCAAAACCTGCACATATTTTACTACTAGTAGAAAGCTTTTCTTTGCCTTTCTTGGATGTATTTGATGAGTTTCTATGATATCCACATAATCTTTCACTCCATGGATTTGAGTTGGAACTATTGCTCAATCATTCATCTCGTCCACTTAAACTTGAGATTCTGCACTTCATTTTTAAGCATTTTCTTTGTCATTTGATTCAAGATTAAGTCCATCTTTGGCATCTACAAAGAATCTTGACATTTCATCAAATACCACATCTTTGCTCACATTCACTTGTCATGTGAGTGGTTTATAACCTTTATATCCCTTTTGCTAAAGGGAGTATCCAATGAAGACACATTTCTTTGCTTTTGGATCAAGCTTCATCCTCAAGTCATCTTGAACATGTACATATGCAATACAACCAAAAACTTTCATATATGATGAGTTTTTCTTACCTCTGAACTTCTCTTGAGGTGTAAGTTGATGTACAACAGCAGTTGGAGTTCTATTCATGATGTATAGAGTCGTATCCATAGTTTTTGCCCAATAAAAATGAGGCATATTCTTCTCAGCCATCAAGGCTCTTGCTATTTCTACAATATGTCTATATTTGTGTTCAGCAATGCCATTCTGTTGTGGTGTGTACCTGCATGAAAACTGATGTCAAATTCCATGAACTTTTAGAAAGTTGATGAACTCATTTGACATGTATTCACCTTCTCCATCAGATCTTAATGTCTGAATATACTTCCCTCTGTGCTTTTCCACCATAGCTTTAAAATTCTAGAAGTAGGTGAACATCTCACTCTTCTCTTTCATGAAGTATACCCACACTTTTCATGTATGGTCATCAATGAAAGTAACATAAAACTTGCAACCACCCATAGATGTGGTCTTTGCAGGACCCCAGACACCTGTATGTACTATTTCTAGCACATTCTCACTAACATGCTTGTCATGCGAAAACGATGATCTTGATTGTTTACCACATTGATATGTTGCACATAACTTTTTCATCTTTACAACCTTGAAATTTGGTAGTCCATGGAGAATCTCCTTTGACTGCATCGATTTCAGCCTCTACAGGTTTGCATGTCCAATCCGTTTGTGCCACATCTCTATATCAGCAATACATCCTACACCTTTTGCAAACATGGTTGCATTCATTTCAGGAATTTTCACATTTAAGTTGAACATCCTATCCACTTTGTTTCCTTTGCAATCAACCATACACCCATTTGTACTCTTCTACATACAACCCATATAGAAATGCATGGTCAACCATATAGAAATCAGATTCTTTGTTATATTTGGAACATGTAGCATCACAAGATGTTTTACCTTCCCGTCCTCCATAGAGAGTGCTATATTTCCTTTGTGCTTGATACGACGTGATGTGTCATCACCTGTTTCAACATATATAGGAACTAGTAATTTTTGCAAACTTCTAAACCATTCTACATGACTGGTCATGTGAGTTGAAACACCTGAATCAACATACCGGACATTATGATTCAATTTTGAAACATCAGCAGACATCGTATTTATCATATGATGTTGAACCATGAATAGCTTCTCAAAATCATCTGCACTTGTGGACATAGTTGTTTTGTTGCCTTTTGTTATTTTGATTCTTCAACTTGCAATCACGTTCAAGTGTCTAACTTTACCACAATTCTAGCATCCTTTATTATCATTACCTGAATCATTTCTTTAGGAATTGTTGTGACCTCTTTGGCTCATGGTGCCTCAAAAGTCCTCTTCCTCGTGCATGATTTTGTTGTTGACCTTGTTCTTGGTTATTGTGTCCTCTTCTCCGTCCAAAGCCTCTCGCTCTTCCTCTTCCTTTTCTAGAGTAGAATACCTAATCAAAATTGGGTTTTCCTTGGAATTTTGAATCCTCACCAAGATTTTTTTATTCAATAATTAGCATAGATACCAGATCAGCAAAGTTCATAATATTTTTCCTCATCTGTATAGAAGTTCTAAACTACTTATATGTGTTAGTCGGCCGCCGGGTTGGACGTTGTAAAAACTGAATCTTGTTCGCACGAACAGAAGGTGGTTACACAGATACTTTGTAATCTTTATATAAAGCAATGAAAAAGAGACGCTTGAGTGACGTTCGTTGGATTCACCAGACTGTCTGTCTGGGTGATTGATCTGAACGTTACTGTGTTGTTTGTTGAGCAATTCTGAGTATATTGTTCTTGTTCCTGTTCTGTTATCTATTGATACCTGTCTGTTGGTGAGTTTCATAGATGTTCAGTGAGATCAACAGACTGTTTTTCTGAACGAGTTATTCTGCGGGGTTTCTGTAGTATTTGTCTATCAATTATGTGTATCGTGGTGCCGCTCTTCTTGTGATGAGCCGTAATGTGTTGAGGAAGTATGTGTAGTTGCGGTAAAGATTAAGCTACAGTAAGGTTCTTCTTAAGTTGCGTACTGGATCTTCAGTACTGCGGGTCTGAAACTGTTGAGTCCACTGAGTCTTTGGTTTTGTTGATTGTTGGTACTTATTCGGTGAAGCTCGAACTACGGTTATTATCTTTAGCGTTATAGTAGTTTGTATTCAGAACAGCTCTTGAGTTAATTAAGTAACTCTGTATCACGATCCGGAAAAGTATGGTGATGTGTGTGTTCGGTAACTTTGGGAAGAGTTGATTGAATACTGTAAGATTGTTAACGGAGTCTTGATAGATTCTTGAGCCTCTGTGTATTGTTGAGTGTGAAGTGGTTAGTTTGGGAACCAAGTATAGGGCCTCTGTCTAACAGACCCCTTCCACTCCCAAGAACCCAATTAGGTGTTTAAACGTGTTTCTGACAGTTAGTCTCGCGTCTAACATTTAACACTGGCGCCGTCTGTGGGAAGGTGGCAACAGATCAGATTGTTGCAAATCGATTGTGGAAATGCGACTATAGATTGTGAATCGACAGTATTAGTACGCGATTAGTACAAAAGATGATACATGCCGATTACTCGATCCGGTGAAACGTATCCGAAGAACCGACAGCCTTGGGTACCTAATTTGCTAAGGATGCCTCTAGAAGGTAGAAGCGCATATAGGTTTAACTCAGTTGCCAAGGAAGTAACGAATGCTAGTAGTGATTCCGGTAATATTCCGGTGGAACTTACTACATTTTTGGCAGATTCTGGTGCTATTTCGGCACAGTCTGTCGAAAATATAGTAACCCCAGAGTCTACCAGGACGCCACATGAAGTTAATTTAACACCAGTAGGTCAAGATTCGAATCTGTCTGCAGAAAGAAACGTCTTAGCTAAAGAATTCAGTGAAGGAGGAAAAGCACCTTGTTCTGGTGAAAATTCAACACCTTCCAGTGTTATTTCAGTACCAGTTGCTAAAAATTCACAGTTGTTCGGTGACCGTTTACCATTTCTTGGTGAATCTTCGGTTCAGTCACCGCTATTTGGAGTAAACTTTCCTACATTTGATATCAAGAAAGAAGGTAGCTTATTCGAAGATGAAATTCGAAACATACTGAACAATATTATCAAGCCGGAGAGTGCACAAGCTGACGATATAGATTCCGATGGTTCAGATATTCAGCCTCAGGATATAGAAGATAGTCACAATACAACCGCCAGCATGATGAGTGGGCAACAACAACAACAACAACAACAACAACAACCACAACATCAACAACAACAACAGTAACAACAACAATAACTATGTCCACCCAGGCCGACTCCAACAGGAGTAACGTACACTAAATTCGGAGGATTTTGAGGTGATGACCCAGATGCTCATGTACGCACATTTGAGATAAGTTACGCAGTGCTCAACCATCCACCTGATCCGGCATATAAGGCTATTGTCTTCCAATCTACATTGGTTAATGAAGCAGCCAGGTGGCTTACAGAATATGATATTAACCATTTCGGTACCTATGAAGTGGTAAGGGATGCATTTTTGCAAAGATTCAGGCTTCTTCGATTACCTGCAAAGCAATAGACAGAAGATGAATCAAATAGTGCAGGAATATGCCACCCTATTCAGAACTCATTTGAGGCTATTACCACCACCATATGCCAACCTGCCAGATGACGTTATCACTCAATGGTTTATCAATGGGTTGACTCCGCAACTCAAACAGATTATGATCATATGCTGTGTTGGAGCTATGACACTAGATGCGATGATTGCACTGGCGTTGCAGCTGGGAAACAAGGTTGGAGGATTTACAAAAGACTTGGAATGGTTAAAAGCAAATAAAAATGTTGCAGAAGATCTGACCAGACAGATGTACTGCACCACATGCAAGAATTCAGGCCATATTAGTGCCACTTGTGCACTTAATCAGTTGTTTTGCGCTATCTGCAATACTACCGGACATACAACCGAAAACTGCGCATACAACGCCAAAGTACAGGGACCAGCAACTGTCAATGCTATTATACAAGAACCAGGATAGCCAGCCAATCACTATGTACCACCTCAAATGAGAAACAACCAGCAACAAGGCTATCAAAATTACAGAGGACAGAGAAATAATAACTACAATGCAATTCGCTGGCAGAACGGACCAGCACAGGAAAATACTAATTTACCACCACCGCGCTGCCATTTTTGTGGTGAATTTGGTCACATTAGGAGATTTTGTAAGGATGTAGCTGAGTATGATCAGAGGAAGAAAGAACGTCAAAACCCAATGACTAATATGGTACAAATCACACCAGTAGAAACGCAAGCTGCAGTAATTCAAACCCGATCCGGTAAGCAACTACAACCAACAACAGAAGTATTTGAACCAGGCATACGTGAACAACAAAGGATGTATGATAAGGCTAGTCAATGGACCACCGCAGAACCTCCAGTGTTCCCAGATCCTATTCCGGTGACCCAGGCTCCGTTAACCGAGGAAGGAACACAAAAACAAGATTCTAATTCAACAACAGGCACATCATCTTCAGCAGGCGCATCATCTTCAGAATCTGTGGAAAATACAATTCAATCACATACGGCCTGGGAAATTTTATCTAAAGCATCCATTACTCTTCCTCTTGGCTAATTACTTGCATTAGTACCAGGAGTTTGGCAAAAATTCCAACAACAGTTCAGTCCTGTATCTTCCTGCATTCCAGCAACAGCGATAGTACAACCGGAACCTGATTCTACAGTTGATCATTCGGTTCCTTTAATTACAGTATGGTATAAAAATCATAAAATTACACAAGTACTAATTGATGGAGGATCTGGTGTCAACATCGCTACTACCGCACTGTGTAAAAAGTTAGGTTGGACCGAAATTGAACCAGTCCAATTTTTTGTCAGAATGGCCGACCAATCAAGAGTCCATCCAGTAGGACTTGTACGAAATGTACCAATAACTTTGAAGGGTACAACATTTAAAATGACCTTTGTCTTCCTAGAATTACCAGAATCCAGTCTTGATTATAATCTTCTTTTCGGCCGTCCTTGGCTGAAACAAGCTAAGGCTATCCAAGATTGGTCTGCACAAGAACTCACTTTCAAAGACAATAAGCATAAATATGTTGTAAAATTAGATGCTATACAGCCTTGTGAATTGCATGCTAGGCCGTATTTTGCAGAACCAGTTCATATGTTAGATGGGTTGTCAGATGATGAAGAAGAAGAGTTTTTGAAGAATAATATTGATTTGATCTCCTTAGGAACTGTTGATCTACAATCTGTTGTAGATAATTGGAATCCCGCAGTTTGTACGGTGATGCCTGTAACGGAAGAAGATAAGAAAGAAGATACTGCTGCTATAGATGACGCTGATCTACAATAAATTTTTAAGCCAGCTGATGATGCAAAGAAGTCCCGACAATTCTATATTCCAGAAGATCAGTTGATCACTTATAACTTAGGAGATGAGGACCATCCGCATCCTGTCAAGATGAAGGAAAGCTTACCAGAAGTATTTCAAGCAGACTTAATCCAGCTACTCTGAGAGTTCTCTGACGTTTTTGCATGGGATTACAAAGATATGAAAGGTTTAGACCCTCGCATCTACCAACATAGGGTCATGCTCAAGCCGGAAGCAAAACCAATCAAACAACCCAGCTACCGGATGAATCTGAACTATGCATCACAGGTAAAGGCAGAGCTTGATAGGCTACTCAAAGTCGGATTCATTGTACCAGTAGAGCATGTTGAATGGATCTCACCAATTGTTATTGTTCCTAAAAAGAATAAGCAACTGCGAATATGTGTGGATTACCAGAAACTGAATGCAGCTACGGTGCCTGACCCATTTCCTCTTCCATTCCTTGACACGATGCTTGACAGGGTAGCAGGACACGAAATGTACTCATTCTTGGATGGATACAGTGGTTACAACCAGGTTAGAATGGTTGAACAGGATATACCAAAGACCGCTTTCATTACCAATTGGGGCATTTTTGCTTGTACTGTTATGTGGTTTGGGTTAAGAAATGCCCCTAGTACTTTTCAGCGATGCATGCAGGAAATATTCTCCCCTTATCTTACCTCGTTTATGCAAGTATATCTTGATGATTTCTCTTTATTTGGTAGAATGGTAGCACACTTGTTTCATTTACGGTGTTGCTTTGAGAAATGCAGAGAGTACAGACTCTGTTTGAACCCAAACAAATTTGTGTTTGCGGTTTCATGTGGTAAGTTACTTGGTCACATTGTATCTGCACAAGGTATTCAAGTAGATCCAGATAAGGTTGCAGCTGTGCTAGAAGCACCTGTACCTACTACACCAAAAGAAGTCATGAGATTTATGGATCAAGTTCGTTGGCATGGTCGTCATTTATGGTGGCTCGCTCATTTAGCTATACCACTCAATCGTTTAATCATGAAGACTCCTAAACAGTTTGATTGGACTCAGGAATGCCAGATCACTTTTGATCGTCTAAAATGTTTATTAACATAGGTACCAATTTTACAGCCTCCAGACTAGGATCGCCCATTCCATGTTTTCGTAGACGCATCAGATATTGCCATTGGCAGTGTTCTAATGCAACAAACGGATAAGTGGTTCAGGCTTGTGTACTATGCAAGTCGAAGGCTGGCCCCTGCTGAAAAGAATTACTCTGTAACTGAAAGAGAATGTCTGAGTTTAATATATTCTGTGAAGAAGTTCAGGCATTATTTACTTGGCCGTAAATTTACTTTTCATGTAGATCATGTTGCACTTATTTATCTGGTTCGGTAGCAGCATCTAGGTGGTCGTTTAGCATGATGGGTTTTATTATTACAAGAATTTGACTATGATGTGGTTCATCGGCCTGGCAGTTCACATGCCTTAGCAGATTTCCTTTCTCGCTTAGATTACGGTGAAGCTCCGATCGGTGTTGATGACACCATACCAACAATTTACAGCACTGAACCAACTAATGATGAAGATGCAGATCCTCCTGTGACAACTAATTACTATGATCAGTTGTTAACTTTTTTAACTGATGGATGTCTTCCTTCTTCAACATCTTCTGCAATGCGTAGGAAGATTGCAGTATACAGTCGCAAATTTCGGTTGATTGCTGGAGAAGTATACTATATGGATCACACTGGAGTTTTACTTCGTTGTATTCCACCACATGAAGTTAACTCAGTCATTACTTTGGCTCACTCAATTCCTTCCGGTGGCCATTTTGCAGCAGATTTGACATACAGGAAAATTCTGCAAAGCGGACTTTGGTGGCCTACTATGTACAGGGATGTATCTCAGTTTGTCAAACAATGTGATATTTCTCAGAGGTTTGGATAGCCCCTACAACGACATTTCTTCCCTCTACAACCTAATTTGCCGTTGGAGCCTTTTCAAAAGTGGGGTCTAGATTTTATTGGACCTATTACACCTCCAGCAATACTCAGTAATAATCGTTATATTCTGACCTGTACAGACTATGCAACCAGATGGGCGGAAGCTTGGGCTTTAAAGTCTGCCATAGCTGTTTCGGTGGCGAAATGTCTAATGAAAGATGTTTTCCCGCGTTTTGGCTTACCTCTAGAGCTGGTTACAGATCAAGGCACTCATTTTGTTAACAATTTAATGAAAGTACTCACACATTCCTTTCAGATTATGCACAAATTCAGTTCACCATATTATCCTTGTGCAAATGGTTTGGTTGAGAGTACAAACAAAACCTTGTTGAATATGCTTCGAAAATTAATTCTGGAATCACCGGAAAGATGGGATCAACTGTTACCTGCAGTGTTATGGGCGTACCGGACTACATACAAGGTAGCAACAGGATTAACCCCTTTCAAATTGGCTTATGGGTTGGAAGCCATAGCACCCATGGAAATTGTTGTGCCAAGTTTACGTGTAGCTCTCACTCAGAAACTGTTACCTAAAGAATCTCTGTCATTTCGGTTGGATAAACTCAGAGAATTAGACGAGCATCGATGGGACAGTTTTCTGACTATTCAGGAAGTACAGCTAAGACAAGCTCGAACACATGATCGATATCTAAAGACTCCAGTTTTTATGGTAGGGAAACTTGTACTCTTTTACAATGCAAAGTCGAATCGCTCTGCTGGCAAATTCAAGTTACGATGGTTTGGCCCCTACCAGATTTTTGAACAAGTGGGCCCAGACACTTTTCGGTTGACTACTTTGACCAGAATACCTCTTCCAAAGGTGATAAATGGTTCAAAATTGCGGTCGTATCAACAAGCATCCGATCCACACTGAACGTTCCGCGGATTGGCCGCGTATATTGCATTTCCTTTTCTTTTCTTTTCTTTTCTTTTGTTTTTGTGTGCTTAATAAAATAAGTATGTAAATATCCTCGTTTTGCTACCTAATGATGCTCAACAGCCGCCCTGCCTTATCGACTTTGCTCATGCATACCTACCAAAGTTATGAAGCTATCATCTCAACATCACGCCATGACTACTAATTTCGATTGCCTCCCGCTGCAAAGCATCTACTTAACCTTTTTCATTTCATTGTTAATTGCTATTGTGTTTGCGTGAATTGCGTGCTTGTGCTATCTGTATACCCTGTGCATTTGTGTCTTGTGCTTGCTTTTACTGTGTGCACCATGGAAGCTCTGGCAAACTACGCCGCTTTCCGTGACGGACTCCCTACCGAGATAGGAGAGTTCCTGCGCACCCGTGGGTTGGCCAATTTCGCTAAATTGCCTTGGCATTCAGTGGATTGTCACCCATTCTATGCCCAGATAATCGCCGCCATCGCTACCACACCTGCCACCGAGCAGAGTTGGCCGATCACATCCCTACCATCCCGTACCGTAATCACATTCCAGGCCTTTGCTAATTCATTTCGACTCCCTCGGCAAGGTCGAGAAAATGGCCCGAATCTGCCAATAGCAACCATGATCAAACGGTTCCCTAGATACTCTTCGAATGAATACGCAATCCTCTATCGCCCCGAACCTGAGAGATCTGCGTTACAATTCTTAGTAGCCATTCTTAACCTGCAGAAGCGAACCTATGGAATATCTCGTCCCTTTTACTCCGCTATAGATTTAGCTGCCCGCGAACCTGTAAATTTTGCATCGTATTTCTTTCGCCGAATTCACAAAGAATGCGTTGCAATCATCAAGCAAGTCAACAAGGGAGACATGCCAAGGTCCAGACTGTCGCACATAATATCCTTTCTATTTCCGACTATTCTAGCAGCTCAACCACCACCCCAAGGGCCCGTTCTACGCCATGAAGAGTCTGCATAGATTTTAGAGGACGATGAGAAGATGAAGAGGAATTATTCCAACTCTTTCGACGAAAAAGAATTAGAATCAGTTCATCCGATAGCGAAGTACAGGGTTCAACCGCAAATGATAAGGTCGACGACAAAGAAGAAGAAGCAAAGGACAACGAAACTTTTCACGACACCACAACTTCCATGCATCATGAATCTTCAGCACAGTCATCTTCATAACAACAACGAGAACAGGAGGCACCCACCGAATCTGACACAAGCTCTTCAACAGAAGCATCTCAGCAGCAATCGGAGCACGAAAAGCAAGGAGATGAAGAACACATTATTAAAGAAGTTTTCGAAGAACTACTGAAAGCAGTCGAGTCCATAGCTGCCAACACCACCGACACTACACAAAAAACCACAGAAAAGGTAACAGAATCTCACTCTGTTCTTCCAACTTCCCCATCGGAACCTCCGCTCAACCCCATTATCCCTACTCCACCCATTCTTCCCGAAGAACCCATTGCCTCTTCTTCCTCATCCCCAAACTACTCTCCACCGAACTCCCAGTAGCTACTCATCGAATCCTCATCTCAACCTCATCCTCATCTTCCACTTCCTTCGATTCCCATGATCTCTGAGCTTGCAAACATGGGTCAATTGCTAATTCAGCTATCGCAGCAATTACCAGTACAGATGAAACAGGTCACTGATAGCATCCGAGAGGAATTCCAACACAAGGTAGATGTGCTGGAGGCGGACATTAGTCCTCAACAAGAAGAATTAGTAGTAGCTAAAGCCAAAAACCAAGCCTTACAAGAACAACTTAAGGAGTTACAAGCCCGAATGGCAGAACAAGTAGAAGTTATCGCTCAAAGAGATGCAGCACTGGCAGAGAGCAGACAAAAAGACGAGTTACTAAATAATGCAAATGCCAAAATCACTCAGTTGAAGCAAGAGTTATAGGACAAAGAAGATGCATGAGTAGCTTTAGGAAATCTGTTAGAAGAAACAAGACAACAACTAGATGAAGTAGTACAGCGAGGCCAAGAACAGCATGATCTGGCTATGAAAACAGCTGAAAAACTTCAAAGATGTAAAATAGATTTATCAGAAGTAAACAATATCCTCAAACGTAAATTGACAGTGGAAGCACAATTACAGAAAGTGATTACAGATCTCCGAAGAGAACGGGATGCATACTCAAGGACCATTCAGTTTCAAAATCAGGAAATAGAAAGAAAGGAGAACCAGCTGGACGCTCAAAAAGACAGAGTAGTCAGAATGGAGAAGCAAGTTGCAGAGATGAAGGTATCCAGAGATGCGGCACTATCAAACGAATTTTATTTACAAGAAGCCTTTCTACAGACTCAGGAAAAAATTTTGTTGACCGAAGCAATTTCATTAAGTTCTGTAAGAAAAGATGCACAATTAGTAGAACCAGAAGTTTTGAAACAAATGTTAGAAGCTTCAAAAAAGAAAATCGCCCGAACCTTTAGATTAGCCAGATCCATGTATTTAGAAGGCATTATAGATGAACCGTAATTTTGTAAAACCTGCGGGTTCGAGTCCACCATGCGTGCAAGTGTTAGTCGGCCGCTGGGTTGGACGTTGTAAAAACTGAATCTTGTTCACACGAACGAAAGGTGGTTACACAGATACTTTGTAATCTTTATATAAAGCAATGAAAAAGAGACGCTTGAGTGACGTTCGTTGGATTCACCAAAATTTATGTCTGGGTGATTGAGCTGAACGTTACTGTGTTGTTTGTTGAGCAATTCTGAGTATATTGTTCTTGTTCCTGTTCTGTTATCTATCGATACCTGCCTGTTGGTGAGTTTCATAGATGTTCAGTGAGATCAACAGACTGTTTGTCTGAACGAGTTATTTTGCGGGGTTTCTATAGTATTTTTCTATCAATTATGCGTATCGTGGTGCCGCTCTTCTTGTGATGAGCCGTAATGTGTTGAGGAAGTCTCTGTAGTTGCGGTAAAGATTAAGCTATAGTAGGGTTCTTCTTAAGTTGCGTACTGGATCTTCAGTACTGCGGGTCTGAAACTGTTGAGTCTACTGAGTCTTTGGTTTTGTTGATTGTTGGTACTTATTCGGTGAAGCTCGAACTACGGTTATTATCTTTAACGTTACAGTAGTTTGTATTCAGAACAGCTCTTGAGTTAATTAAGTAACTCTGTATCACGATCCGGAAAAGTATGGTGCTATGTGTATTCGGTAACTTTGGGAAGAGTTGATTGAATACTGTAAGATTGTTAACGGAGTCTTGATAGATTCTTGAGCCTCTGTGTATTGTTGAGTGTGAAATGGTTAGTTTGGGAACCAAGTATCGGGCCTCTGTCTAACAGACCCCTTCCACTCCCAAGAACCCAATTAGGTGTTTAAACGCGTTTCTGACAGTTAGTTTCGCGTCTAACATTTAACATATGCAACTCCTAAACCATGAAGGCACACTTCCAACTTATCATCATCATCTACATGCATGCCAAGAGATGCAAGTGACTCAAATATACTTTTGATTTTTAGGGTGTAGTCACTTACCGACATGCCCTTTTTCTCCAATGTATGCAGCTCTTTCTTGAGTTGCAATTTTCATGCCTTTATATTGGTCTCATGCAATGTGACCCAAATTTTCCAAGCTTCTTTCAGAGTCTTGCCATCCTATATGTGCCCAATCATGCTATCTTGTATGCTAATAGATAGCTAATACATTACCTTTCCTGCTTCTTGATTCCATTCTTCATGTGCTCTTAAGTGGTTTGCACTCCAATTCCTCTCTGGTAACTGTAGGGCATTCTTGTTCTCTCCTTCTATGTACTTCCAATAGCCCTTTCCCATTAGAAATTATTCATCTTGAATCTCTAATAATGGAAGTTGTTCTTGTCCAGCTTATTGCTCATAATCTAGCTCATTCCATCCACATTTTTCATTTCTTCAGCTATTCACAACACTGCAAAACAGTACAAGCAACACTTCTGCTTGAATACCATTGCACTATGACGTGATAGTTCAATCTCAAAAAAACACACTTTTCGTGTATCAATAGTACAGACTATTGCTTGAAATTCTAGATCTGGAATAGAATATATTGTTGGTACATTTGCAAGCGTTGATGCTTGACCAGATATCAAAGGTTTACTTCATAACTTGGGTGTGACTATCCATAAGTCACATATGAACGCCTCTTGTAAAATCCATGAGTTTAACTCAAGATAAATGTAAAAGGAAAGGTTAGAGAGAATTGCATGACTTTATGAGATGTACTTCATACCAACTAAGAGGTTGGAATCAAAACAATTAGAATCCTAAAAGGCAGGATCACTTTTAGGTGGAAGATTCAAAATTCAAATTGAAGACACATCTATAAAAGAACCTGACTTTTAGTTGCAGGTAGTAGAAAAAGACGAAGGACACATTGAGCTTCAAGCTTGTGGCTACACTAGCCCACATATGTATGAGTAATCCTACATCATCTCCCTAGTATTATACATTCATAATATTATACATTTGATACAATTTATGCAAGTCATTTGGTATCTACTACTGTCTGTTGCCAAGGGATCATTTAAGAGAATTTGTATTGAGAAGTTCTCTATGAATACTTATTCAATTGATGTGATTCAACTCGTTATATGTATCGTAGACTCTCTAGTTTCCAGCTATCAATTTTCATATCATTTGTTTTAGTACTTTATGAGATACAGTCTCTGCAAGTCACCCATGTCTGCTCACTATTATCTTCCTAAAAAGTCGGGATTACACCCCTAACTTCTTAATGTGATTTCTCATCATATACTCATCCTAAATTAGTGAGATAACTTCCTATAGCAATCTTAGGACTCTAATTATCTACTTCAAAAATCTTTTGGATCAATTCCAATCAGTGAGTGAGCACTGAGTGAAATATTGAGCAAGACCAAGTCCCAAAATAGTAAGTTTTTTGAAAGTCTTCAATCTTGAAAGTAGTCTATTTTGATATAACTATTTGAAGGTGATGCTCCAAGGTACATTATGGATCCAAATGCATATTTGGGAAGCTAAAGGTTTCTACTAAGGTACTCTGAAGCTACATTGGCAGGTGTAGAGCATGATTTTTGGAGCACCACCTCATTTCTGCAGTGTATCCAACCATCTCCTCACAGTGGTATCAGAGCTATCATCAACTCAACATGGGAGATGGATTCCCATCATCAATTGACAAATTGGATTAAGGTAATTACTCTGCTTGTTCTATTTTGAATGGAAGCATATCTACAAGGTAGAAATCTCTATGGTTACATATCTGGAGATGAGTTAATGCCAATACTCAGAAGATAAGGGCAACCTACTCAAGAAGAACAAGAGAGGTTATCAACATGGTGCTCAAAGGATGCTTCGGCTAGGTCATATCTTCTCAACTCAGTTTTTGATTTTTTTATCACACACATTAGGAACTATAAGACATCACAAGAAACCTAGAATGCACTTGAAGCATTCTTTTCTTCAAGCACTAGATCAAGAAAAAACAAACGATGGATGTTCACAACACTCAAAAAGATGCCTAAGTAGAATGTGACTGATTATGTCACTAAAATGAAGGACCTAGCTGATCAACTTGAAATCATTGGAGAATTCATTGAAGAGGAGCCAATTGTGAGACTAGTGATCAATGGAATCAAGGCAGATGATAAATGGGAAGCTTTCACCACAACAATGGATCTATACATGGACATGCAGGTACCTGACTTCAATACTCTAATGGGGCAACTATTCACTCACGAGGCAAAGCTTGTGGAAAACAATGACAACTGAAAAGGTAATCAATTCTCTACCCTATACACTGATAAGAACAAGAGTAAGGATAGTAAAGATAAAGGCAAGAAATTTGATGATGAAGCTAGTATTTCCCAAGCTAACTTTGCAGGAAGAGTTAGAGGTAGAAGAGGAAGCCAAGGTAGGGGGAGATTCCAAAGCACCTCTCCATGTGCCATATGTGGATTGACTAACCATACAACTGAGAATTGTTTCAAGAAACCTAGAAATCAAAGAGGAAGAGGCTTCAATAGAGGAAGCTATGGAAGAGGAAGATCAAACAATTTCAACAACTACAACAACAACTACAATAACCAAGGAGGCTATAGAGGAAGAAGAGACTGCAACAATTACATTGAAGAGGAGACACAAGAGGACTCACTTTTATTGATGATCATGACCATGATGCAAGGTAAAGAAGATGAGCATGTGTTCTATATAGATCCTGGTTGTTCAAATCATGTAGCAGGAAATGTGGCATTGTTATCTGACTTGGAGTCCAAGGAACAAGCATGAGGTACAGACAAGAGATGACACAAGAAACTCAATTGAAAAGATTGGAAATGTGAAGACTCCAGATGGAAATATGAATCTACTCAGCAAGGTATTGTATATACCTACTATAACCAAGAACTTGATAAGTGTTGGATAAATTGTAGAAAAAGGATTGCAGGTAAGGTTCATAAGAAATGGAGCATTTGTTGAAGGTCTTCAACAAGGGTTCAAGAGGATTCGAAAAGGAGAAAAGACAGGTAGACGTTTTACATTTTAGTTACAAGATACTAGAGATATAGCACTTTTCAATTATGGAGGACAAACTTTATCAGAATTAGAAATGTGACACAAAAAATTAGCTCACATAAATGCGTGGACTTTGAAGCAAATATGCAGGGATCAAAGTGTGCTTGGTGCCAAAAATATCCAAGCAACATATGATATATAAGTGCAGTGCATGTCGATTTGGGAAGTCTCATAGACAACCCTTTATGAAGATAGGTTACATTCATGGTGATCTATTGGAGCTAGTCCACACAGATGTTTAAGGACCTAGCAAAGACCCTTCAATTTCAGGATCCACGTACCATGTATTATTCATTGATGATTGTAGCAGATGGACTATACTATATTTTATGAAGCATAAGGATGAAGTGTTCAATTGTTTCAAAAAACATATCTTGCTCTTGTTGAAAACCAAACAGTGAAAACCTTGAAAAGGTAAGGTCAGATGGAGGGGGATAATACTTCTCTCATGAGTTTGACACATAGAGGCATAAAGAAGGAGATCACTAATAGGTATACTCCATAACAAAATGGAGTAGCAGAAAGGAGGAATAGGACCATTGTGGAGGCAGCAAGGTCCATGGTTAATGAGAAAAAATTACCCAACTATCTATGGGCAGAGGCTGTGGCTACAACCACTTATCTCATCAACAGGATCCCATCTAAAGTATTAGATGTGATGACACCATATGAAGCTTGGAATGGAAGGAGACCTAGCCTAGATCATTGTAGAATATTTGGATGCATAGCTTATGCACATGTTCCATCACAAATCAGAGGTAAAATGGATCCTAAGGCAGAGAAATGTGTGTTCATAGGATATGATCTAAATAAAAAATGGTAGAGGTTGTATAATCCAAGTACTAAAGGCTTTATTGTTAGTAGAGATGTTGTTTTCAATGAAAACAACTCGTGGCTTGAAGATGATTGCAAAAAAGTCAAGCTACCTTATGACCTCTCTAGTCATTAAATACTCAATCTATATTGCTCAAGATATTAACTCAGAAGAGCCATCAACCTTTATAGAAGCAAACAAGAAATCAGAGTGGAAAGAAGCAACGGAGGAAGAGATACAAGCACTCCGAGAGAATCAGACTTGGGACCTAGTTCCCAAGAAACAATCCATGAATATCATTAGATCTAGGTGGATTTATAAGGTAAAAAAGAATTTTGATGCTTCAATAAATAGGTACAAAGCAAGGTATGTAACTAAAGGGTTTGCTCAGACCCAAGGAGTTTATTATGACGAGACATTCTCTTTTGTGGCAAAGATACCAACAATCAGAGTTTTCATAAGTATAGTTGCTTCAAGGAATTGAAACATTTATTAGTTAAATGTAAAAAATGCATTCTTAAATGGTTGGATTTCAGAGGAGCTTGTAATCAACTCTCAAGCATCTTAGGCTTGAGAGGGAGCTATTGGTTCATTTGGAAAGCCTTGATGCTTGAACAAATATCAAAGGTTTACTTCATAACTTGATTGTGACTATCCATAAGTCACATATGAACACCTCTTGTAAAATCCATGAGTTTAACTCAAGATAATTGTAAAAAGAAATGTTAGAGAGAATTTTGTGACTTTACGATTTGTACTTCATACCAACTAAGTGGTTGGAATCAAATCAATTAGAATCCTAAAAAAGGTAGGATCACTTTTAGGTGGAAGATTCAAAATTCAAATTGAAAACACATCTATAAAAGACCCTGACTTTTAGTCACAGGTAGCAGAACAAGAAGAAGGACACATTGACATTCAAGCTTGTGGGTACACTAAGCCCACACACATATGAGTAAGCCTACATCATCTCCCTTGTATCATACCTTCATAATATTATACATTTGATTCAGTTTATGCAAGTCATTTGGTATCTACTGTTGTCTGCTGCCAAGGGATCATTTCAGTGAACTTGTTTTGACGCTTTCTCTATGCATACTTACTCAATTGATGTGATTCGACTTGGTATATGTAACTTCTAGTTCTTAGACATCAATTTTTATATCATTTGGTTTAGTATGTGATGAGATACATTCTTTGCAAGTCACCCATGTTTGCTCACTATCATCTTCCTAAAAAGTCGGGATTACACCCCTAAATTCTTAATGTTATTTCTCATCATATACTCATCCTAAATTAGTGAAATGAATTCCTATAGAAAGCTTATCCCTTTAATTATCTATGTCTAAAAGCTCTCAGGTCAATTGCAATAAGTGAGTGAGCATTGAGTGAAATACTGAGCAGGACCAAGTCCCAAAATAGCAAGTTTTTTGAAAGTCTTCAATCTTGAAAGTAGTCTATTTTGATATATCTATTTGAAAGTGATGCTCCAAGGTGCATTATCAATCCAAATGCATATTTGGGAAGCTAAAGGTGTCTATTAAAGTAATCTAAAGCTACGTTGGCAGGTGTAGAGTAAGATTTGTGCAACGCCAAGCATTGTTGTTTCATTCCGCATTGTATTTGGATTTTTCATCCACAAGGATTATATTCCATGCATGCGAGCTTTTGGATTCACTTTCTCTTCCGAGGCGTGGACCTACGACATGCGATATGAGTCACCACACTGAGGGTGAGGTGCCCAGTGTGCAGATATCGCTTGCCGAACATGGAGGATGTCCCACGCCGGTGCCTGATCCAACCCTGGGATGCTCTCTCCTCCGTTCTCTCGTCCTTGCCTCCTTCCCGACACCTGAACCCGACATGAAGCGAGGTGGTTGCCTGGTGATCCTTGACGTGTCACCCACTCTTTGAGAAGAGAAAATAGAAACCTTGACGTCAGATCAGATATTCCAGGTACCAACATTTCATGTTCTTTGAATTTTTTTGCATTGTTCCACACACTTGAACAGAAAGATTGCTTTTGACTACCTGACTTTGATCATCCACTTTTTGCATCAATTTTGATCATACGAGTGTGCACTTTTCTATTGATGCATAGATTAAGAATCTACTTCTTAGCTTAGATCATAAGAAGAGGAAAATAAAAGTGAGAAAATGATTGAAGAACAGTTTAGAAAATATGAAGAGCGATGTCGGGAAATGGAAATTACCACGAGTGAATCTATAAAATCAAAGTTTGGTATCATCAGGACCCTAATGCAGATGATAAACGCAATATTTGACACTATCTAGCCAATGGGCATAAGTATTAATGACGTAAAAAATGAAATGGATTTTGACATTTTTGAAATCAAACATAAGGTTGAACTGTTGACTAACCAAGTTAAGAATCTACAAACGTTGAAATGTGACCATGAACATGAGGTAAAATTTCAAGGCATATCTACTCATAAGCAGTCATTGGGTCTTAAAAGATCCACGCCTAGAGTGATACCTAGGAAATCAAGTTGGGTTGAGAAGAGACCTATACGATGTTTCTGGTGCGATCAGTTTGGACATATGTTATGGGATTGCATAGCATATGAAAGTGCATGCAGACATAGACTTGTAAGTGAACATGAAGGTAATAAAATGGAAATAGATCATAAAAGAGAATCTGATAGAGAAATTGGAGAGAAATAAAAGAAATGCCAAGATGTATATGTTTCATCTGATCCAAAACTTTTGACTAATGAGGATCTATTTGATCAAGAGAAAATTGCAAAGTTACAATCCCAATTAAACTTTGATAAATAGATTGAGCAAGAAAAGATCAAAGAAGAAACTCAAGAAGATATAAAACGAGTTAACAAAGTAGAAAAAGAGTTTCTTGATGATAGTATTAAGCAAATCGAGGGAGGAGTAAAGATGAATTCAAAGCATTCTAAGACTTTGAAAAAGAACAAGGGAAGTAAAAATATAACTTTTCAAGACATAATTGCAAATATTGAATGATGATTGAAGAAGAATCATAATGAAGATGTATGACAATGATCAAGAGTAATTAAATGATGATGATTGAGCAATGATGATGAATGATGATGATTGATGAATGATGATGATTGATGAATGATGATGATTGATGAATGATTATGATTGATGAATGATGATGATGAATGGTTAGTGATTGATGATGATGATGGTTTATAATGATTGATAATGATGATTAATGATAATGATTATGATGATGATTATTGATGATTTATGATGATGATGATCATTGAATTGATGATGATGATGGTTTATGATGGTTGATGATGATGATGATTGTTTATGATGATTGAGGATGGATATTGATGATGGATTATGATTGATGATGATGAATGATGATGATGGATTTATTCAATGATGATGATGATGATGATAATTGAAGAATGATGATGATAATTGAAGAATGATGATAATGATGGATGATGATTGATGGTGATAAAGATGATTATAATGATGATTATCTTGGAGGATGCTGAAGACACCGATGCTGATGCTGATGAAGAATGATAGATCATGAAGTTGAAGAAAAGCTGGATCGATCAATGATGAAGATGATTCGAATGATCAGGTGAAATGTTTCCAATTTGAAATTTGTTTTCTTTCTGAAAGAGCATTTGCATTGCATTTTTATGTGTAATAAAGATATGTATGAATTTAAGAAAAACATGTAGAATGAAGATAGAAACTATCTATTATGGTTTTGCATGAAGCATGAATGACTAGGAATGATATGGATGGAATCAGTTAGCGGACTATAAACTTTTGGGGGCAAAATCTTGGGAATGTAATGGCATGCTTAAAATGCATATGTGTATATGCTGATTGATTTGAATGCTTAGTGAGTGGGATTCTTTATGCCCTACTATTTTTTTCTTATGAGATCTTACCTGCATATGGATCATGATTCATGAAGAACCTTCATACTCAAGCCAACTGTATATGTGTGTGCATGTTGTTAGTGCACTGGGATGGGCTAGTAGGCACGTGGAACCACCTTGGTTGGGCGATCAAGGCCACAAGCTGACGCTAGTTTCATCAAAGGCCTGAACTATATGTTGTCATGCATGTGCATGGGTCCGTAGGCAGGTGGAGTCACTTTGGCCGAGTGATCAGAGCCACGAGCTGATGTCGATTTCATGTAGGGCTGATATTGTGTATGTCGTGCACTATGTCGGGTCGGCAGACAGGTGGGGTAAACTTGGCCGGGCAGACAAGTCCATGAGTCGCACCCGATTTTGACATAGGCCGATTTGGGAAAATAAAGATAAAAAGAATAAATGTTGAGTTGAGATGAAGTGAAAAATAAAAGAAAAGAAAAAGAAAGAGAAAATGAAAAATGAAAAAGTAAAAGAAAAGAAAAGAGACATTATGGAGAGTTGGACAGTAGGAGATAAATAGGGAAAATAGGGCATGTTCTATGAACTAAGTCAGTAGATATTGGTATATGCTAGTACTTAGGATGAGTTGCTCGATCTGAATGAGTTGAACAAACAAAAGATCTATGAAGCCAACGGCTTATTCACATGATTACTAGTCTAGTTGTGAAAGCCATAACATAGTAAGACGTTTATGAAGCTTGTATCTACTTAATTTTCTAAAATTTGTACTAATTTTTTTAAAGTTGCATGGAGTGCATGAAATCACATTTCAAACTTTGAAAAGAAAAACGTAAAAAGTAAAAAGAGTTTCAAAAGAATCCTGATACGCTTTTGTTGGATTTTGCAAGTTGGCCCATCGAGACGATGTGCAGGTTTAGTGGGGGTGCATGTCAGGATGAAATCCCTCAGGGAAGGGTACATCAAAATATTTCAAGTTCATTGATTTTTTGGTTTTGGTGTGATATTGTTTTGACTGAGAAATTGTTATAAAGTCTGCATGTTTCTGTTGATTTAATTGGTTATGAGATGCGAAGTAGTTTTGATCTTTGAAACCCCTTGAAACCACTTGGAAACCTAAGTTTTATCCCATGGAAACCCTAGGTTTGACCCTTAGAAACCCTAGGATTCTGGGTCACAAGTGTAAATAAACTCTTGAAATGATGTGCGTGACTTTAATTGTAGACAAACCCTAATTTTCTCGAGAAAAAGCCTAACTTGGACCCTTAAATTTATCATTTATCCTAAGTCTTAAACCTTTATTAATTTGATTTAATTTTGTACATAAAATGTGAACTAGAAACCTTGGTCCAAGAAATAAAAAAGAGAAAAAGAAAAAGACCAAAAAAAAAAGAGAGAAATTGAAAAAATAAACGGAAGAAAAACCAAAAATAGAATTAAGAGATGGGATTTTCCCAAAATAACAATTGAACATGCAAGATGATTCTAGAAGTAGAAAGTTAGATAAGGAGGTTAGAAGATTCTAGAGAAGTCCTAGGGAGGGGGGCTATAAATAGGTGCCCATGCCTCATTTCTTCCTCCCTGTGGATTTTCCTTGTGGATCTTCCCTCCTCGTTCGGCTAGTTGATGATTTCAGAGAAAGTGAAGAAAGTGATTGATGCTCGAAAGTAAAGAGTAGCCCCATGGATCTTCCTTGTGGACCTTCCCTCGAGCTCCACCTGGATTTTCCTTGCACGTCTTCCCTCCAAGTTCGGACGATTAACGATTTAAGAGATTATATGAAGTGAAGAAAGTGATTGATGACCGAAAGTAAAGAGTAGCCCCGTGGATCTTCCTTGTGGACCTTCCCTACAGCTCCTTGTCGATTTTCCTTGTGGATCTTCCCTCCAAGATTTTCTTGATTTGGAAGCACCGATTAAAAGATTATATGAAGTGAAGAGAAAGCTTCTGAAAATCTGAAGTAAAGAGTACTCCCCGTGGATCTTTGTTGTCGATCTTCTCTCCAGATTATTACGGTTTCTAATGATTTGAAGAGGATTATATGAAGTAAAGAAAAGAGTTCGAAGACCAAAGTGAAGATTGTACCCCCGTCAAACTTTTTTGTGGATATTTTCTCCAGATCTAGGTGGTGCCTAATTATTTGAAGTTAAAGTTTTGAAGAATGAGAGTGAAGAAGCTATAGCCCCGTGGATTTTCCTTGTGGATCTTCTTTCCAGTTTATTGTGTGATATTTGAAGTAAAGTGAAGCAAAGTGAAGACTTGAAGTAAATCTTGGACCGAAGACCGAAGAAAAGAAAAGTTTTGGAGACCGCTAAGGCTTGTGTGCATCTTCTCGTACTATAGTGGAAAGTCTATGTTATATTTGGCTGATCCACACTCTAGCGGCGACATATTGTATCACTGTTATGCACTGTAGCAGTTTGCTGTATTAGCAACCTGCACCGTAGCAGTCTATTGTATCTCTGATCTGCATTATTGACATTTATTGGAGGACCCCGGTTGTATTTACACTGCATAGCTGAGCATTGCTATTTCATTCCGCATTGTGTTTGGATTTTTCATTCGCGATGATTACGTTCCACATGTGCAAGCTTTTGCATTCGCTTTCTCTTACGATGTGTGGGCCTACGTGTGATACAAGTCACCACACTGAGGGCGAGGCACCCAGTGCGCAGATGCCGCTCGCCAAACACCGAGAACGACCCACACTGGGGCCTAATCCAACCCTGAACCGCTCTCTCCTCCTTTCTTCCTTCACGACACCGACATGACCACTACACATGTCAGAGAAATGAGAAGGTGATAGGTGTTATCCTGGATCATCACATGTTGAGCTTGATATCTCAACATTGGATAAGTAGATCTTCTAATGCAATTCTATCCTCGGATAAAAAATCTTAGACTTAGTGGCAAAGTTATTGGATAGAGAAATAAGGGAAACATAAACCCTAAATGGGACCATTAGGTTATGATAGAGGTGGGCACAACTAGACCCATTAAAACCACACTTTTCATCAACACCCCTCATAGTAAGTTATTACATGAATAGAAAGTAACTTATAGAAATCTACCAAATGTATGCTTTACAAAAAGGTCAAAAGATTTTCCACTTATGAAACAACGAAAGGAAGAAGACGCTGGTGGCAAGACGTCTGAGCATAGAGTAACTTAGCAAACAAAAGCACCAATAACCCTCAAGGTATTAAGAAGGCAAATATTAAGAACTGTAAAAGAAGAAACTCTAGCTAGATTAATACTTATGTTTTGTTGGGAGGCATATCTAATCCTTTTGAGGATAATCAAAATCTTGAAGAACCTTATAATTCTGACAAAGAAAATCTGGAACCAAATCTAAGACCTTTTGTTCTTGAAAATGGTATCAAAGAAGATTGCCTAAATAATCAGGACAATCAAGGTTGGATCAAAGTGGTTAGTAAGAAAAACAAACTAGTGGCTCTCACCCTTCTTGGAGCTCTCCCGCCTATGAGTATATAAATGATGACCCAAGTAAAGATGATTGTGAATTTTCTCATGCATTCAATGCTCATGATCAAGAAATGATGAAGGGCATAGCTCTGAAATTATCCCCAAAGGAAGATATTATCATGTGCAATGTGGAAGAAAACCGTAAGCCTAACCATCTCCTTCATAAGAGTAAAAGGAAAGATCCTTTGAGGAGCTTGGTGTCCATGATAAAGCCAACTAAGAACTCTTAGAAATAGGATTTTGTTTTTCTTGTTAGCTTTCTTCTCTTATATTTATTGATGATGTTTACTAAGCCTTTCTCTTTATTTCACCTCTTGTAGCTTTGTAGACTATATGGTTTTTGGGTGATTAGTTTCCCTGCTCAAGTGCTATTCTCATGGTACATGTTTCCTTCCCAAATTGATCTTATTCCTCTCAATCTTCTTGACTTGGCTTCATAAAATTTTGAATGGACTTACATCTCTATTGATTTTCACAGAATCTAAAAGGGGACTTTTTCATTTGTTGTTTGTTGCCCCCTTTGGTTACTATTAGCAAACATATTATTTTATTATAATAGTTGTTTCTTACTATGGTCATTCTAATTACTGTTGCTATTTTAGAAGAGTTGACTTTCTAATGGCATCATCAGAGGTTTTGGAAATAGTCTTGCTGATGCTTGCTCCTTCGTTAGGATCTTTGTCTAGGCTAATGGTTATTGTAGCAACTTGAATGATATTATTGTCCTTCTTGTTACTTCTCTATGCTAACTTGCCAGATGTATCAACAAAAGAACGTGTTCTATTACTTTTGGTTCCCTCCTCATACTTAGTTTTCACAAAGATCAAGGGTTCCATGGCTATGCAAATAGATTGGTTTGTTATTTCAACTCTATTGAGCCCTTCAGTAGAACTATGGGAAGTAAGTTCTTTTTGTATGTTACCCCTTCTAAGGTCATTGATAATTTTCTTTTTTGTTTTTATGGATTTTTTCTGTTATTATGATCCTTTCAACTGATGTTATATTAACATATCAGTCCTTACTTAACATGGACTACAAAAGAATAACAAGCGTTTTCCTATTCGTTGTTCTCTCTTCAAGAATAGAGGTTATATTGATTAGGCGTCTCTGGTCTCGCATCATAGTAAGACCAAAGGGGATGCAAATTCACCAAGTTCCAAGTTCCAAGTTCCGATTTCCAACTTCCAACTAATAACTTAAAGGGATCACCCACCCACTGAGGATATTTTAAGTGCAATGTCAACATGTTATTAGTTTTATGCCAATCCGACAACCTTCTTATTTCCCTCAATCTAGCAAGAGATTACTGCTGCCTAGAACTGGGCCTTTGACACCTGCTCCTCACCGAATAAGTATTGGAGGATGGTGTTCATTAAGACAAGATACATCTTGGTAAGGACTTAGAAGAATCTTGAAAACATTCATCGTGCTAGAAGGGAAAATATTTATCGAAGGTTGCCATGACTTGAGGAAGAAGTAAACATAGGTCACTCTCAATACCAGACAATGCTCAAGAAAATCAGATGTATGTTGAGATACAAAGAAGAAATTAAAAGAAAGAATCTATAGATATACTTTAAAGATTGGTGGTTGGGAAAGGCTAACAAACCTACTAAAGAGATGTGTTGTCTCTTCAAGAAGAAACAATCCAAGGAAGCGATCTTGTTCAAGATGAACGTCAATGGGTTTGAGTGCAAGACAAAAGAAGAAAATAGGTCATTGATTTTCCATCACTTTACCCAGATGTTGGGGGCCTCCACACATCTTTCTCCTCACATGGGTGATTGCATGGCAGACATCACGAGAAGTTTCCACAAAATATGAAGCCTCTTCTTGAAGCTCCCATGTCGTATGATGAGATTCTTGAATCTATTGATTCACATCCTAATGGAAAAAGCTCGGGGCTTGATGGCCTCATCAATGAGTTTTTCAAAATGTTCAAGCATATGGTGACTACTCCATTACATGTGATGTGGCAAGAGATCATTTCTTTTGCTATGTTGCCCGAGAGTCTCAATGAAGATGTTATCAAGCTTATTCACAAAAAAGGCAACAAAAATAGGATTGAAAATTAGCATCCAATGATGATGTTACAAAAAATTCACAAGATCCTTGCTAAAGTTATTGCTAATTGAGTTGCTTTTCATTTACAAAATTGGATCAGTGAGGATAAAGAAGGGTTCATCAAGCAGAGGTCCATCCTCAAGGTTGTCATTGATATTTGGGAAGGATTGGTTTTCACTCAAGAGTTCACCCAAGATGTTCTTTTCCTTAAGATTGACTTTGACAAAGCGTATGACACACTCGAGTGGGACTTCATTCTCCCATATCAAAAAGATCTAGGATGCAGCCAGGAATTCATTAAGATGATCACAAAGTTGCTTGGAAATGGGTCAATGCAGATAAACATTATGAGGAGATGGATAGGTATGCTCAAGAGATGAGATGGTGTTGCACAAACCCTACTCTACACCTACTATGTTAACTCTAGGGATGCTTAATATACTCCTTTAGCTTCATATTAATGCATTTGGTACTACTAAGTTTGGAACATCATTGCCAATTCATCAAAACAAACAACTTGCATATGGAAGAATGTGAAGAAACTTCTATTTTGGGAATAGAAGTGCTCAGTATTATGCTCAGAGCTCACAACCTTGTATGAATCGACCAAAGAGCTTTTGAATACATCTAATTGGAGTGTATATCAAACTAGAGCAAGTTATTCACCAATGCAGCTATACCATACTCTGAGAAATGAATCTAACAAGTCACGGGGGTCATCCTGGCTTTTCAGGACCTAGGTGTGTAGACTCAGTCACCTTCTATGATTCATATCTCACACTTCCATGAAGCAAACTTGATGCAAAATGATATGAAAGTAGCCCCCATTCGATCTAACCAACCCAAGTTAAATTATCGAGAATGAGTGAGTACACACAAAGAAATCAATTCCACAAGATCACGATAATGATGAAGACGTAGCAGAGAATAGTAGATAGAGATATACTTGAAGAGATGTATCAAAATTTATATGCTTATGAACATATGATACAAGGGAAGTGTAGTGTACTACTCATACATGAGGCGATCTCAACGCATGCTCACTAATGTCTCTCACAATGGATCCAATACCCCATGACTAAAAGCATGTCTATTCATACTCAATATTTGAGTTTGAATTTGAATTTTCCATCACCTAAAAGTGATCCTTCTTTTTAGGGATGATCTGAATTGATTCTTCTTACCATATGAGTAATGGGTTAAGGTCTCTAACTTCATTAGATTCCTTACTCTCTTGGCTTTTATATTTATCCAAGGTGAATACAACCAAATTGACAAGCAAGTGTTGGTATGTGGTTCTTCATTTGAGGTACATGAAGTAATGTGTAGTCCTTAGAAATTATCCAAGCACTTAGTCTTGTGAAATGCACCAACAACTCCACCTCAAGCATAAGATGCTTGAGTCTTCAGTCCTTCATGATTTCCTATAATAAAGTCATTAATTTGAACTTGCTTAATTTGCTTCCATCTAATGTCTTTGTCATTATATCTACACATTGTTGATTTGTAGATACATATGATAGTTGTATCTCCTTACTCATGATCTTTCCCTGACATAATGGTACTGAACTTCTATATGTTTGGTCTTGAGATGATTAATAAGGTTAGTAGCAAGATGTAATGAACTAATGTTTTCTCGAAATATTGTTGGAGATAGACGTCTGCGAAAGCATGCGAACAGCACAAGGAAGAAGAAGAAGCTTGGAGCACAAACACACAATACTGAATGTATTACTAGAGAATGTACAAAGATAAGTAGCCCATTAGGGCTATAGGCGTATATACAAGCCGGGGGAAAAAACCTCCTAAAGAGGGAAAAAGTGCCCCGGCGGTCCTAGAGTGTTCACACACATCACTACCTAAATATATCAACAAATCCCCCCTGGGAGTGATGCGGTGAACAAGGAGCTGGCACTCATGTATAAGGAAGTGTCAAGCTATGTGGAAATCACTCCACAAAAGGAAGTAAGCCCAAAGCTTTGCGGAAAGCTTCAAACTTCTCCCTAGGCAGAGCCTTCGTGAAAAGGTCTGCAATGTTCTCCTGCGTGGGCACATATGCCAAGCTGATCTCCCCAGCAGAGAACCTCTCCCTGACATAGTGATATTGCACCTCAATGTGCTTAGTGGGAGCATGGAACACAGGGTTCCTCGCAACTGCCAATGCGCTCTGACTGTCAGTGAAGATAGTGGTGGCAGAAGACTAGCCAACACCCAAATCAGCCATAAGGCGTCTGAGCCACACACACTCAACAGTCGCTGTGAAAGCTGCCCTATACTCAGCCTCACAACTGGAAGTGGCCATAGTAGGCTGCTTCTTGCTCAACCAAGGTATACATGAGCTACCAAGCATGAAGCAAAAACCACTGGTGGACACACGAGTGTCATAGCAACCAGCCCAATCTGAGTCAGAAAAATCATACAAATCTGGCGGTAGTGATCCCCCCTTGGGATAAAACAACCCAAGTAGCCGAGTACCACTCAAGTAGCGAAAGATGCGCTTAACCGCTTTCCAATGCGTGACTCCTGGGCAAGGCATAAACCTGCTCATCTATGAGACAGCAAACTGAATATCTGGCCGAGTAATGCATAAGTAAATCAAGCATCCAACAGCCTGTTGATAGAGAACAGCATCAAATGCATCTCCAACATCATGAAGACTCAATCGTAAACCTTTCTCCATAGGAGTGGCAATAGGCTTACAGCCTTCAAGGCCAAAACGCTGCAATAATGTGTCAATATATTTCGTTTGACACAAAGCCATTCCACCATCAACGTGCATAAACTGAATGCCCAAATAGTGATGCAAATGCCCCAAATCAGACATCTCAAATGAGGCATGCAAATCACCCTTAAAATCAGCAACATGTGTCTCAATAGGACCAGTGAGCAGCATGTCATCAACATAGACAACAATGATCAGAAGCACATCATTAGCACGCTTAACATATAAGGTGCTTTCAGTTGGACTGTTCTCAAAACCATGTGCAATCAGATAGGCATGTATCTTCTCATACCAAGCGCGTGGTGCTTGCTTTAAACCATATAATGCCTTCTTTAACCTGCAAACCTGGTTTCCAAGCCCTTTCTGCACAAAGCCACGGGGCCAAAAAACATACACTTCTTCATGCAAGTCACCATTCAGAAATGTTGTTTTAATGTCCAACTGATGTACATTCCAACCATGATGGGCTGCAAGTGCACAAATGCTCCGAACAGTAGTCATACGGCATGTAGGTGCAAAGGTCTCATTAAAATCAATACCTCTTTCCTGTGCATAACCCTTTGCAACAAGCCTAGCCTTATACCTGTCAACTATACCATCAGGTTTACGCTTCAGCTTGTATACCCACTTAGTGCCAATGGCCTTCTTGCCAGGAGGCAAGTCACATAAAGACCATGTACCATTCTTCATTATAGCATCATATTCAGATTGCATAGCAGCCATCCAATTTTCTGAATTTTGTGCTTCATCAAAAGAAACAGGCTCATTTTGATCAGAGAGACTAGATGCAGCCATAGCATAGCAATCTGATGCAAAGGAGGCACTATGAGAGCCTGAATGAGTACGATATGACAAAGGTGCATCTAATTTGTTGTCACGCAAAGTCTGCACCAGCCATTTTGGCATAGTTTTTGCCTGCTCAATATCAGCTCTCTCATCAACAAGTGCATCATGTAAATGGAATGATCTGCATCATCATATGAAACCTGCAAAGGCTGAGAAGTTGCCTCATTAGGACCAGCACTAGACTGTCCACCTGTAAAAAGAGGCATCAAAGTATCATACATGTCTTTGGAGCTAACAGATGTCTCCTTAGTACATGAAAGCAATGGCTGAATAGCATCTTCCACAAAGACAACATCACGGCTAACCAGAATGCGTTTAGTCTGTGGATGATACAGACGATAGCCTTTACTTTCAGAATTGTACCCAACAAAAATACATTTTATTGCCTTATCATCCAATTTTCTGTGATGTTGTTCAGGCATTAATGCATATGCCAAACAACCAAAAATACGCAGATGAGCAACAGATGGCTTGCAGTCATGCCAAGCCTCATATGGAGTGATAGACTGCAACGCTTTAGTGGGACACCTGTTCAGTATATATGCTGCACACATGACAGCCTCAAGCCAGAAACTATGTGGTAAAGCCTGACTTTTGACCATGCACCTCGCCATCTCTATGAGTGACCTGTTCTTTCGTTGAGCAACTCCATTCTGTTGAGGTGTATACGGCACTGTACACTGGTGTTTTATCCCACGTTCAGCCAAAAATGCATTAAAATATGAAGACATATATTCCCCCCCTCGATCAGAACGGAGGGTGCCCATTTTACATGCTGACAGATTTTCAGCCAAAACCAAAAACTGTTTGAAGCACATGAACACTTCGGACTTTCCTTTGAGTGGATATACCCATGCATGCCTGGAAAAATCATCAATGAAAGTCATGAAGTAAAGATAATTTCCAAAAGAGGGTGTCTGCATAGGACCACAGACATCACTATGTACAAGCTACAATTTCTGCGTAGCCCGAACTGAACCATCTTTTGGAAAGGAAGAACGCTGCATTTTACCCAAAATACAGCCTTCACAAACATGTTTTCTAGGTTCCTCAAGTTTGGGCAAAGAGGACACCATTTCAGATTTCTATAGGCGTAGCAAACTAGCAAAATTCAGATGACCAAAGCGTGCATGCCAAAGCTTTGCATCTGACATAGCCTGAGAATCATGAACTGCACATGCCGAATCATTCACAGATCTTTCATAGTCTATGAGCTTATACAGCCCACGACATAAAATGCCAGAAGCAATAATCCTGTAGGGGCAGGCTTGAGTGAAGAGAAGAAACTGCGCTGCGAGGTAATATGTTTGGTCGCCCCACTGTCAAAGTACCAAACATGAGTCTACTGCAGATATGCACTGATCATGAGAAGATGGGTCAAAACTGCAGACAGTAGTAAACGCCCATTCTTCTTCCTGCACAAGATTTGCAGACTCTGTTTTTGGTGTAGAGGCCTCTACAACAACCATTCCAGCCTCTTTCTTCTTTGCCTCTTTAGCAGCCAGTTTTGGACAGTTCTTTATGATATGATCATTTCCTTTACAGTACTTGCAAAACAATTTCTGCTTTTCTGATTTCTTCTCATCTTTATCCTGGTTCTTCGATTGTGCAGCATTTGCAGATTTCTGCTTACTAGTAGAAGAGCTCCATTTTCCTTTGCCCTTCTGACTAGCCAGGAAAGCTTGATCTGCAACACGCATAATGGACCTGTTCTGCCTGGACTGATCTTCCTGCAACAGAACAGAGACTAATTCCTCAAATGACAAGGCATTCGGATTGCCTTTCATCATCAACCGAAGAGTAGAGGCAAAACTCTGATATGAATCAGGAAGACCATTCAGAACGGTCTGCACAAGTGAGCTATATGGTATAACCTCATCAGTAGAAATCAATTGTTCCTTCAGGTCTTTGATCTTTGTGAGAAAACTATCCATAGAATCACCTTCATTCATGTGCTCACTCTCCAACTGTTTTCGGAGGTAAGCAACACGAGCCTCATTCCTAGCCTGGTACAAAGTGGTAAGTGTATCCCAAGCATCCTTTGCTGTTCTGCAAGAGCAAATGTGTGGAATAATGGCACGTTTGACAGACAAAGCTATCAATGCATGTGCCTGGGCATCTCTGCCATCCCAGCAAATCTACTCTATAGTAGGTGCAACAGAAACAGCAGCATGAACAGGAATCTGCGGAATATCATCTTCGACACCATCTTCATCAGCTCCAGCACCTGTATTTGCAGTACCTGTCGTTACAGGTGTAACAGGACGTCTTTCAACACCCTGCACAATGTTCCACAATCCTTTTCCAACCAGTACATGTCGCATCATATAAGCCCGTAATGGGTAGTTGGTACCATCCAACTTATCCTCAACAGCCAACATACGGATTACATCATTGCTTTCAGCCATGGCCGGTGACTAAAATACCTTGATGCAGAAAATTTACTGTATCTCAAAAAGTTGAACGGAACTGCCCAGACGAGTTCTGCTAGACCTGTAGGAGACTTCGAGACGCTTAAACTGGCGAACAGAAACTGGTATATACCTTTGGCACAAAAGGACGAAATAGCCTGCACAAGCACTGTGATAGTGCGTTCGGAGGCCGAAACGAGCTCAGATCGCAATTTCGGCACCATAGAACGAAGTTGTTTTGATCTCGGAAACACCCTGAGTATGCTCACCAAATTTCGTGCGAATCTGAGACTGCAAACGGAGGAGTGTCGACGGCGCCCTAGAAGAAGCGACGACCTGCTCTGATACCAATTGTTGGAGATAGATGTCTGCGGAAGCATGCGAACAGCACAAGGAAGAAGAAGAAGCTTGGAGCACAAACACACAATACTGAATGTATTACTAGAGAATGTACAAAGATAAGTAGCCCATTAGGGCTATAGGCATATATACAAGCCGGGGGAAAAAAACCTCCTAAAGAGGGAAAAAAGTGCCCCGGCGGTCCTAGAGTGTTCACACACATCATACCTAAATATATCAACAAATATATGTGGAGTTGAAGTATTCAGCCTAAATTTTAATATAGGATCCTAATCCACATAGCTTCTTGAGTATCATTTAGAAGTCCTCCTTATTCATCTTTAGTTGATGAGAGAGCAAGTGTAGGTTGCTTCTTGAGACCATGAAATTAACTTTGTACCTGCAAAAGTAAGATAATATGATGTGCTTCTCCTATCATCTTTGATTTCTCTGTGTGTACTCATTATTTTGATGAGATTTAAGTTGTTATAGGTAAAGTGACAAGCTTATTTGCTTCATATCAATTTTCATCATCTTTGTTTCATTAGTCTATGATCTACATCTATTTGAAGTGATCCATGTATGCAAACAGAATTTTCCTGAAAAGTCAGGATGACACCCCAATGTCCCTAAATTGATTTCTCTCAGTATGGTCCAATAAAATTCATCATTTATGTTGATTTACATTCATCGTATATCTAATTGAAAGTGGGCAGAGTATCTCTAGTCAATTCTCAACAGGTTGTGACTCTAAGTGAAATTCCGGAGTGCTTTTCATCCCAAAATAGCAAGCTTTTGATCATCTATTTTGTGTCAAGTCATCGACTTTGATGAATCAATTTGGGATTGATCTTCCAAAATACTAAGAAGGTATTAATGCATCATTAGCAAGCTCAAAGTGGCTACTTAGCATCTCTCATGTTACTTTGGCAAGTCTAGAGCAGGTTTTTGCAACATAAGACTCATTCTTTGGAGGTATCCACCATCTCTTCTCATAGTGGTATTAGAGCATAGTTGAATCAACATGGGAGATGGTTTTCCCTCTACCATTGAAAAATTGGATAGGAACAACTACCCAGCATGCTCTCTAAGGATGGAGGCCTACCTTCAAGGAAGAAACCTTTTTGGATAAATATCTGAAGATGAAGTCATGCCAACAATGAGAAGCAAAGCACAACCTTCACATGAAGAGCAAGAGAGACTTACAACTTGGTGTTCAAAGGATGCACTAGCCAGGTCCTATATTCTAAACTCAATCTTTGATTTTCTCTTACCTCATGTAAAAGGATGCAAGACCTCAAGGGAGAGCTCGAATGCACTTGCTTCCTTCTTCTCTTCAAATACTAGAGCAAGGAAGAATCAGCTATGGATGGAGTTTACTACCTTGAAGAAAAGCCCCAAGCAGCACGTGATTGATTATTTCACCAAGATGAAGGATATCTCTGATTAATTAGTAAGCATTGGAGAGGTGATTGAAGAAGAACAAATCATAAGGCAAATCATCAATGGCATTAAAGCTGATGACAAGTGGGAATCCTTCACAACTGCCATGGATCTATATATGGACATGCAAGTACCTGATCTCAATACCTTAGTGGGCCAACTATTCACACATGAAGCAAAGATAAACAAGAATGGTGAATCCTCAAGAAGCAATAAATATTCTACCTTATACTCTAATAAAGCTAAAGCTAAGGATATGTCAAAAACCAAGAAGAATGAAGATGAAGGTAGCTCTTTCCAAGCCAACTTCACAGGTAAAGGAAAATCTAGAGGAAGAGGCAGAGGAGGAAAGCAAGGTAGGAGGTGTTGAGATATCAAGCTCAACATGTGATGATCTAGGATGACACATACCGGGTTTTTGTTTATCTGACATGTATAGTGGTCAGGCCGGTATATGTCAGGGATACTTCATTAAGCTTTGTTAGATTCTTCTAGCGACAGTGATGGCACATTTGTTCCTTGCCAGCTCACTCATTCACGGACATTAGGGCTTTCCTTATGTGCTGATCTTTATATATTGTACTTGTTGTATTCTTGTTTTTAGGTCATTCTTGTACATTCCTTTTTATGTAATAGAAGAATAAGAAGAAGATCATTCTTCCTTGCCTCAATCTGTGTGTGTGCTTCTCCTTGAGAGTGAGAGTGTGTGTGTGAGCTCTCTTCCTTATCTCCTTTCTCATGACATGGTATCAGAGCCAGCGTGGTTGTAGAGAGCTCGTGGAGAAGGCGAGAGTGAAGAGTACGCGACAAGGCATGGTGAAAACGCGATTCACAAATGACCTCCATTTGCTACAAAAATCGGTGTGAAGGTAGAAGACCTCAAAATATTTTCGAGAGTTATCCCTTTAGGTTCACTTGTTTTTGTCAGATCAAAGTTTCAGAGCCATCTTGACCTCCATTGAGCTTGCAAGGTGAGGCACGTAGAAAGACTAGGTCAATTTCAGGAACTGTAACTTGCGTTCTATTCGGCAACACTCATATATTCCAGATCCAGAATCTCAAGCAATTATGTGTATTGTTGATACAGGAAAAATGTGTTTTTCTCATATCGAACTATCACATCATAGTGCAACAGTGTTCAAGCAGAAGTGCTGCTTGTAGTGTTTTGAAGTGTTGTGAATTGTTGTACTAATGGCAAACGCAGATGGAGTGAGTTAGCTTATGAGCGCTAAGGTGGACAAGAACAACTTCCATGCTTGGAGATTCAGAATGACGAATTTCCTGATGGGAAAAGGCTACTGGAAGTACATCGAAGGAGAGAATGAAAATGTTATGTAGTTACTAGAAAGGAATCGGACTGTAGATCATTTAAGAGCATATGAGGAATGGAATCAAGGAGCATGAAAGGTAATGTATTAGCTATCTGTTAGCATACAGGATAGCATGATTGGATACATACAGAATGCCAAGACTCCAAAAGAGGCTTGGAACAGTTTGGTCACATTGTATGAGACCAATACAAAGGCACGTAAATTGCAACTCAAGAACAAGCTGCATACATTGGAGAAGAAGAGCATGTTGATAAGTGACTACAGCTTGAAAATCAAAAGCATAGGTGAGTCACTTGCATCTATTAGCCAAAGTCAACAACAAAATCATGCAAGAGGAAGAGGACAGTTTCGAGGCAGGGGGAGCCAAAGAGGCAGCAGAAATTTCCAAAGAAATGATTCAGGTAATGACAATAAAGGATGCTGAAATTGTGATAAACTTGGATACTTTGAACATGATTGCAGGTTGAAGAATCAAAATAACAGAAGGTAATAGAATAACTATGCATCCACAAGTGCAGATGATTCTGAGAAGTTGTTCATGGTTCAATATCACGTGATGAACATGATGTCTGCTCGTGTTTTAAAATCAAATGATAATTTTTGGTATGTTGATTCAGGTGCTTCAAAGCACATGATCAGTCATGTAGAATGGTTTAATACTTTACAGAAATTGCCAGTTCTTGGATATGTTGAAACAGGTGATGACACATCACATCTTATTGAGCAAATAGGAAACATAGCACTATCAATGGAGGATGGAAAGGTAAAACATCTTGCTGATGTGCTGCATGTTCCAAATATAACAAAGAATCTGGTTTCTGTTGGACAAATGGTTGACATGGGATTACAAGTCAGGTTCAATGCTGATGGATTATATGTTGAAGGGTACATGCATGATGGACGATTGGTTGCCAAAGGAAACAAAGTGGGTAGGATGTTCACCTTAAATGTGAAGATCCTTGAAATGAATGCAACGATGTTTGCAAAAGTTGTAGGATTTATTGTAGATATAGAGATGTGGCACAAATGGATTGGACATGCAAGCTTGCAAAGGATGAATTGATGCAGTCAAAGGAGATTGTCCATGGACTACCGAATTTCAAAGTTGCAAAAATGCAAAAAGTATGTGCAGCATGTCAGTAAACAGTCAAGAGCATGATTTCCACATGACAAGCATGTTAGTGAGAATGTACTCAAAGTAGTACATACAAATGTTTGGGATCCAGGAAAGACCACATCTATGGGCGGTTGTAGGTTTTATGTTACTTTCATTGATGACCATACATGCAAAGTATGGGTATATTTCATGAAAGAGAAGAGCGAGGTGCACTTCGAGAATTTTAAAGCTATGGTGGAAAAGCAGACAGGGAAGTACATTCAGACATTAAGATCTAATGGAGGAAGTGAATACATGTCAAATGAGTTCAATAGTTTTCTAAAAATCATGGAATTTGGTGTCAATTTTCATGCAGGTACACACCGCAACAGAATGGTGTTTCTGAACGCAAAAATAGACATATTGTAGAAATAGCAAGAGCCTCGATGGCTGAGAAGAATATGCCTCATTGTTATTGGATAGAAGCTGTGCATACTGTTGCATACATCATGAACAAAACTTCGATTATTGGTGTACATCAAGTTATACCTGAAGAGAAGTTTACAAGTAAAAAGCCAAACTTATCACATCTGAAAGTTTTTTGTTGTATTGCATATGTACATGTCCAAGATGAATTGAGGATGAAGCTTGATCCAAAAGCAAAAAAGTGTGTTTTCATTGGATACTCCCTTGAGCAAAAGGGATATAAATGTTATAACCCACTCACACGACAGGTAAAGGTGAGCAGAGATGTGGTATTTGATGAAATGTCAAGCTTCTATGCAGATGCCAAAGAAGGACTGAATCTTGAACCAAATGACAAAGAAGACTTGCTAAAAAATCAAGTGCAGAATCTCAAGTTTTGAGTGGACTAGATGCATCACCAAGCAATAGTTCCAACTCAAATCCATGGAGTGGAAGATTGCGTGGAAATTTCAACCCGGAAAATTCATCAAATACATCCAAGAAAGGTAAAGAAAAGCTTTCTGCAGGTCATAAAACATGTGCAGGTTTTGAAGATGTTGATGGAGATTCAAGTGGTTCAGAAAAGAGTCTTGATGAGGAAATTGGATTGCCCTTTGTGAAGACTCCAAGAGTAAGAAGGGCACATGCAGATGATACAAGGAGAAGTGACCCAAGACCAAGAAGATCTGGGAGGATGCAGAATTCAATGCAACGATTGACGTATGACAGTTGTATGGCTCGTCATTGTGCCTACATGACAAAGGTAATACAAGATGTTGAACCTTCTTGCTTTGAAGGTGCAAATGGAATTGCAGATTGGGAAAAAGCTATGGATGAGGAGATGGTTGCACTTTACGGAAATGATACACGGAAGCTGGTTCCATTGGCATAAGGAAAGAAGCCCATAGGCTGCAAATGGGTTTACAAGGTAAATCATAATGATGATGGTACCATAAGCAAGTATAAAGCACGATTGGTAGCTAAAGGATATGCACAGACATATGGCATTGATTATGAGGAAACATTCATCCCTGTAGCTAAAATGTCTACTGTCAGAACACTTGTTGCATTAGCTATAGCAAAAGGATAGACTTTGCTTCAGATGGATGTGAAGGATGCTTTCCTACATGGTGAGTTATAGGAAGAAGTATATATGGACCAGCCACAAGGATATGAAGATTCAAAGCATCCAGAATATGTTTGCAAGTTGCAAAAGGCTTTGTATGGGTTGAAGCAAGCCCCTCGTGCATGGCATACAAGGATTGTTGATTACTTAACCAGCATTGGGTTTTCTATGTGTGATGCAGATCACTCACTATATGCAAGGAAGGCTGATGATGGCATCACTATTGTGGCTATTTATGTTGATGACGTGATTGTAGGTCGTGATAATGAAGGAAGCATCAAAGAGGTAAAGCAACTTCTTATGCAGGAATTTGACATGAAAGATCTTGGTGTGCTTGGGAGTGAAGCTATTACATGGAGCAGCAAGAAGCAACCCATTGTTGCTTTGTCGAGTACAGAGACTTAGCATAGAGGTGCTGCAATGGCAGTATGTGAGGCATCATGGCTAGAAATCCTACTTGCAGATTTAGGTGTGGAAGTGGGAAAGTCTATCACTATTTCTTGTGATAATTATTGATATATTTAGGTAGTGATGTGTGTGAACACACTAGGATTGCCCATGCACTTTTTCCCTCTTTAGGAGGTTTTTTTCCCCAGGCTTGTATATACGCCTATTGCCCTAATCGGCTACTTATCTTTGTACATTCTCTAGTAATACATTCAGTATTTTGTGTTTGTGCTCCAAGCTTCTTCTTCTTCCTTGTGTTGTTCGCATGCTTCCGTAGACGTCTAACTCCAACAATTGGTATCAGAGCAGGTCGTCGCTTCATCTAGGGTGCCGTCGACACTCCTCCGTTTGCAGTCTCCGATTCGCACGAAATTTGGTGAGCATACTCAGTGCTTGTGCAGGCTATTTTGTCTTTTTGTGCCAAAGGTATATACCAGTTTCTGTTTGCCAGTATAAGCATCTCAAAGTCTGCTACAGGTCTAGCAGAATTCATCAGGGCAATTCTGTTCAACTTTTTGAGATACAATCAATTTTTTGCATCAAGGTATTTTAGTCACCGGCCATGGCTAAAAGTAGTGATGTATTCCATATGTTGGCTGTTGAGGATAAGTTGGATGGTACCAACTACCCATTATGGGCTTATATAATGCGACATGTATTGGTTGCAAAAGGATTGTGGAACATTGTGCAGGGTGTTGAAAGATGTCCTGTTACACCTGTGACTACAGGTACTGCAAATACAAGTGCTGGAGCTGATGAAGATGGTGTCGAAGATGATATTCCACAGATCCCTGTTCGTGCTGCTGTTTCTGCTGCACCTACTGCAGAGCAGATTCGCTGGGATGGCAGAGATGCCCAGGCGTATGCATTGATAGCTTTTTCTGTCAAACATGCGATTATTCCTCACATTCGCTCTTGCAGAACAGCTAAGGATGCTTGGGATACACTTACCACATTGTACCAAGCTAGGAATGAGGCTCGTGTTTCTTAGCTCCAAAAACAATTGGAGAGTGAGCACATGAATGAAGGTGATTCTATGGACAGTTGCCTAACGAAGATCAAAGACTTGAAGGAACAGTTGATTTCTGTTGATGAGGTTATACCAGATAGCTCACTTGTGCAGACCGTTCTGAATGGTCTTCCCGATTCATATCAGAGTTTTGCTTCTACTCTTCGGTTGATGATGAAAGGCAATCCAAATGCCTTATCATTTGAGGAGTTAGTCTCTATTCTATTGCAAGAAGATTAGTCCAGGCAAAACAGGTCCATTATGCGAGTTCTAGATCAAGCTTTCCTGGCTAGTCAGAAGGGCAAAGGAAAATGGAGCTCTTCAACTAGTAAGCAGAAATCTGCTAATTCTGCATATTCGAAGAAGGAAGATAAAGATGAGAAGAAATCAAAAAAGCAGAAATTGTTTTGTAAGTACTATAAAGGGAATGATCATATCATAAAGAACTGTCCAAAACTGGCTACTAAAGAGGCAAAGAAGAAAGAGGCTGGAATGGTTGTTGTAGAGGCCTCTACACCAAAAACAGAGTTTGCAAATCTTGTGCAGGAAGAAGAATGGGCTTTTACTACTATCTGCAGTTTTGACCCATCTTCTCATGATCAGTGCATGTCTGCAGTAGACTCAGATGTTTGCCAGTATTTTGACAGTGGGGCAACCAAACATATTACCTCGCAGTGCAGTTTCTTATCTTCACTCGAGCCTGCCCCTACAGGGAATACTGTTACATGCGCCAACAACTCCTCTTATCCTGTTATGGGAGTTGGTAAGATCATTTTCACTATTGCTGATGGTAGTTCTTTCACTTTGTCAGATGCTTTATTTGTGCCAGGGATCAAAAAGAACTTGGTATCAGTTTCTGCATTAGCCAAGATTGGCTTGGTTGTGAAATTTGTTGATGACAGGTGTACAATTCATGATCTGTCAAATGGCGATGTGATTATTGCTTCTAGCATTTTATGTCATGGGATGTATAAGCTCATAGACTATGAAAGATCTAAAAATGATTTGGCATGTGCAGTAAATGATTCTCAGGCTATGTCAGATGCAAAGCTTTCGCATGCACGCTTTGGTCATCTGAATTTTGCTAGTTTGCTACGCCTGCAAGAATCTGAAATGGTGTTTTGCCCAAACTTGAGGCACGTGGAAAACATGTTTGTGAAGGCTGTATTTTGGGCAAAATGTAGCGTTCCTCCTTTCCAAAAGATGGTTCAGTTCGGGCTACATAGAAATTGCAACTTGTACATAGTGATGTTTGTGGTCCTATGCAGACACCCTCTTTTGGAAATTACCTTTACTTCGTGACTTTCATTGATGATTTTTCGAGGCATGCATGGGTATATCCACTCAAAGCAAAGTCCGAAGTGTTCATGTGCTTTAAACAGTTTTTGGTTTTGGCTGAAAATCTGTTAGCATGTAAAATGGGCACCCTCCATTCTGATCGAGGGGGGGAATATATGTCTTTTGATTTTAATGCATTTCTGGCTAAACGTGGGATAAAACACCAATGTATAGTGCCATATACACCTCAACAGAATGGAGTTTCTAAACGAAAGAATAGGTCACTCATGGAGATGGTGAGGTGCATTAGTCAAAAGTCAGGCTTTACCACATAGTTTCTGGCTTGAGGCTGTCATGTGTGCAACATATGTATTGAACACGTTGTGGTAGAGATTCGCAAACCAAGCTTATGAATTGATCAAAAGTAATAAATCAAAGGTTTGACCATGGCAAGTATAAATCAATCAAAACAAGTTTTCATGTTGAATTTGTAGGTATGGTTGATAAACAATATTCGATTTGATTGAAGTGCTTCTAACGTAGTCCTTTATCAATTTCATTATCAAATGCTGATTACTTGTATGCTTGTCCGAACATGTATATGATCGAATGCATAAAATAATCCATGCTTGCTACACGAGTTCCCTACATCTTCTTGTAAGAACATAGATAAAAATCGTGAATGTGATTAAATGTAAGGTTCATCTTTGACTGTGTGCTTCTCCTTCCTCTTTTCTTTCTGCATGAATGTTGTGTTTATAAATATCTTTGCATATTATACGAATATGAACTCATATGTAAATATGTGCATTGAATGTGTTATATATGCAATAAGATTTTGTGTGACGAAAAGCATGCATATGTGTATGCACGTGTGAATAACATGTATATATAGTGGTATATATTTAAGAATAAATGTATGTGCAAATTGTAAATGAGTGCATAAGTTTATGTGTGCATTGTAATGTGTTCACATGTAAATCAACGTGAAACGTTTGGTGTATATATACTAGTATATATAAAGTATATATGTGTGAGTTTGTGTACTATATATATCTATTTTGATTTTTTGAATGGACATATATAGCAAAAACGTGCAGACAGGGGAGAGGAAGCTCGGAAGGCGGCAGCACATGGAGAGGACATTCGATCTGTGTTTGAAAAGGCGGCCTCTACGGGAAAAAGGGGAGAACGCTGCTGCAACTTTTGGGGGGAAGAGTTTTTCGTGCTGAACGAAGGAACAGGCATACATCTCTGACGACTACTTGGCGGCTCTCGCGAAATGAACTGTAGCTTGCTGCTGAAGGAGTATACTGTCACAGGGTCGCGCATGTTGAGGAAGAGAGATTCTATCACAGAGGCCAATCTACGCGTTTTCTAGCGGACAATTCATAGAGTGTTTGGAGATGATGGTGAGCTGGACGGATGCACAATCAAAGGCAATTGATCGTGCAAAGGATCAGACATAGAGTGCTGGTAAAATCTTTATGCATATTAATTGCGTTCAAATTGTGCAATTTAGTTGTGATCAGACATAGATCAAATCATGCTACTGAATATATAGGATCTCTCTTTGCAAACTATTGGAGAATTTAATATATGTTGATCAAGTCTGCTCAAACGTGTTAGTAACTGATGATTTACAGCTCGAAGTTCCATAGATTTGATTTCTTTGATAAAAAATTGTGCAGAATTCAGGTTTTGCTGTGATGGACTGACAAGTAAGAGGGGAACGCTCTGTTTTTTTTTTTTTTTTTTTTCTAAAAAAAAGAGGTTTGCTTCGTTTTTGGGTAGAGAGTGGAAAGGTGCTTGTTGTTGGCACAATGGTGAAATGAAGTTGTGAGGAACATGTCGCTGCGCATCTGTGGGGAGAGGGAATGGGAAGGAAGGGAAGACATGCTGAACTGGTATGGAAGTAGCTGGTGAATCGGTAGAGAATTACGACTGAGAAAGAACTGTTAAATGCAGCACGGTTTGCTTTATGCTACTCGAAGCAAATTACACTCTGTTGAGTGCTCTTCAATTTAATGAGATTTGAACGTGTTATTACTTGCTGTTGTTGATTCCAAGTTAGAGGCAGCTTGTAGCATGTACGGTGGCAGAATTGGGAAAAGAGGGGATCAGAAGGATCGAGGGCTATCAGATGATGCCTGATGATTGAGTTTAATGGCGTGCGCTGATAAAATTCAAGAGTAGAAATCCTTTGGAGTCACCAAATGCCATAATTCAAAGAGTTCTATCAGATGATTATCACATGTCTAAATTCTACATTTCTGGTTTTGTGTATGCTCACGCTCTTATGAGGAGAAAAGTGGCTTGTGTGAATAAATGACTGTGGACTGGCACTCTTATCAGATATGCCGACTTGACTCCATTGGATTCATCATTAGTTTCCTACTTAGGTTTCATATTGAAATAGAAAGTTCTCCCTATCATGTGTGATTAATTAGCCTATGCGCAGCTCTTGAATTGTATGTTTTCTGTGGTTTTCACTGTTCCCAAGCAAGGAAAATTGGTACTCGTTACAAGGGTGGTGCTTTCTACACATGTTTTCGTGCGTTTGGTTCATCCTCCAAATTATGAGCTCGAGTCAATTACTAGTTCAACCAATATATTTTGCAGAATTACATTGAAGAGAATGAAGCAAAACCGTTCATTAACATTGATAGCTAACAAAAAATTAACATCATTCTCTAGAGTTTGGGCATGATTTGCAGACGAAGATGGCAGATACGTAGAAGATCGAAGTTCTGACGATGGAGACAACACTTGCTTATGGATACTTTGAGTGACTTCCTGCATTATTTCTTTCCTCATCAAACTCTATCATGAGACTAGCATGGTCCCTGCTCAAAGAAGAAAGCAATGCATGGATTCATACGGTGATTGTAGCTGATTATTGACAGTTATACACATGAAGTATACACATGAAGTGAGCTATGCTGCTACCGTCTACAACCTGCTGCTCATACAAATGGCCACACTATGAGTTCTGGCGCTGAAATTTTGTCAGCATGAAACGATGAAACTTTGAAAAAGAATTCACGGAGGTGCTAAAGTCTGTTATCTGCGCAAGTTTTTATTTGAGGTTCTTTTGCACAAGGATTTCCAATAAACAAGTTCAGATGTAATTCAAGTACTATTACTGATTCACTCTCTGATTAGCGTATCTAAGCACAATCCTTCTGACCACAAATGCATTTGCCATTTGTCTTCTAGCATTCCCAATTCGGGATCAGTAGCGCACATGTCTGAAGGAGGTCAATAATCTATTTATTTTCTTTATGAAAACGTATACTGAAAGGATTGAAGACAATAATGATTGCCTTTTGGCAGCACTAAAAGAAAGAACTCTCCTTTAGTTCATATAGAGGTTTGACTTTACAAGACCTTAGGTTGACCCGAGAGAAATACCTCTCTCATACTTAACTGTAAATGGCTTATTAAGTGAGGTATAAATTTCTTTGAAGGAACTTTGTATACACTTTGAGTAATTTTATCCTACTTTCCCCTCCTTTTGTCCAACTCGACGACATACCTGGTGAACCCGACGTGAAAGGAGGAGAGTGTAGAGATCCTGATCCTAGTTTAAAGAGTGGTGCAGTTGAGTGAGCTCATTGTGCTTGACCATTTATGGGCGACGCAACAATGGATGTTATAACCCAACTTCTGCGCTTTTAGCAGGACGAGAAAAGACGAAGTGCCATTCAGGCATTTCATGAGCGAGTAGTCAGAAGAAGTGGATATTTCAGTGGTAAAAATGTTACTCGTTTTTGCAAGGAATATGAATTGGAGGCACGATACCTTGGTACGGGTCTAACACCATTAAGTGACCAAGAATTAATAGACAATTTTGTATACGTTTCAGAATTACATTTGCGTGACCGACTAGTCGTGGATGCACCTCGACTAGTTATAGAAGGGCAAATAAGATGGTCACAATACAAGATGATACTCATAAGGATGTTTGCACTGGATGACGAAGATAAAGTGACTAGATCCACATTTCTAAAGTGGATACATAAACCAAAAGATCAATCTATTCTAGATATAAAAAGGGAGTTTGATCAGCAATTTGCAGACTTATCTGATTATGATAGGAGGGCTATAGATCAAGAAAAGGTATCCTTGTTTCTCCGGGCTATAGATTCGAAAGCCCGAGAAGAAATTTTTCCACAACTACAACAGATAGGAACTGAGTCTGGTCTTACCGAAGACTGGGGTAATGTAGATGAAGCTGTTAGAGGATATGTAGAAAAGCAAAGAACTTTGTCTAAGTTCATGCAGAGCTGGCATGATGATATGCAAGAAGAACAAGCTCAGGCTGTACAGCAACCTGTACAGAACCCTCAGGTAAACCTACCAACACCAAAGGATGTTGTGCCCACTAATACAATGGAAGATATGTTTAAAAAGTTTAGTGACCTTACGATTCAAAGTATGAAGCAGATGATTGAATCTCAATCTTTATAAGCACCGGCACCTAAAAATCCAAAAGCTCCAGAAATTAAAAGATGTATTTGGTGTGACTCTTTAGAGCACAACAGATACTCATGTGAGAGCTTCAAAGAAGCATTAGCAAAGAACTTGGTATTCGTTAAGGAAAAGATGATATATGACTCTAAGACTGGAGAAAAGGTAAACATTAATTTTGGTCGGGGAGGAATGAGAATATTCTTCCCTGGCACTTGTGAAAATGTTGCTTCAACATCGCATATGTATGCATGTCAGGTAGTTGACGAAAATAATGATTTAGAACCGTGGTCTAAAGTAATAAAGTCCTTAGACCGCGGGAAGATGCATCATGAAATTTTAAAAACAGCTAGTAATGAAATCCGAGAGGTAAGTGGATGGGATGATCCTGTAGATACTCTCTCGGTTGTTACATACCTATGCTCTTCGGTAGAGCATGAAGCAGTAGTGGAAGAGAAACGAAGAAGAACCAATGAGGGTGAAGAGGAGAAAAGAAGAACTAGGCGTCAAGTAGAAGCTTCACATGAACAACCTCAAATACCAAACCAAAACCATCCAACACAATCAAACCAACCCACTCAAATAGATCCACCATCACAACCAACAATAATCCAACCAAATAAAATTCCGACTCAAGTCCAAATTCCTACTTCTGCTGAGATGCCAGTCTCTACCCACGATAATATTCCTCCTCAAGATCAAGAAATGCAACCTGTGAAAAAAGGACAAGGAAGAGTGAGAAATCCCTCATATATGCTAAAATCGCACATAGAGCAAGCCACAAATCTTAAACAAGTTCTCGAGAAAAGAGTGCTCGATAGTGTAATCGAATTTACACTTGGTGAGTTACTGGGAATAGCAAAAAGAGAATTTCTAGAAGTAATAATTGACCTCTTAAGAAGGAAACGACAACCAATAGCTGACATGCAAGAGATTGAAAGAATGGATGAAGAGACTCCTGTTCATACTGTGCAAGCGCAAGTACAAGAGCTAAAAAAAGTACTTGAACCAATTGAGACTAATGTTCAACCGTGCATGCATGAGGAAATATCCTTGGAGAAGAATCCTTCCGACATAACCCCTTCGAGTTATTACACTAAAGATCATTGGGCTCGAGCCACAACTGAGACGTTGGTAAGATTAGAGAAAATTAGCACTCCAGTTGTCGCTCTTATTGATCATGGATCTGAAGTTAACTTGATGTCCAAAGATCTCTATATGAAGGGGAAATGGCCAATAGACATGCAGCCTGGTTGGAGAATTAAGGCTGCAAACTCGATGCCAGGTGAGTTGTTTGGTGCATGCCCGCAGGTTCTAGTTACAATTGGAGATGTCAGTGATTATCAAAATTTTTTCGTACAAGATCATTCTAGTTACTCATTGATTCTAGGGCAGCCATATATTACTGCCTTAAGAATGGAAACAAGAGTCTTAGAAGATGGATCGGCTTATGCGCGAATCCGTAGTAAGGATGGGAAAAAGGCAGTTCAATTCATGACAGTATGTGTAGATCATATCAGGAATAGAACTTCTCTTCGGACAAGACCTATTCCTGAAGATTACGAGGATCAAAGTTTTTAAAGGAAGCTTTCATAAGTCGGGACTATGAAAGCTTGAAAAGGTGAAAAGATTGTTGGTGCATATCAAGCCTTCACACATTGGCTTGGACTCATGGAAGATTAGCATAGACAAAGACTTATCAAGGCTTCACTTGAACCAAGGTTCATATGAACATATGCTTATAAGTTTTTACATCTTTTACTCCTTGTAAAAGTCTTTATGACTTGGCATCTCATGTAATCACTTACCTACCTGATTAAGTCGTGGGAAAGAGAATAGTTAAGTAGAGAGAATATCTCCCTACTTTTAGAGGAGAGATTCTAGGGAGCCTTAGTTTGAATTTCAAATTCAAATGATCTCAAAACTCCTATAAAAGATGATTTGAAAAGTCGCGGTTAGTTAGTCACTCTAGCTCACTCCCCGAGGCATTTCTACATTGTAACTGAGTGTGTGTTAGTGCTACTCCATAGCCAACACCACAATACCTCATTTAGCTATGCTTGTCAAGCTAATGAGATTGTACAAACACATTAATCAATAGAAGTATACATTCTCTATCTCTGATTTTCTCTGAGTCATCATCTTCAAGTCTGTCAACTTCAAAGGAGCATATCTCAGGATCTACTGAACCAAATCAAGTGATCTATAGCTCATTGGAACCAGCTCAAGGTCTACTACAAGCATACAAAATCTCAGAGGATTTCATTCAGCCATTTGGGAGAAATCCAACTCGAAGTGCACACTAGTCTGTGTCTGCAGAGTTCCTAAAAAGTCGGGGGTAACTAGAATTTTGCTAAACTTATTTCTCAGTGCATAGTTTATCAATTGAAGTGATTCCACTTGTTATTGGTAGCTTACTAAGGTACTTTAATACTCCCAAAAGGAATTGTTCCAATTTTAAGTGTGCTGGTCACACTGAGTAAAAGTCTGAGCAGGTATCACTACAGGAATAGAAAGTTTTTCTTGTTTTTGAAGTACCAAGTTATCTGTTTTGGGTTGATCTTTACCCAAACCATTTCCAAAGTACATATATGGTTTCTTTGTATCATTTGGAAGCTAAGCAAGTGTACTAAGCATATCTGAAAGAAAAAGAGGGCAGGTGTGAAGCAGGTTTTGCAGCACCAACTGATTTCCTGAGTGCATCCAACCATCACTCTCAACAGTGGTATCAGAGCAAAGAAGGTAATCATGGGTGATGGTTTCCCTTCCTTCATTGACAAATTGGATAGAAACAATTATCAGGCTTGGTCATTGAGAATGAAGACCTATCTACAAGGGAGAAGTCTATTTGGATACATATCAGGAGATGAGGAGTTGCCCTCATTCAAGACTAGAGGACTACCTACAAAGGATGAACATGAAAGGCTCAACCAATGGTGTGCAAAGGATGCTTTGGCAAGGTCTTATCTCTTAAACTCTATATCTGACTTTCTTTTACCTCATGTAAGGAACTGTAAGACTTCCCAGGAGACTTGGGAAACCTTGTCAAACTATTTTTCTTCCAACACAAGGGCTAGGAAGAACCAATTATGGATTGAGTTCACAACCCTTAGGAAGCAGCCCAAGCAATCAGTCTCAGAGTATGTGACAAAGATCAAAGATGTGGCAGACCAACTAGCAAGCATTGGAGAGGAAATTGAAGAGGAGCAAATAGTCAGGCAAGTGACAAATGGACTCAAGGCAGATGATAAGTGGGAAAGTTTCACCACTGCAATGGACCTCTATATGGACATGCATACCCCTGATCTCACAACACTCATGGGCCAACTATTTACACATGAAGCAAAGTTTACAAAAGCTGGAGATCAATCAAAAGGTAATAATCCCTCTGCTCTCTATACTGATAAGAAGATTAAAGATAAAGGCAAGAAGAAACAGGATGAAGAAGGCTCTACCTCTCAAGCTAATTATGCAGGGAGAGGTAGGTCATCTAGAGGAAGAGGCAGAGGAGGTAAATCAGGTAGGGGGAGACCCTACAACTCATCACCTTGCAACATCTGTGGATTGTCCAATCATACCACAGATGAATGCTACAAGAACTACAAAAATCAGAGAGGAAGAGGCTACTCAAGAGGTGGATACTCTCAAGGGAGAGGCAGATTCAACCAACATCAAAGCTACAATGGATACAACAACCAATACAACAACAACTACAACAACAACCACAATGGAAACTACCAAGGTGGATTCAGAAATAGAAGAGACTACAACAATTACACAGAGGAGCAAGATGACTCCCTATTGATCATGAATATGACCTCCAAGATAGGTACAAATGATGATCATTTATTTTACATTGACTCAGGATGTTCTAACCATGTAGCTGGCAATGTGGCATTACTTTCTGATTTGGAAGAGCCCAAGGGCAAACATCAGGTACAAACAGGTGATGACACTAAACACTCTGTTATCAAAATTGGAAATGTGAAGACATGTGATGGTAATCAGAACCTATTAAGCAGGGTACTCTATGTACCAACAATAACTAAGAATTTAATGAGTGTTGGTCAGATTGTGGAGAAAGGTTTGCAGGTCAGATTCACACAACATGGAGCATATGTGGAGGACCCAAAACATGGATTCAGAAGGATAGCCAAAGGGGAGAAATCAGGTAGATTATTTACATTTGAGCTAGAAGATACAAAAAACATTGCCTTGTATAATTATAAGGATCAGACACTTTTAGAATTAGAGATATGGCACAAGAGATTAGGGCACATAGGTGAAAGGACTCTCAAGCAAATGTGCAGGGATCAATGTGTGCTTGGGATACCTAATGTATCCAAGCAACACATGATTTACAAATGTGGATCATGTCAATTTGGTAAGTCTCACAGATTACCCTACTCAAGGAAACGTTTCATGCATGAAGACTACCTAGACTTGGTACACACAGATGTTTGGGGACCTAGCAAGGACCCTTCCATTTCTGGTTCAAGGTATTATGTGTCCTTCATTGATGACTATAGCAGGTGGACCATTCTATACTTTATGAAGCATAAGGATGAAGTGTTTAATTGTTTCAAAAGGTATCTTGCACTTGTTGAAAATCAAACAGGTAGAAGCTTGAAGAGGCTAAGGTCAGATGGTGGAGGAGAGTACTTCTCCAATGAGTTTGAAGATTTCTTGCAGGAAAGAGGCATCAAAAGGGAGATCACTACAAGGTATTCACCTGAACAAAATGGGGTAGCAGAAAGAAGAAATAGACTTATAGTAGAAACAGCTAGGTCTATGCTTAATGAGAAAAAGTTGCCAAATTACTTATGGGCAGAGAGTGTATCCACTGCCACTTATCTCATCAATAGGTTGCCATCCAAATCACTTGATGGCATGACACCATATGAAGCTTGGCATGGTAAGAGACCCTCTCTGGATCATTGCAAAATCTTTGGTTGTGTAGCATATGTGCATATTCCCTCACAGGTAAGGGGAAAGCTAGACCCTAAGGCTGAAAAATGTATCTTCATTGGTTATGATTTGAACCAAAAGGGATACAGATTCTACAACCCAACAAACAAAGGGTTCAAGGTAAGCAGAGATGTCATATTTGATGAAAATGACTCTTGGTATGAGAATGAATGCAGGAAAGTGAGTCTACCCTATGACATGGAAGAAGATTTTCCAAAGCTTATCAAGGAAGAGCCAACTCAGCAAGAAGATTCAAGCTCAGATGATGATACAATAAACCTTGAAGAGTTCAAGGCTTGGAAGTCCAAAGGAAAGATGAAGATGAAGCAATTAGAGGATAAGCCAGAAACTTCTACTCAAGCAATGAGGAGATCTCAAAGAGAAAAGAAGAAGCCTATCAGATTTGGGTATGATACATCACTTGTAACTAAACATTCTGTATATCTTGCAAAAAGACTTGTTGAATGAAGAACCAGGTACCTATGAAGAAGCAATTACTAAACCAGAATGGAGAGAAGCCATGGATGAAGAGATAGAAGCTCTCAAGGAAAGTGACACTTGGGACTTGGTACCCAAGAAGGACTCTATGAAGGTGATAGGATCCAGATGGATCTACAAACTAAAGAAGAATTCAGATGGAACAATAAACAGGTACAAAGCTAGGTTGGTAGCCAAGGGTTTTGCACAAACCCAAGGCATTGATTATGAGGAGACATTCTCTCCTGTGGCCAAGATGCCAACTATCAGAGTATTGGTGAGTGTAGCTGCATCCAAGAATTGGAACATGTACCAATTGGATGTGAAGAATGCATCCTTGAATGGATGGATATCTGAAGAAGTCTACATGTCACAACCACCTGGCTATGAAGATCCAAAAAAGGTACATTATGTTTGTAAATTGAAGAAGGCTCTGTATGGTTTGAAGCAGGCACCTAGAGCATGGAATTACAGATTGACCACCTACCTCCAAGACCAAGGATTTGTGATGAGCAAAGCAGACACTTCTCTATTCATAAAGAGAAGTAGTACAGAGGTAATCTACTTATGTGTTTATGTTGATGACATCATCATTACAGGTAATGATGTCAATGGGATTAGACACATCAAAGGACAGATGATGAAAGAATTCAAGATCAGTGATCTTGGACTATTAAAGTATTTTTTAGGTCTTGAATTGGTCTACACAAATTCAGGTATCTACATCACTCAAAAGAAGTATGTTCAGGATATGGTCAAAAAGTTTGGTTTGCAGGATGCTAAGGTATCTACTACTCCAATGGAGGTTAATCAAAAGCTAAGTGCTCATGAAGGAGAAGAAATCAAAGACATTACAGGATACCAAAGTATGGTAGGTAGCTTGAACTATGCTACCTTGACAAGAATTGACATAGCATATGGAGTAAGTGTGCTTAGTCAATTCATGCACAAACCTAGGGTACCTCACCTAGAGGCAGCAAAGAAGATCTTGAAGTACCTCAAGGGAACTCAAAGTCATGGTTTGTATTTTCCTTATACATCAGATATTGACATAAAAGTCTACTCAGATGCAGATTGGGCAGGATGCAAGGATGATAGGAGGAGCACCTCAGGTTACATTTGTTTTGCAGGAGATAAGCCTATCTCTTGGTCAGCTAAGAAGCAACCTACAGTGGCATTGTCATCCATTGAAGCAGAGTATAGAGGACTTGCCAATGCAACTCAAGAAGCTATCTAGTTGAAGCTTCTATATACAGAGTTAGGCCTACTCACAAGACCACCTATTGTCTTTGGAGACAACACTAGTTCTCTTCACCTTGCAGCAAATCCAATTTATCATGCCAGAACTAAACACATAGAGGTTCATTACCACTATGTGAGAGAGAAGTTACTTAGCAAAGAGATTCAATTGACATATGTATATACTAATATGCAATGTGCAGATTTACTTACAAAGGCATTGGATGGAAACAAGTTATGCAGATTCAAATCCATGATTGGATTGCAGGAAGTGATTGAAGAATGAAAGAGAAGACTTAAGCCAAAGTGTTTGGCTTGAGGGGGAGCTGTTGGTGCATATCAAGCCTTCACACATTGGCTTGGACTCATGGAAGATTAGCATAGACAAAGACTTATCAAGGCTTCACTTGAACCAAGGTTCATATGAACATATGCTTATAAGTTTTTACATCTTTTACTCCTTGTAAAAGTCTTTATGACTTGGCATCTCATGTAATCACTTACCTACCTGATTAAGTCGTGGGAAAGAGAATAGTTAAGTAGAGAGAATATCTCCCTACTTTTAGAGGAGAGATTCTAGGGAGCCTTAGTTTGAATTTCAAATTCAAATGATCTCAAAACTCCTATAAAAGATGATTTCAAAAGTCGCGGTTAGTTAGTCACTCTAGCTCACTCCCCGAGGCATTTCTACATTGTAACTGAGTGTGTGTTAGTGCTACTCCATAGCCAACACCACAATACCTCATTTAGCTATGCTTGTCAAGCTAATGAGATTGTACAAACACATTAATCAATAGAAGTATACATTCTCTATCTCTGATTTTCTCTGAGTCATCATCTTCAAGTCTGTCAACTTCAAAGGAGCATATCTCAGGATCTACTGAACCAAATCAAGTGATCTATAGCTCATTGGAACCAGCTCAAGGTCTACTACAAGCATACAAAATCTCAGAGGATTTCATTCAGCCATTTGGGAGAAATCCAACTCGAAGTGCACACTAGTCTGTGTCTGCAGAGTTCCTAAAAAGTCGGGGGTAACTAGAATTTTGCTAAACTTATTTCTCAGTGCATAGTTTATCAATTGAAGTGATTCCACTTGTTATTGGTAGCTTACTAAGGTACTTTAATACTCCCAAAAGGAATTGTTCCAATTTTAAGTGTGCTGGTCACACTGAGTAAAAGTCTGAGCAGGTATCACTACAGGAATAGAAAGTTTTTCTTGTTTTTGAAGTACCAAGTTATCTGTTTTGGGTTGATCTTTACCCAAACCATTTCCAAAGTACATATATGGTTTCTTTGTATCATTTGGAAGCTAAGCAAGTGTACTAAGCATATCTGAAAGAAAAAGAGGGCAGGTGTGAAGCAGGTTTTGCAGCACCAATTGATTTCCTGAGTGCATCCAACCATCACTCTCAACAAAGATCCCGAATGTAAATATGTTTATATCAAGTTTTATAGCACTTTCTTCGACAAATTCATTTCAGTTTCGTGTTTTTTCTGAGTTAAAAAAGTGGGAAAAACAATACATAGCGGATCTTCAAAGAAACTTTCATGGATGTAGAGTGCTTAACTTCGACGAGGAAATCTCTGGAGTCTTTGATGAGATATCCTTGCAGACACATTGTTTGACCTGCAAGAGTTAATTCAAGGAAAAAGGAGTGATTATGTGATTCAAACGCACTCTATTTCCATGTATAAGGAAATAGCAAAGTTTGAGCAAGATGAAATAGGTAAAGAAGTCTTCGTTGAAACAAAATACAAAACAATTGATAAAAAGATAAAGCCAGTCGCAGTTCCACTTCCTGAAGATAGTAATAAACTTATGGATGATGTAAAATCTCAGCCACCTCTCATAGATAAGAGAAAAATAGGCCATAAATTCACTAAAGAAACGCTCGAGCAAATTCAATTGGGGAAAGATGGTTTCCTCAGCGAAAAAGAGAAGAATGTATTCTCTCGGATGTTATTTAAGCATGGAAAAGCTTTTTCTTTCAATGCCCAAGAAATTGGATGTGTAGATCCATCTGTGGTGACACCTATGATAATTTTCACAATTCCACATGTACCTTGGAATCTCAGACCGATTCGAGTACCAAAAGCTCATATTTCAAAGCTAATTGATCTGTTGAATGACAAAATTAGAATGGGGATTCTTGAGCCATCAAGTGCTCCTTATTCTAACCGTTGGTTTACTGTACCAAAAAAGAATGGGTCATTAAGATTTATCCAAGATCTACAACCAGTGAATAAAGTGACAATTAGAAATATGGGAACTGGGCCTATTGTAGACGAATATGCAGAAGCTTTTGCAGGAAGATCTATTTATTCAATGGGAGATTTGCACTCTGGATATGATCAATTCCAGGTAGCTCTCAAAAGCCGTGATTTGACGACTATGAGGACGCCACTTGGGCTTGTGCGCATGTGCACTTTGCCGCAAGGTGCCACGAACTCAGTGGCACACATGATGAATGGTATGCATAAAGTTCTTAGGGATTTTATTCCACATCTGACTATGCCATTCATTGATGATGTTCCTATTAAAGGCTGTGAAGAAAGAGATAGAGACGAGACTCTTGATGAGGATGGATGTAGGAATTTTGTTAAAAAGCACATAACTGATTGTGAATCCATTCTTAGTCGGCTGGAAGAGGTTCATTTGACATTGTCTGCTGAAAAATCAGTATTTGGAGTGCAAGAGGTTTTAATTGTAGGAAGTTTATGTGGACCTAAAGGAAGGAAGCCATGTCCAAAGAAAGTAGATGCCATCCAACACATGAAAGAGGTCTGCTCCTCGATCACTGAAGTGAGGAGATTTCTTGGGGCATGTGTTTTCTATGTTGTATGGATTCCCCATTTTGCCCATATTGCTGACCCACTTTATCAATTGCTTAGGAAAGGGCAAAGATTTCAATGGAAAGATATCCATACTCAAGCTGTAAGAAAATTAAAGAAAGCACTTGCAGAAGCTCCATTGCTTAGAAAGGCTGATTATACTGATAATAAAGAAATTTATATCACCATAGATACAAGTCCGACAGGTATAGGTTGGGCGATTGGCCAAGAGGATGATGAAGGAAAAAGATATGCAATTCGCTTCGGAGCTAAAGTTCTAAATGTTCGCCAGAGAGGTTACCCTCAAATTAAGCGAGAGCTTTGGGGAATAGTGACTGCGTTAAAAAATGATAAAGAATATCTGATTGGGGCAAATGTGGTAGTAGAAACAGATTGTTTACCATTGTTGGGAATGATTGTGAATTGTTCCACTACAGATATTGCCATGTTAAGATGGATAGCATATATTAAGTCGCTAAACCCTGAGTTTGTTCATATAGCTGGAAGGAATAATGTGGTGGCTGACATGCTATCACGAGCTATATATGAAAATGAAGACTCGATGACTTCTAATGATGAAGAGATAGGTCTGGACTTTTATGCTTCACATGTACATAATCTAAGCCTAAATGAAGCATCTACTGGACTAAATAGAAAGGAGCCTAAGCATCAAAATGAAAGGCTTGGAATTTGTACTGAGTCTTCAAAGGAAGTTCAAAATAGCTTAGGAAGAGGGAAAGATAACAGATGGATAGAAGAAGAACCTTACAAGATCCAAATAGGAATAACAGAAAGATTCAATGAAGACGAATATGAAAATGAGTGGAAGGAAATCGGGAAATATTTAAGTATGAAGTGTCCTGATCTTAGTTGGAGCAAAGAAAAATTTCGTACCATTCGAAGAAAGTCAAGCAATTATTTCCTGAAAGATGGATTACTCTGGAAGCGAAGGATTGGAATGGGAAAGATGCCCCAGCGAGTTGTAGGTTGTGAAGAATCGAGAGGAAGGATTATGCGTGAAATGCATAGCTCACTATGGGCCGGTCATAAAGGCTTTCAAGGAACTTATGAAAAGATAAGGGAAAGATACTGGTGGCCTGGGATGTATGTGGATACCCAAAATTACGTAGCCACTTGTAAACCTTGCCAGATGTACTCCAATGTTAGACACAGAGATGAATTACATCCAACATATCCTCTTAATATTCACTATAAGTGGGTTGTTGATTTAGTTACAATGCCATTAGGGGTGCATCAGATGAGGTATATTGTATTAGCAAGGGAAGACCTAACAAATCATGTTGAAGGAAGAGCTCTAAGGACGAAAACTACAAGCAATGTATGCAAATTTCTACTAGAAGATGTGTTTAGTAGATTTGGTTATGTGGAGAAAATAGTTGCCGATAAAGGAGAGCTTGATGCTCAGGAAGCTAAAGACTTCTTTAAAAAATATGGAATTCGATTATCTCTCACCACTGCTTACAATCCTGAAGCTAATGGAAAAATTGAGCGTGGTCATCCACCAATTATTAAAGCTTTGGCTAAGGCTTGTGAGGGGAAAATAAAGAATTGGCCAAATTACCTTCCATTTGCCCTTTGGGCAGATAGGATGACATACACTAGAACTACCGGATATATGCCAGCGGAATTGATGTATTGTCAAAAACCTATTTTGCCGACGGAGTCACATGCTTTAGCGTGGACTTCCTTGCCTTGGGAAGATGAGGTGTCAAGAGAAGATCTTCTAGCAGTGCGGATTCTTCAACTAGAAAGAGGAAAAAATCTGGTAGAAGAAGCTGCATTTAAGCTTAGAGCTTCTAGAGAGAAAAATAAAATTGCATTTGACAAGTCCCACAGGTTAAGGCCAAAAAGGTTGAAGGAAGGAGACTGGGTACTTGTTTATGATAGCTCACTGAATACTCAATATGAGGCTCGAAGAAAACTGGTTAAGAGATGGTTTGGTCCCTACGTGGTATGTAAAGTTTTTGATAATGGAACATACTCACTTAGAGAATTAGATGGGACCAAGTTAAAGGATTTAATTGCTGGAAAGAGAGTTAAGCTCTTTAAAAGAAGAGAGAATGAGAATTATGAGACGGTAATAAATGAAGACGAAGAAGAGGAAAGTGAAGAGGAAGGAAGTGAAAATGATAAAGATGAGGATATCAATAAGGAAAATGATTAAAATAAATTCGTAAGATGATGTATATATATATATAAAAACATATATATATATATGTATGTATATAATAAAACCATGTAGACAATTAACAAAATATGAATCCGTCTAGATGTAATAAATAAGAAAAGCGACAAATAAATTAAATGTATGTGTTTTACTTATTCATGAACTTCTATTAATACTAATTTTTATTTCTTACAGGGTACTGACGGAGATTTGTGATCAGACTATTAATAGGAAGTTTTTTTTAGGTTTGATTGGACTGTTTGACTATCTTAGGATCTGGAATGGACAGTGAAGATTCCAATGATACATCCATTCCTGAGGGCAGCATTCCTGAAAGATTTAGAGAGACGTCAAGGAGTGTGCCTGAAGGGAGAACCTTAGATAGTTCTTTCATATCAACTTACTTGCTCCCTACACCTGAAAATGAAGAAAGAATTCCTATAGAAGAGTTTGTTAAAGATCGTATCACTAGGGAAACCTTGATTTCATCATCAAATGAAAGAAGTATACTCAGGTATCGAAGGGCACGAACATATGGAGAAGATGATACTTCAGATGACCGTGAGTCATATATGGAAGTGGACCCAACAGCACTTCTTGTATATAGTCGTGACTTAGCAGAATATGCAGAACTCTTACAACAGCTTGCCTTGTTCCGTAGGGAACGTGAAGGGGGTGAGACGTCTTAAAGATAAATTAAAATGTTGTATTAAAGATATGTGTAAATAATGTTTATTTTGAATCAAGTTAGTTTTTTTTTTTTTTTTTTTTTTTTATGAAGAATAAAGTCAGGGAAGATCCTCGGAGATCGGCAAGAAAATAAATATCAATGTATATAAATAAAGCCAGGTAATATTTTCCTTTTTGAATAATTGTTTTTATATAGATTCGTGTGAAATAAGCCTCAGATTTATGCAGGATGACCAAGTTCAAGTTTTTTTTCTAAAGAAAGAATGATTAAAGGCGACAAGCTTGAGCGGCTTCTGATTTTATACTGGTGAGATGTTATTGTTTTAGTTTCTTTTCCCTCTCATGTATATATGTGTATGTATGTATATATATATCCGTATGAAAAGACTACATGGGTTGGACATATGATATGTAAATAAATGCATAATTAAGGAAAATTAAGTAGAACAAAAATCTCGTGCCACTAATTAGATTACATGTAATGTATAAGGACCAGGATTATATGAGTAAGGTTAGAAGATGGACTAGAACTTTCGAGAGCAAGACCTAGGAAGGTGAAGGGAAGACCTAGACTAAGTATCTGTATATAGTAGTGTTTACGGGCACTTGATGAGTGAGACACTTCGACTTCTACTCTTGATCTCTCATCTGACCTAATCTTCAGACAGATTATATCTTGAGAAAAGAATTCTTATACCAGCCAGCTACTTATGTGTACGTGTATGTGCCGTTGGGTGCTGCGATGAGCTAGTAGGCGGGTGGAACTACCTTGGTCGGGTGATCAGGGCCACGAGCTGACGCTAGTTGTGTCGTACGGCCTAACCTACATGTTGTTACGCGCTCATACGGGTTGATAGGCGGGTGGAGTCACTCTGACCGGGTGGTTAGAGCCACGAGCTGACGTTGATTTCGTATGAGGCTGACATTGTGCATCGTGCGCTATGTCGGGTCGGTAGATGGGTGGGCTAAACCTGGCCGGGTGGTCAGGTCCACGAGTCGCATCCGATTTCGACATAGGCCGAAAAGTATGAAAAAAAATAAATAAATAAAAATAAAAGCAAAGATATAAAGGTTGAGCTGGATAAAGAATTAAAATAAAGAAAAACAGAATAAAAATATGAGAAAAATAAGAAAAGGGTCTGAAGGGATTTCAGATGATAGAAGATCAATAGGGAAGCCAGAAGCGAGTTTCATAAATCGAGTTAGTGAAGACTGGTATATGCAAATGCTTTGGATAGGCTACTAGATCTGACCGGGTCGAGTTAACGAGAGAGCTAAGAAGTTTTCGATTTACTCATATGATTTCTAGTCTAAGTGCATTAGTGTAATCTGATATGTTGTATGAGGTGTTTTTGTCTACCTCTCTTCTCTTAATGTATATCAAGTTCAATGTGTTTTCAGATTTCATGCATTAAGTTAAAATTTTCTTTAAGTTTGTTTATATGCTATGACTACTTGATCCTTGCTTGTGTTTGATGTTATGTATGCAGGTTGGTGCATCCAGAGGATGCACAGGTTCAGAGGGGGTGGATGTGGTAGAGATTTGCAAACCAAGCTTATGAATTGATCAAAAGTAATAAATCAAAGGTTTGACCATGGCAAGTATAAATCAATCAAAACAAGTTTTCATGTTGAATTTGTAGGTATGGTTGATAAACAATATTCGATTTGATTGAAGTGCTTCTAACGTAGTTCTTTATCAATTTCATTATCAAATGCTGATTACTTGTATGCTTGTCCGAACATGTATATGATCGAATGCATAAAATAATCCATGCTTGCTACATGAGTTCCCTACATCTTCTTGTAAGAACATAGATAAAAATCGTGAATGTGATTAAATGTAAGGTTCATCTTTGACTGTGTGTGTTGACAGGATGCGGGAAGAAGCAAGTATGGACACACATGCAGATCTAGCACTGAGGCTACCCTTCATTTTTTTCAAAACCCTAACATCATTCTAAAGTGATTCTCATCACTACAAACCCTTGTAAATATCATTTCACCTTTTTGTAGCTCCATTTTGTACAAGCCGAGGAGTCCTCGAGCTTGGGGAGCCTTAGATGTAAGTGCCTGCCAATTTTCATAATTTTTAGATCTCGTTTGGGCCCTCAAATAAGCCCCGGAACCTAATTTTTAACTAGGCCGGACACTAGGTCTGAACAGGGCCAAAGCTAGTCAAAAACTATAAATAGAGCTAGGGAGCTCATTTTTGGGGTTAGCTTCTTGTAGTTTGAGCTTGTATGAGAGCTTTCTTGCAATAGAAGTGATTCCATTGTCTTACTCTCTTTGTTCTTACTGTGTGTGCGCGTGTGTGTGTATGTGTGTGCATGCTTGTGTGCTTCTCACTCACGCACTTGTGCTTCCACTTGCTCGTGGTCTTCATACCATCCTCATGTCTTCCCGGATTGACATTAAAGGAGGTGCTTCTCATCACTGAGCTACACCAAATTTTTGCGCCGTTGCCGGGGCTCGAGCCTTGAGGACGAGCGTGTGATGGTAAGACGTAGAGAGGACGCGTTGGAATGGTAAGTAGTAGGTAAATTTCTGATTTTTCTCCATCTCCACTTTCATCTTCACCTCCTTCTCCATCTCCACCTCCACCTCCTCCCCCACTACATATCCCCTCTTCCTTTTCTTTCCCTCATTTGTTGTGTGCGAGTTTGAGAGAGAGCGATTGTGCGTGCTTGTATTTGTGCGTTTTTTGCATGTTTCTTGCAGGTGGCAGCTCCATCATCATCTCCAGCAAGCTCAGCAGGTACAGAAATTGTCTGCACAGTTCCCGAGGCGTTGAGCTCGAGCTATCACGACACTCCGAAAATCTCGACTTCTCACGATTCTGAGTGCACCACGGCATTGCGCAGGCCTAGAGCTCCTAGGAACCCTAGATAGAACAGGAAAATTCACCATATCCTGAGCTATCGCGACACCCCAAGGTATCGCGACACCCCAAGGTATCGCGACACCCCGTGAGCTATCGCGACACCCCGTGAGCTATCGCGACACCCCAAGGTATCGCGACACCCCGTGAGCTATCGCGACACTCCAAGGTATCGCGACACCCCAAGGTATCGCGACACCCCAAGGTATCGCGACACTTCGAGCTATCGCGACACCCCAAGGTATCGCGACACTTCGAGCTATCGCGACACCCCAAGGTATCGTGACACTTCGAGCTATCGCGACACCCCAAGGTATCGCGACACTTCGAGGTATCGCGACACTCCCAGCTATCGCGACACCCCAAGGTATCGCGACACCCCGTGACCTATCGCGACACTTCGAGGTATCGCGACACTCCCAGCTATCGCGACACCCTGACCCGACCTATCGCGATACCCGGCCATTAACGCATGAAAAATGAGAGTTAATTTTTGAGTGAATGAAAGGGTAGCTGAGCTTGAATTTTGACATATTGGTATAACTTAGAACCTTGGTAGGGGGCAAAAGGCATAGAAACGAGAGATAGGTGGGACTAAGCGATTCTCAGAGACAGGGGGTACAGTGAGCTACCCAAGGGGGTTAAAATTATTGAAGCGGGTCTTTCAAATACTTGTGGCAATAAAGCTATACTAACTGGTGAGTTTTTGCAGGAACTTTGTGGGCACTCAAGGCAATCAAAGCAAGCTAGCAAGGGTGAGTACCGGGCTTGGGAGAAGGCTTCCTGGGCTTGCATAGCTGTCGGGTCAACCAGCTGATTGAGGTTGGAAGATCTCATAACCCTCCTTTGTCAATTCCTAGCCTAGGCTAAGTACGACTTAGGTGTGGTAATTAACTAGGGCAACGTTAGGCACGAATCAAGTCCAAGAGAATTAATCAACCAAGTGCAAGAAAGTAAATAGGTCTTAAGTGCGAAAACACTAAGGGACAAAAAGGTAAACGGGAATCGATCACTCATCAAGTGCGGAAATTCACTTAAGTACTCCTGACGACGCAATTTCATACAAGACCATAAACATACTATTCAACTAAAAAGAACAAAGTGATTGGTGCAAAATCAGCCTGCAACGAGAGTGTGCTTGGGTTCCAGGGGGTGAATAAATCAGGCTTATGAACCTTAGATCAGGCAGACACTTAGGCCGAGACAGACAAAGCCTCAGATCTTCTGAAGCTAGTGTCAATCACACTGCCAGGTCTTGGGCCCAGCAGTTGAGTGATTACCCATACACTGCCAGATCAGAAACAAGTGATTCTGAGATGTCCTATCACATGGAGAGATCAGTAGGTAGTTCAGGGTTGGCTTACCTAGAGAAGCCAGAAGGGCCTTATAAGACGCAATTGGAATATATCAGGACGAATCGTCTAGGTGCTCGCATCTACGAAGACGGACTGAGAAGATCGGTGGTCCAGATTAAGAACCCCGATCAAACCCATGGATTAGACCACCCGGTAGTCAAGTTTGAGAATGGAGCATACCTAGATAAAGAGGGGACTATATATGTAGTCACCACTCTTCCTGATAGAACTGATGAGTTTGGAAATGTGATTGTGGAGACCGACATGGGTGACATAGAGCAAGGGAACTTAGAGAGAGAGCCAAGAACTCCCCGTGGTAAGTCTGTCTTGACCAGAATCATGACTCCTGAGTGGATTCCACAAGATAATAAAAGCATAGATCTGCTTTTAAATCGGGAAACCGATGAGGCTTTTTGGAGATATAGAACTTCTCAACCTCAGGAGGTGAATACCCTCACGATCTACGAGTTTAAGGACCCTGATAGTCCAGGCCAAGTAACCTACCTAGACACTGCATCAGAGAGAATCTTCGTGGTCACTGAGCAGGGCAGACATGCCTACACTTGGAAGGGTGAATTTGTTTTTCCCCAACCAAGGTCTAATGTGTCCTTTGGTCATCAAGGAGCTGGGACCTCCCAAGCTCATGGCGCTCAAAGAGATAGAGGTAGAGACAAACCTGAGGTAAGTTTTGTCAACTCCCTGGGAAGAGAAAGAACGGGAACAGAAAGGAATAGAGTAGAACCTGAGAGACATAGAACCCCATGGAATCACCGGGACATTGATGATTTTCCTTTGCCAAGGCCGAGAGAACACACTAGGACCCTACGACCAACCCAACTTGTGAAGTCCATGAAGAATTATTTCGATGGCACGGGAGACCCTTATGACCATGTGGCAGAATTTCGACAAGTGTTGAAAGCTGAACAAGTGGAGGACCTATTCACACAATATAATGCTTTCGGTCTGACCCTTAGGAACACTGCCCTTACGTGGTTCCAACCACTGAATGAGAGGCATTTCAGAAACATAGACCAACTCTTGGAGGCATTTATTGTGGAGTTTTCTAAGAGTGGAATCAGGCATAACACCTCCTCACTAATTCATAGCTTCAAACAAACACCTCAAGAGACGGTCAGACTAGCTGGAAGAAGATTTAGACAGTACCTGGAGAGATGTCCTATGCCGGAGTTACCCACACCAGCCAAACAAGTGGCCTTGTTCCTAGACGGACTATTGAGCACTAAGCTCAGGTCATATGTGTACCTGAAGGACCCTAGAACGATAGAGGAGTGCGTGCGCATGTGCATAGACATTGAGGACAATCTAGGTGAGGAGTTAGAACTATCAAAAATCTATAAGGATTTTGACAGCTCTAGTAAACAGACATCTGGTCAATCCACATCCATCGAGGAACTTGCAGAGAAGGTAGCCCAAAAACTAGGTGTCTCTAGCAAGCAAATTCCAAGATTTGCCCCAGTTAAGCGGTGTTACAATTGTGGCGGTGAACATATGGCAAGTGTATGCCCCATTATGGCCCAACCTCAGGTGAATCCTAGTAGCCAGTAATGCACCATAGAGCGCAGGTACACCAATCACACGGCACAAGACTGCCCATATAACAAACAAACTGTTAGGCAAAATTATCCTCAGCCATATCCACAACATGGTAGGTACCAGAATCAGTACCCATCACCACAATACAACAGACCACAACAAACTTATCAGCCACCTTATCAAGGGCAGCAGAGACCTCAACCAGTCCTAGTGCAGCAACCCCCTGCTCCAACCAATGTGATCCCAGTGAAATATGCATCTACTGAAGAAAATCCGAATAGAGCCATAGTTCCAGTCACCCCATTGCTATCAGACAGTGATCCAAGTGACCATAGTTTTGACTCCACACATATTGATAGCCCACAGGCTTACTACATGCAGTCACCCGAGCATAACGAGTCATACTACTATGAGGACCCAAGTGAAAATAGTGGGGAACCGGAGTATTCTAATGTCATGTACACAAACCCCAACTCTAGACCTCAACCTAGGCAGGTACGACCTCCATTTCCTAGAGGACCATGCTTCAGATGTCAGGGAGATCACCTTATACGTGATTGTCCACTGCCTGCCCCTACACAGCCTCAACCAATAACCATTCAGGGCTTCTGTCAAGACTGCGGGAAAGAACATCTCCTACGAGATTGCCCAAAGAACCCTAATAACATGCCTAAAATCACTCCTATCAATGTTGTTGGGTTAGTTGTAGACTCCACAGGGAGTGTGACTTCCACTGCACCTGTGCAGGTGATCACAAGAGCCCAGGCACTCCAACGACACCAAGATGTTGTTCAGGAAAAGAGCCCCGAGGTGAGTGCAACAGAGAGCATACCCAAAAAGAGGACTAGCGCCTGGAAGGATAGTCGTGAAAGAATGAAGAGACAATGGGCAAAAAAGATAAATGAACTTGAAGAAAGCGTGAGGGAAACCAAGGCAAAAATCACAGAAATCACAGCTCAACCGCACTCCCACACACTTCCACCACTACCATCCCCATCACCCTCCATTTCTCCACCCTCTAACACACCCCTCGTAACCCACCCACCACCCCGAGTAGGATCAGTATTAGCTGACCCCACTCCTGAAGGCTTGGACATGTTGTTTAAAGCCTACCAGGCTCGACTTCAAGAAGGGCCAACAGCTGTAAACCTAGACAAGAGTTACCCTAGAGCCGACTTAGAGATTGAACGGATGAAGATGTGCATGAAACTGGTAGAACAAGCTCAAGCTATACTTGAGACTAGCCAAAAGTTCAATCAGACGAACTCTGTCAAGCCGGATTTGCATTTCCAAGGCTTACTAGAAAGATTAGAGCAGTTGGTAAACAAATCACAAGTTTCTTTACCTCCTCAGGCTCAACCAGTTATTGAAAGAGGAAGCTCACCACACATGGTAGCTTATGTTCCTAATTCTACGGATGCTGGAATACCTCCTTCAATACAACAGTACTCTCCAGAGTTTTTGCGGGAAATACAAGAAGAGAAATGGGCCAAAGAGAAGGGTGATTCCCCTCCCATTCCGGAGATTGATGATCTTCGTGATCAATTTCCCCAAGACATTCCCTCTATCTATGGGGATCAAGCAGAGCAACAAGAGGATGAGAGATTAGATTTTGAATCTAACTCTTTACAAGAGTTGCCTCATTTCACAGGCCCATGGGAATCTGAATCTCTCCAGATCAGAGCTCCCACGATATTGGTAAGAAATGAAGACTCAGTGATTCCCAGGAACACTGATGTTGTGAAGAACACTAAGGTTCAATGTCACCTCACTGTAGAGGAACTCCTCAAGGCAAGACCGGAGCTCTGGAATCATGTGAAGGATCAGGTCCCAGAACTTGATTCCAATGCACCAAAATTAAGCTCTAAACAAAAGGTAGCCGAGGTACCTCTCGACAAGATAGGAGACATGAGTGAAGGTGAAGAAGGTAACACTTATCTTCCGATCACCTATCAAGGTTACACAACCAAAGCAATTGTGGATTCGGGTGCGGGTGTTGCTATTGCGACTACCTCCCTGTGGAAGCGATGGGGCAAACCCACCTTAAGACCAACGAGAATGAAACTTCAAATGGCAGATGGTCATTTTGAAAGACCTCTCGGATTGCTTGAAGGGATAACTCTAACCACTTGTGGTGTAGAGTTTGAACATACGTTTGCCATATGTGACTTTGAGAAGAATAATGTTTACGAGATGATCCTAGGAAGACCCTTCCTACGACAATTACAAATAGTACAAGATTGGGGAACCAACTCCTTGTACTTACAGCACTTAGGGGTCACCACCAAGGTCAATCTGAAGGATCACACCTTCAGAGATGTACCACCCCTACAGTGGAATCCTATCCACAAAGCGAAAGAAGACTCTATCTCCGTGCATTCTGGAAGTTCACCTGAACCATCCTGGTTGCATGAAGATACTCACTTGTGGATGTGCAAGGTCGCGGAGGAAGAGGAAAAGCGCCGAAAAGCGAGAGAAGAAGGAGCTCCCCCAGGAGATAGACCAATAAAAGACCCAGCCTATACTCTGATGATATTTCCTGATGAGGAATTTGAGCCTCATGGTTGGGCAGAAATCTTAGCTACCATGGACATTGCAGTCAATGAGGAACAATGGACACCCCATTGCGATGAGGAGGGTTATGATATTTCAGTGTTCATGTGTCAGCCCTTGTTGGAAGAGTGTGATCCTAGTGAGTTCATAGGAGAAGAAGAGAATGACGATGATCTAGAATCCATTGTGATGGATACATACTTTGACTCAGAGGAACATTACTTAGAAGACCTAGGGGTGTTAACCCAAAAGGAAGAAGAACCCCTTGCGAGTATTAAAACGATAAGTGCAAAGAAAGGAAGTGAAGGAGGTCAAAAGAAAAAGAAAAGGAAAGTAGTGAGACAAGAAGAGGAAGAATCATTGTTTGAAGTACCAGAAAATTTCAAGAAATATGAAGTGGAAGACCGAAAAATTTTGGTACGAATGCCTAAGAGAGAGGCCATGATAGGAGAAGCATATGACAATAAAGAGAAGACAAAAAAAATTGTAGTGACCATTGAAGGGAACGAAGAGCGATGTACGTACATAGGAGACGACCTAAGTGCAGATGAAGAAGTAGAGCTTGTAGCTCTATTAAGGGAATATAGGGATGTGTTCGCATGGCATTATAGAGACTTGAAAGGAGTAGATCCAGAGATTTGCTCTCACACGATTCCGATGACTGCTGATGCTAAGCCCACCAAACAAAAACCCTACACATATAATGACAACTATGCGGCCAAAATAAAAGAGGAAATTGACAGGCTGATTGAAGCCGGATTCATCTATGAGATTGAGCACACTGAATGGGTGTCCCCTATTGTAGTGGTGCCCAAGAAGAATGGGAAATTGCGAGTGTGCATTAACCTTAAAAAAGTTAATGCCGCTACGATTAGAGATAGTTATCCACTTCCCATCACCGAACATCTTTTGGAGCGTGTTGCAGGCAAGGAAGTTTACAGCTTCCTTGATGGATTTTCAGGTTACAACCAAGTAGCCATTGCCCCCGAAGATCAACACAAAACGGCCTTTGCCACAGAATGGGGAGTCTTTGCATTCCGTGTGATGCCATTTGGGCTCACCAATGCACCTGCAACATTCCAAAGACTCATGTGTCATGTCTTCAAAGAGTTCTTGCGAAAGAGCTTAGAAGTATATGTGGATGATTTGTGCGCTCATTCCCAAGAGAGAAGTTACCACATCCCTGAACTCAGGCAAATCTTCAACAAGTGTAGAGATTATCGAGTGTGTCTGAATCCAGAAAAGTGTGTGTTTATGGTACGCCAAGGTAAGATCTTAGGTCACATTGTTTCGAAGAATGGAATATCAACAGACGAAGACAAGGTAAGAGCAATAGCAGAGTTGGCCAGACCAAGAAATGTGAAAGAGGTACAAGCCTTTATGGGCCATTGTGGATATTACCGTAGATTTATCCACATGTATGCCATCATAGCTAAACCTCTTTATGGGCTGTTGACGAATTTTGAATGGAACGAGGAATGCGAGACTTCCTTCAATGAGCTGAAGAGACGTTTGTGCACAGCACCAATATTGACTACTCCGGATTGGAGCAAACCCTTTCATGTCCATGTAGATGCCTCCAATCATGCAATAGGATGTGTGCTAGCACAACCCACAGGTGAAGGAAATCTAGATTTGCCGATAGCATATGCTAGTAGGCAATTAAATGCAGCTGAACGAAATTACACCACAACGAAGAGAGAAGGCTTGGGCATGATATATGCTGTGAAGAAGTTTAGACACTATCTATTGGCCAATAAGTTCAAGTTTTTCACTGATCATCAAGCGCTACTATATTTGGTCAATAAACCTTGCAATACAGGTCGCTTAGTAAGATGGTTTCTCTTACTAATGGAATACGACTTTGAAGTTGTTGTCAGGAAAGGTAGAACCCATCTTAGGGCAGACCATCTTTCTCGCATCACTTCAGGAGAGCCACCACAAGGAGTGTCTGACGAATTGCCCGATGCTTATCTGTTCAATTTAGAAGTTGTTCCTAAATGGGCAAACAAGCTGGTACCAATCCTAACCTTCGGGCCTGCAAATAAGAATGTGAAAACCAGCAAAGAGGAAGTTGTAAAATCATTAAAGTATCAAATCTTGGCTGGAAGTATGTACAAGCAAGATACAGAGGGAGTGTTAGCTTGTTGTGTCGAGGAGGATGAACATGCTAGTTGGCTGCAACAAGCCCATGAAGGACTGCTAGGGAATCACTACTCTAAACAGCGAACATTGCAGAACCTAAAACGCTTAGGAGTGTATTGGCCGAGCATGGACAAAGAAATACAAGAGTGGATCCACAATTGTCCAGTATGCCAGAAGAGACCCCCAGTGGAGCATGCCACCCTTTATCACGTGTCATCAATCCCCGATTGGAGTGCTCCATTGGTCGAGTTCATGAGATCGGGAACATTACCCAATCAGGCTAGTCTTGCAAGAAAACGGAGCATGGAGCAAGAGGCTCAAGACTATGCCTTAGTAGGGGATAACCTATATAGAAGAGGCAAGGATGGTTACCTAAGACTGTGCGTACATGAATCAGACTACCTGAAAGTCTTAGAAACGGCACACAGCGGTGTTGCAGGTGGACACTTTGGGCCTGACAGAGTAATTAAGACCATTCTATTCTCAGGACTGTGGTGGCCCACTCTTCATATGGATGCACATACTTATGTGAAGAGTTGCGACACATGCCAACGTGCCCAATATCCGACAAGAAAAGATGAAATGCCCTTGAGGCCAATGATGGGAGGACGTGCATTTTCAAAGTGGGGTATAGACTTTGTAGGTCCCATCAACCCCCCAGCTAGGAACTCCCATGCAGAATACATTATTGTAGCCACTGATTACCTTACAAAGTGGGTGGAAGTAAAAGCCACGACAAAGAATGATGCTCAAACGACGGCTAAGTTCTTATTCGAAAATATATTCACTAGATATGGGTTACCCATAGAGTTGGTTAGTGATAGAGGTACGCACTTCTTGAATGAGGTCATTGAAAATCTCCTTCAAGAATTCATGGTGGTACATAAAAAGTCTGCACCCTATCACCCACAAGCTAACGGACAAGCCGAGAGCACGAATAAGATCCTGTGTAACGTATTGACGAAACTGGTCAATAATAAACGCTCTGATTGGGACAAACAACTTCACCATGCTGTTTGGGCATACCGAGTTGCCTACAAAACGGTACTCAATGCCACCCCATTTCAGATGGTCTTCGGACAGAATGCAGTGTTACCACTAGATTTCCTAATCCCAGCGTTAAGAGTAGCACAAGAGCATGAGTGGAATGGACATGAGTTGTCCTCTAGGATCTTGGATCTAGAGCGTTTAGGTGAAACAAGGCTACGAGCAGCAGCAGGTATCTACGCTGCAAAGAAACGGCAAAAGGCATACTTTGATGCCCATGTGAAGGATAAGGGCTTGAGAGCAGGAGATCTAGTGTTAGTCTACACATTGAAACAACACGCAAGGAAGCTAGAAAAGAGAGGCTACGGACCTATGATCATTAATAGGATCTCCACGAGTGGAGCTGTACAACTAGCCACCTTGGAGGGGGACGTCCTCCCAAACTATATTAGCGGGTGCAGAGTCAAGCTGTATCAAGAACCCCTCACGGAGGAGATGCTAAGCCGACTCAATACTGCTAAACAACGTAAAGAGGAGGAGAAACGAATTCGAGAAGAAGCACAGGCAGAGGCCTTAGAGCGTATCCCACGAATGAAGCTGAGGAGACAAGGAAGGGACCAGCCTATGACGGACACTCAAGAGTCTCCAGGCTATCACATGGCCATGTGTGAGGCTTCAGGTGAACGTATCCATAAGATAGTGGACCGACGACCTTTTGTGACCCTAGAAATAGGACAAAGAGACAGCACAACAAGTGTGAGGGCTTTAATTGATTCAGGAGCAGCCACAAGTGCAGTTCGGCTTTCTTATTGCCAGCAGCTGCAATTGGAGGTAAAACCCATAGAAGCCTATCTGATAGGATTAGGAGGTGTTGAAACCCCCTGCATGGGAGAGGTGGATCTTCCCCTCTACATACAAGAGGTTCTCATGCCAGTAAAAGTGCTAGTGTGTGAAGACGAGGATCTGACCGAACCGCTTATCTTGGGCCAAGACTGGATCTATGATCACGCAGTCAACCTGAACCTAAGAAGTGGACTTCTTCAGGCTTGGGTAGGCCAAAGTCGTCTCACGATTGAATTAGAAAATCAAGCACTCAAACCAATAGAACAGGCACCAACTCCTGGTCCCTCCAGGAATCCACACGAAGATAACCACGTTGTGCTTGTCCAAACTTCTATGGTGCAGAGGAATGTCAATCTTACTGAAGGTTCAGGAGCCAAGAAGGAGTTCCTAATTGATCCAAAGAAGATTCTAAACGAACGGACCGAACATCACTCTATACGAAGGAGACCGCTGATCAAGAGGAAGGAGCGCCAACCCGCGCAACATGGAGCATCTCGTGGCGTGAAGCAGATCTGGATACGCAAGGATGGGAGACCCACAGCTCCAATAGCAGATTCTCAAGGAGACAAGAAACGAGCCTCACAATCAAGGAACAAAGCTAAGAAGCCCCCTAGGATAACCCCTAGGCACACCATCTCTATTTGGGTTCCTAAGCGGTCAATGAAGGCCATCCCTAATGCTAGACAGATATGGGTGCCCAAGGCTAGCTTACAAGCCCAAATTACTTCACCTACAGGCACAAGGATGAAGCAGCTCTCACAAGCACTCTTGGCCAACAACTCAGGAAGTGACAAGATACCTACACCTCTCACTGTCCACACTCCCATCAACCCCAGGAATGTCTGGAAATGGGTACCCACAAGGTCCCAAACACATCACACACTCAGACCAAAATCTTCACCTGTCCTTAGCTCTAAGAGCTACGACTCCTGTATCAAAGTGTGGAGAATTAAACTGTGTACTAAACCCCCTGACCTTATTCTGTAAATCCGTCCACACTAACACAGAAGCATTTCGAGCCCATTGCATAACCAAAGTATGCATCTAGGATGACACTGACCTTTAATCACCACTCACACATATCATAAACACCTCACCACTAACCACTGACCTCCGGGATTGTCATGTTAGTATTGTGAAGGGAACACCATTACATCTTGTTTCCTATGCAACACTAATGTGCCTTTCGTCTTCCAGCAGATAAGCGACCTACTCTCATGGCAACCGCGGCAGGCACAAGCTCTCAGGCAGGATCTGGTGCCCCTATCAATTGGGATGCCATGCCAGTGGAAGCTCCACCAACAGCTAGGCCTGAAGAATTCTTGAATGTGCGAAGGATTCCTATTCCAAATCCACCCAGTGGACTAACCGAAAGAGTAAAAGGGCACTCCCATTGGTTCAATGAAATGCCAGGGGATTTGGGAGACGCAGACCACATCTGGGAGTCCAAGATGGAGTGTGGAGGGGTTTGGTGGACCTTCCAATTCTTTTCAAGAGAATTTGAGACCTTACAAAATGCAGCTCCCCTTCAAGAGATCTGGCAAAAGGCAGGACTTCAAACTTACTTCAGTGCAGCTCTACCAAAACCTGACTTCCTCAAGTGTTACTACTTGATTGCTACGATGAAACCTACCGGGGATAAAGATCATTCAGGCACATTCTGGGTGCCCTCCTTATCTAATCTGGAGGAGATGAGGAAGTTTGAACTAAATGTAACATTAATCAGGGAAGCCCTTCAAATGTATGGCACTCATGTGCCTTCAGATCGCGACCCCCTGATACCAGAATCAATGAAAAGCAATAGAGTCAAGAAGCTCAAAGACATGTGCGCCCTCACCCCCAACATCGCCATACCCCTGCGGATGTGCCTCCAGCACTTCGCATTTCCAGCTCAGGACCGTTTCACTCAGCCTCACAAGAAGATATGGTACGGATTGTATTTAGCAGAGACCGGAAGCTTGCCCATTAAGATGCCGGTATGGATCTTAGATCAGGTATATGAGGCAGGCAAGCGGGGGGTGAGGAAGCCCACTCTACATGGTTGCTGTGCGTTGACTAGAATCATCTACAGATGTCTGGCGTATGATGTGCCAGTTGCTCGAGCCCTAAAGTATGCACATCTGGAGTTGTTTAAAGGGCGAAAGTCAGGGAGTCAGCCTACAAAAAGAATGCGTGGATCCCTTTCACAAGTCCTGATCCCTCCAGCAACCACTACCGAAGTCTCCACTAGAGAGGAAGCCCCGGTGGCACCAATCACAATCCATCTCCAGGAGTCTCAACCAAGAGAGGTGGTACAGCCCACTCCCTCTGCCCCTCCGCTACCTACCGAGGCAGAATTTGCAGCGATGGCCACTTTCACCGAAGACCCAAATTTTGATTTTGAAACATTTCTGCAGACGGCTCATCTATCAGACAGTGAAGGTTGCCCTGACAATGTCGATCCGGGGACATCAACCCAAAGAGAACATGCACGAGGCGAGACAAGCAGCGTACAGGAGCTAGGAGTGACGCAACCTCCTCAAAGACTAAACACACAAGCTCAGGAGCAGGCACCAAGGAATAACCCAGAAGAGAGTGAAGACGAAGCCCCTGCATATACGGCACAGCTCAAACGACTATACCAGACAATCAAGCAGGTACAAAGACGCCATAAAATGTCAGAAGAAGCAAATAGGGCCCTAGTAAACCAGATGTTACAGTCAGAGCATATCGACCCCCAGTTTGTAGAATCACTAAATCTGTTGGCGGACACTTGTGGCATCAGTGAAGCAATGAGAACCATGGTCTATCAAGAGAACCCTGCTTATGATCAAAGAAGAATTGATACACGGCCGCGACAAGGAAAGATGATTCAGATGGAAGTATCTACCGCGTTAGCTACGTCCACATCAGAAGATGTGCACATGATTAGCCCTAGGCACAATGATGAACTGGAGGAAATTACGCATGCCCCATCTCCCCCATCATCTCCTATCCCACCCTCAGAGCCTCTCTCCACGTGTCTTTCTACACAACCATTCTCCTCCTATAGTGAGACCATTGTACACACCCCCATTTCCACTCTCCTTCCTTCACCCTCATCCATCTCTGTCACTCAAGTTTTTGAACCTCAATTAGGTCACCCTTTCTTCCCCCATGCCGTTGGACAACCATCTGTCACTAGTCAGACTCTTTCCATCTCTTTGCCCTCCATCCCTCCATTTCCTCCCCCCCAAACTCTACCTACCCCGTCCCTTGTAACTGCCTCGAGCACCACACTAACCACCCAACCATCCTTCTGGACCTACCTTGTAAACATTCTTCAACAGGTTGAGGAACATAAGAAAAAGTCCCATCCCCAAATTCACTCCCCCACATTCACGGCCACCACTGTCACACCACCCACCGTCCCGGTGTTCACATTTCACGAATCACACTCACTCATGTCCGATCCCATGGACATCTCACCATCCGCTGGATCACCCACCACCACTGTTCTCACAACACCATCACAGGTTATTACACGCACATCACCACTTCCACACACGGTAGGCACAACATCCACTTTTCCCATTCCCACCTCCCAACCCCCTGCATCTTCCACCTCATTTAGTCTTGCACTCGACACGATGCTCGAAGCTGCCACTCAGCTTAAGCACGAATATACATTATTGGAAGAAAATAACAAAGGGCTTTGCACCCTCACAGCAACACTCCAAGAGCGTGTCAATGCTTTGGAGTTCATTCATACGGAGTCACAAAGCAAGATATCCGCCCTCGAACAGGCAAATGCGCAACTCAAAGCGAGGCATATGGAAGAGAGCAAAGCCATGGAGGAACAGCTGCGCGATCAAATGGGCCGCAATGCACGACTTCAACGAAACATGGCTTTGCTACGACGACATCTGGCAGCAGCGCAAGAAGAGAATAGACGGCTTCAACAACAAAACCAAGAGAACCTCGAGGCTGCCATGGAGAACACCTCGGGAGCACCCATAGACCCGGTCAAATTTCAAGCGGTCCCCTCAGAAAGCATACAACAAATATTGGAAACGTATGCCAATCTGTTAGAAGCACATGATCAGCTTGCCGACCAGCTAAAGGACTTACAGAGACCCCAAGAGTCTACACCACACCGACAGGAACATAAAGAAATGACAGACGCTGCTACTTCAACCAAACCTGAACATTCAACGACCAACGACGTGCTGGAGTTACGGCAGCAGATCGCAGAATTAAAACTGAAGTTGATGCAGTACGAACGACCCCCTTCCCCACCAGAGCAACCGTCAGAAGAAGAAGCAGTTACCATCCCAGTGGAGGAAGCATTCGACGACGCCTACGAGCCTCAACCACTCCCAGGAGGACGCGTAACAGAAGAAGGTCAAGATACCTATGAGGAACCCCCATCGGCATGGATGAAACAAGTAGAGGAGATGGGGCAAACTCATCAGGAGCGGATATTCACTCAGATGCTGGCAATGAAGGCCATTGAGGACACCATCCTTCACTCAGAATACTTCAGGCACATCGCCCCTAGACGCCTTATCACTAGTTCAGAACTGCAATACAAGCCCTATTTTGTATTATTGGCTGACTACAATGCAGAAATCAAACGAGTCACCAACAAGTGCCCAACATTTGCCACACAGTTCGAACCAGAAGACATACCAGAAGCGGCACGAAAAGGGGCCATATTCCAACCAACGTGGAGGCAAAAGTTACTCGAAACTTACCCAGAAATGCTTCGAACATGGGATCATGCCCCCATGCATTTGAAGTACAATCCGTGTTTTGGGCCAGTGCAAAGACGCAGATCATGGAAAGCTTTTACCATCAAGGTTCAGAATAATGCAAACTGTAAAGAATGGCTCAACTACCCCGCTATCGCCCCCCCAACCGGTACTCCTACAGTGTCATACATGATTGCAACCATCAGACATTGGATACCACGCCTCCACCCTATGCCAGATGTCGCTGCCCAGATGATGCTCAAGATCCTCGACATGATGCAGGTCGTACTCAAAACTTTTCGCAATGTATGCCGTATTCAACCTCCTATTCCCGGGTTTATTAATGGTAACTACGACCTGCTATATGATATGAGCACAACCCCGAGCATACGAGTGGCTTACGCATGGCATGCACGCATAAGATATCTCCCTGCCTGCTACAAGCAAACATTTGACGACATGTTCACCACGGGGTTTTGGGAAGCACATTCAGAGGTATTTGCGCCACGGCCTATGCATCTACTCCATCTCTTTGCATGCGAGCAAACGATGCATTCCGAGCTTTACACGATGCCACAACCTGACATGCCTGGTACAGTGGATTGGGAGGCCTTGCAACGAGATCTAATCAGAGGTTTAAAAATCAAAGAACAAGAATTGGCAACCGACCTCCTGCAAAAATACATTGATCAAACGGCGGAAAAGAGGTCTGTCAGAGGCGACAGACCCTAGGGGGGGGGAGAGTGTTGACAGGATGCGGGAAGAAGCAAGTATGGACACACATGCAGATCTAGCACTGAGGCTACCCTTCATTTTTTTCAAAACCCTAACATCATTCTAAAGTGATTCTCATCACTACAAACCCTTGTAAATATCATTTCACCTTTTTGTAGCTCCATTTTGTACAAGCCGAGGAGTCCTCGAGCTTGGGGAGCCTTAGATGTAAGTGCCTGCCAATTTTCATAATTTTTAGATCTCGTTTGGGCCCTCAAATAAGCCCCGGAACCTAATTTTTAACTAGGCCGGACACTAGGTCTGAACAGGGCCAAAGCTAGTCAAAAACTATAAATAGAGCTAGGGAGCTCATTTTTGGGGTTAGCTTCTTGTAGTTTGAGCTTGTATGAGAGCTTTCTTGCAATAGAAGTGATTCCATTGTCTTACTCTCTTTGTTCTTACTGTGTGTGCGCGTGTGTGTGTATGTGTGTGCATGCTTGTGTGCTTCTCACTCACGCACTTGTGCTTCCACTTGCTCGTGGTCTTCATACCATCCTCATGTCTTCCCGGATTGACATTAAAGGAGGTGCTTCTCATCACTGAGCTACAGTGTGCTTCTCCTTCCTCTTTTCTTTCTGCATGAATGTTGTGTTTATAAATATCTTTGCATATTATACGAATATGAACTCATATGTAAATATGTGCATTGAATGTGTTATATATGCAATAAGATTTTGTGTGACGAAAAGCATGCATATGTGTATGCACGTGTGAATAACATGTATATATAGTGGTATATATTTAAGAATAAATGTATGTGCAAATTGTAAATGAGTGCATAAGTTTATGTGTGCATTGTAATGTGTTCACATGTAAATCAACGTGAAACGTTTGGTGTATATATACTAGTATATATAAAGTATATATGTGTGAGTTTGTGTACTATATATATCTATTTTGATTTTTTGAATGGACATATATAGCAAAAACGTGCAGACAGGGGAGAGGAAGCTCGGAAGGCGGCAGCACATGGAGAGGACATTCGATCTGTGTTTGAAAAGGCGGCCTCTACGGGAAAAAGGGGAGAACGCTGCTGCAACTTTTGGGGGGAAGAGTTTTTCGTGCTGAACGAAGGAACAGGCATACATCTCTGACGACTACTTGGCGGCTCTCGCGAAATGAACTCTAGCTTGCTATTGAAGGAGTATACTGTCACAGGGTCGCGCATGTTGAGGAAGAGAGATTCTATCACAGAGGCCAATCTACGCGTTTTCTAGCGGACAATTCATAGAGTGTTTGGAGATGATGGTGAGCTGGACGGATGCACAATCAAAGGCAATTGATCGTGCAAAGGATCAGACATAGAGTGATGGTAAAATCTTTATGCATATTAATTGCGTTCAAATTGTGCAATTTAGTTGTGATCAGACATAGATCAAATCATGCTGCTGAATATATAGGATCTCTCTTTGCAAACTATTGGAGAATTTAATATATGTTGATCAAGTCTGCTCAAACGTGTTAGTAACTGATGATTTACAGCTCGAAGTTCCATAGATTTGATTTCTTTGATAAAAAATTGTGCAGAATTCAGGTTTTGCTGTGATGGACTGACAAGTAAGAGGGGAACGCTCTGTTTTTTTTTTTTTTTTTTCTAAAAAAAAGAGGTTTGCTTCGTTTTTGGGTAGAGAGTGGAAAGGTGCTTGTTGTTGGCACAATGGTGAAATGAAGTTGTGAGGAACATGTCGCTGCGCATCTGTGGGGAGAGGGAATGGGAAGGAAGGGAAGACATGCTGAACTGGTATGGAAGTAGCTGGTGAATCGGTAGAGAATTACGTCTGAGAAAGAACTGTTAAATGCAGCACGGTTTGCTTTATGCTACTCGAAGCAAATTACAGTCTGTTGAGTGCTCTTCAATTTAATGAGATTTGAACGTGTTATTACTTGCTGTTGTTGATTCCAAGTTAGAGGCAGCTTGTAGCATGTACGGTGGCAGAATTGGGAAAAGAGGGGATCAGAAGGATCGAGGGCTATCAGATGATGCCTGATGATTGAGTTTAATGGCGTGCGCTGATAAAATGCAAGAGTAGAAATCCTTTGGAGTCACCAAATGCCATAATTCAAAGAGTTCTATCAGATGATTATCACATGTCTAAATTCTACATTTCTGGTTTTGTGTATGCTCACGCTCTTATGAGGAGAAAAGTGGCTTGTGTGAATAAATGACTGTGGACTGGCACTGTTATCAGATATGCCGACTTGACTCCATTGGATTCATCATTAGTTTCCTACTTAGGTTTCATATTGAAATAGAAAGTTCTCCCTATCATGTGTGATTAATTAGCCTATGCGCAGCTCTTGAATTGTATGTTTTCTGTGGTCTTCACTGTTCCCAAGCAAGGAAAATTGGTACTCGTTACAAGGGTGGTGCTTTCTACACATGTTTTCGTGCGTTTGGTTCATCCTCCAAATTATGAGCTCGAGTCAATTACTAGTTCAACCAATATATTTTGCAGAATTACATTGAAGAGAATGAAGCAAAACCGTTCATTAACATTGATAGCTAACACAAAATTAACATCATTCTCTAGAGTTTGGGCATGATTTGCAGACGAAGATGGCAGATACGTAGAAGATCGAAGTTCTGACGATGGAGACAACACTTGCTTATGGATACTTTGAGTGACTTCCTGCATTATTTCTTTCCTCATCAAACTCTATCATGAGACTAGCATGGTCCCTGCTCAAAGAAGAAAGCAATGCATGGATTCATACGGTGATTGTAGCTGATTATTGACAGTTATACACATGAAGTATACACATGAAGTGAGCTATGCTGCTACCGTCTACAACCTGCTGCTCATACAAATGGCCACACTATGAGTTTTGGCGCTGAAATTTTGTCAGCATGAAACGATGAAACTTTGAAAAAGAATTCACGGAGGTGCTAAAGTCTGTTATCTGCGCAAGTTTTTATTTGAGGTTCTTTTGCACAAGGATTTCCAATAAACAAGTTCAGATGTAATTCAAGTACTATTACTGATTCACTCTCTGATTAGCGTATCTAAGCACAATCCTTCTGACCACAAATGCATTTGCCATTTGTCTTCTAGCATTCCCAATTCGGGATCAGTAGCGCACATGTCTGAAGGAGGTCAATAATCTATTTATTTTCTTTATGAAAACGTATACTGAAAGGATTGAAGACAATAATGATTGCCTTTTGGCAGCACTAAAAGAAAGAACTCTCCTTTAGTTCATATAGAGGTTTGACTTTACAAGACCTTAGGTTGACCCGAGAGAAATACCTCTCTCATACTTAACTGTAAATGGCTTATTAAGTGAGGTATAAATTTCTTTGAAGGAACTTTGTATACACTTTGAGTAATTTTATCCTACTTTCCCCTCCTTTTGTCCAACTCGACGACAACGTGTCCCACTAAAGCGCTGCAGCCTATCACTCCATATGAGGCTTGGCATGACCGCAAACCATCTGTTGCTCATCTGCGTGTTTTTGGATGTTTGGCATATGCACTAGTGCCTGAACAACATCACAGAAAAGTAGATGATAAGGCAGTAAAATGCATTTTTGTTGGGTATAGTTCTGAAAGTAAAGGCTATCGTTTGTATCATCCACAGACTAAACGCATTCTGGTTAGCCGTGATGTTGTTTTTGTGGAAGATGCTATTCAGCCATTGCTTTCATGTACTAAGGAGACATCTGTTAGCTCCAAAGACATGTATGATACTTTGATGCCTCTTTTTACAGGTGGACAGTCTAGTGTTGGTCCTAATGAGGCAACTTCTCAGCCTTTGTAGGTTTCATATGATAATGCAGATCATTCCATTTCTGATGCCGATTTACATGATGCACTTGTTGATGAGAGAGCTGATATTAAGCAGGCAAAAACTATGCCAAAATGGCTGGTGTAGACTTTGCGTGACAGCAAATTAGATGCACCTTTGTCATATCGTACTCGTTCAGGCTCTCATAGTGCCTCCTTTGCATCAGATTGCTATGCTATGGTTGCATGTAGTCTCTGTGATGAGAATGAGCCTGTTTCTTTTGATGAAGCACAGAATTCAGAAAATTGGATGGCTGTTATGCAATCTGAATATGATGCTATAATGAAGAATGGTACATGGTCTTTATGTGACTTGCCTCCTGGCAAGAAGATCATTGGCACTAAGTGGGTATACAAGCTGAAGTGTAAACTTGATGGTACAGTTGACAGGTATAAGGCTAGGCTTGTTGCAAAGGGTTATGCGCAGGAAAGAGGCATTGATTTTGATGAGACCTTTGCACCTACATGCCGTATGACTACTATTCGGAGCATTTGTGCACTTGTAGCCCATCATGGTTGGAATGTACATCAGTTGGACATTAAAACAACATTTCTGAATGGTGACTTGCATGAAGAAGTGTATATTTTTCAGCCCCGTGGCTTTGTGCAGAAAGGGCATGAAAACCAGGTGTGCAGGTTAAAGAAGGCATTATATGGTTTAAAGCAAGCACCACGTGCTTGGTATGAGAAGATACATGCCTATCTAATTGCACATGGTTTTGAGAATAGTCCAACTGAAAGCACCTTATATGTTAAGTGTGCTAATGATGTGCTTCTGATCATTGTTGTCTATGTTGACAACATGCTGCTCACTGGTCCTATTGAGAAGCATATTGCTGATTTCAAGGCTGATTTACATGCCTCATTTGAGATGTCTAATTTGGGGCATTTGCATCACTATTTGGGGCATTTGCATCACTATTTGGGCATTCAATTTATGCAAGTTGATGGTGGAATGGCTTTGTGTCAAACGAAATATATTGACACATTATTGTAGCGTTTTGGTCTTGATGACTATAAGCCTATTGCCACTCCTATGGAGACAGGTTTACGATTGAGTCTTCATGATGCTGGAGATGCATTTGATGTTGTTCTCTATCAGCAGGCTGTTGGATGCTTGATTTACTTATCCATTACTCAGCCAGATATTCAGTTTGTTGTCTCACAGATGAGCAGGTTTATGCATTGCCTAGGAGTCACGCATTGGAAGGCGGTTAAGCGTATCTTTCACTACTTGCGTGGTACTCGGCTACTTGGGTTGTTTTATCCCAAGGGGGGATCACTACCGCCAGATTTGCATGTTTTTTCTGAATCAGATTGGGCTGGTTGCTATGACACTCGTGTGTCCACCAGTGGTTTTTGCTTCATGCTTGGTAGCTCATGTATATCTTGGTTGAGCAAGAAGCAGCCTACTGTGGCCACTTCCAGTTGTGAGGCTGAGTATAGGGCAGCTTTCACAGCGATTGTTGAGTGTGTGTGGCTCAGACGCCTTATGGCTGATTTGGGTGTTGGCCAGTCTTCTACCACCACTATCTTCACTGATAGTCAGAGCGCATTGGAAGTTGCGAGGAACCCTGTGTTCCATGCTCGCACTAAGCACATTGAGGTGCATTATCACTATGTCAGGGAGAGGTTCTCTGCTAGGGAGATCAGCTTGGCATATGTGCCTACGCAGGAGAACATTTCAGACGTTTTCACGAAGGCTTCGCCTAGGGAGAAGTTTGAAGCTTTCCGCAAAGCTTTGGGCTTACTTCCTTTTGTGGAGTGATTTCCACATAGCTTGGCACTTCCTTATACATGAGTGCCAGCTCCTTGTTCACCGCATCACTCCCAGGGGAGATTTGTTGATATATTTATGTAGTGATGTGTGTGAACACACTAGGACTGTCGAGGCACTTTTTTCCCTCTTTAGGAGGTTTTTTTCCCCCGGCTTGTATATACGCCTATTGCCCTAATGGGCTACTTATCTTTGTACATTCTCTAGTAATACATTCAGTATTGTGTGTTTGTGCTCCAAGCTTCTTCTTCTTCCTTGTGTTGTTCATGTGCTTCCGCAGACGTCTAACTCCAACAATAATCTTAGTGGCATACAGTGTAGCACGGAATCCTATTTTCCATGCTAGAACAAAGCATATCGAGGTACATTATCACTTCATCAGAGAGAAGGTATTAGTAGGTGATATTGATCTTGTTTATGTGAGAACTGATGAGAAGGTTGCTGATATTTTCATCAAAGCACTTGGAGCTGAGAAGTTGAAGAAGTTTCCAGAGATGCTTGGATTACACGATATGGTGTTGAGCTTCAGGGGGAGTGTTGAGATATCAAGCTCAACATGTAATGGGTGCTATCCAAACTGGATAGCAAACTAAATCATTGGAAAGATATGCAAGTCAACTTGGTAGGGTGTGCAATGGTTGTTAACACATTTATGCTTTCTATGACTATTTACTTTATCTCGTGTTGGAGACGTAAGGAGAAAGAGTTGGCCAAAGTGGAAAGAATCTGAAAAAAACTTCCTATGGACTGGGGTCCCCAATAGGAGGGGGATTCCCAAAATCAAATGGGAAACTTGCATTAGCTCGAAAGACTCGGGGGGCTTGGGTATTTTGGATATCGCTAGGTTGGCTGACAAGTTGGCGGCAAAGTCGTTTATCAAGGCTTGGAGCAATAGTGAGTCCTCTTGGGCTAAATTGATCTTCAGAAACATGAAAGACCTTACCTTGGTTGGCCATCCTGGTTGGAAGGACATAGGGATCCTCACGCTTCTGTTCTCCCCCCACCCGGTGTGCCCTAAAGGCTCTAGCCTCATGTGTTCCTTATGGAACAGTTGGAACAAGGCCAAAAAATTCATCAGAATCAGTGATTAGTGGAAGTGGGCTGCTGGGATAAGACAAAATGACTCTATCTAGTTCCCGATCATCGGCATTAAGGAGGTGGAGTCTTGGAACCTCCAAACTGCTAAGCGGTTATGGAACAAGGGGTTCAAACAATGGAAATAGCTTTGGAAACAAGACACCGGCCAGTGGATCAGGTTTGAAGACTTAGACCCGAGACATAGAGTTACCCTCAAGGAATGGACTCTTCTTCAAGGCAAGTGTTTAGCGTGGGATCGCTCAACTACCCGCCTTCTCTGCGGATAGGATCTTCCTTGCCTGGAGGGCCTCAAATGGATCAATGGTAAGAAACTATCCAGAATCCCCAACCTCAAAGAGAACTTAGATATTCATCACACCCTTAACAAGATGTGGTGCCTTTCTTGGACCAAACTTACATGGGAACTTAAGTTCATGTCCATTTGGCACCCCCTAATTGAGATCAAAAAGTCTGTTCTCATGTGGCAGGTGGATCCAATGATCAAACTTTCACTATCCTAGTTATCTTCATTGTTGGTGGCGAATTCATCCTCTTTGCTATTGGTGTATCCTACTTGGTTATCTTCCTTGATAGTGGAATCCTATAGAGTTTTCCCAACATTCAATCGTCATAGTGATTTATCCCCCCTAGGTAATCAAAGGCATTGACCTCCTTCTCCAAGTTGCAAAATATGTTTTTTTTCAGAGTCTTGTGAGATGGGCTCCTCTCGATAATTTCTTTAGGGCTTCTTCTCCTTCTTCATCTCACTTCATGAAGCCTTCTTGCTTTGGTTCCATGACTTGTGTTTCCTTTATTTTATCAACATCTAGCAGATCTTCAAACATACTTTGGGCCATTGAGGATTTTTTTATCTATGTTGCATCAATTTTTGTGTGTTCTTGCTTATTCTTAATGCATTTTTGTCTCAAAGGACAATCTTTTATCCTATGGTCCTGTAAACCACAATGAAAAACAAGCATTTGGCAAGTTTTTGTATATAACTTCCTGCTCCAATGTTTGTTCTTCTCAAATGTCTATGGAAATTTTGGAGGGGAGACCTTTATTCAGATCCGCTTCAACAAAAATCTGTGGGATCCATCTTATGTTGAATGCATTTTTAGCACCTGTTGGGAAAGATGGATGGACACTCCAAGAAATGAGTTGGTACTGCTAATTCCTGCTTTGTACCTACCCTCTTTTACTTCAGAGTTGAGTAGTAGGCCCTTTTAGCTTTCCAATGACACTAAATAAGTTCCTATGTACTTTGGAGATGATCCATGTAATGATTGATCCAAAACAGATAACTTCACAAATCACAAATCATCAAAAACCTTCTATTTTGGTTCACACACCTACTGCTTTGTTAAGCTCAGTGCTCTCAGCACAATAGGAATTAGAAACATTGCTTCAAGTATATTAAATTAGCTTAAAGACCTAATGATTCCAAGTAGAATCACTTAAAATGATTGACTATACACAACAATCAATTTAGCAAGTGTAGCATTACCCTCAATTTTTTAGGACCTCTGTAGAGAATGACCAATGATCACTTCGAGCCACATTTCTCACAATCCACTAAATTGAATGTCTTCACATTTTGTCAGCATGTAATAGACTTAGAGCTAAATCCAATGAGCCATAGAACATTGAAAATGGTGAGTAATGACTGAGATATGAGCAAGACAGACACTATTATGAGTGACAATGATAGAGAGACCAACAGAGATAATCAATGATCTATTGTATTATATGACAATGTTGTATTAAACCCCCCCAAGGGTTTCTCTATGACAATGTTGTATTATATCTATTGTATTAAACCCCCCCCCCAAGGGTTTCTCCAAGGCTTACGACTAAGGCGGCGACCAAGGCATAGACCTTGGCATACCTTGTCATCCGAGTCACCGAAGTCACCATTGGCTCCGTTGGCTGCGCGCGAGGGAGGACCTCAACGATCAAGGAATATAGAGGTTCCCGGTACTTCCCAGGAGGTCACCCATCCCAGTACTGTTCCCCCTAGAGCTCGCTTAATCGTGGCAATCTCTTGCCACTAAGCTACACTCTTGTGGTGTCTGAAGAAGGGGAAAGACGAAGGTTGACATTACCTTGAACAAGTTTTGGTCCCTCAAAGCTTCATTTTTTGCTTTCAAAGCCTATTTCTGAAGCAAATTTGGGGTGTTTTTGGAGCCATTTTGGAGTACTTTTGCACATAGTTCTCTTCAGACAAGTCCAAGAACATCAAGAAGAGTGTTCTTTGTACTTCTCAGACAATAAATATCAACCTTTAGGGCTGTATTTTCAGCCACACTCGTAAAACTACAGGTTTCTCGAGAGGTTTTCAGTTTTGGTGGGAGCAATCGCTGCAAATTTATGCAGGTTTTTAAGCCGAAAACATCAGAGTTGACAGACACTTGCAGGTGTTATTGGCTAGCTTTTTTGGGCTGTGTATTCAGCCTTTTAGTGTCATTTTACTGCATATATTGAGCACATACACATCATGTACGCTTCTGTGGATACCGCTTATGTACATCCATGTGGTCATTGATATAGCGGTTACGTTCTTTGCATAAAGCCTTTTACGTTTGATAAAGAGGGTTGTGGTGAGGTTTTCTTAACTGGGAGACACCCAAATGTCGGGGTCTCTTCGGTGATGCAAGTGGAAGACTTACCCAGCCTTGCCATAGGAGATGTATGATAGTTGTTCATAGGTGCTCGACAAGCCTAGTTGACTTTTATTGGGTAACTGATTATATGCAGTGGAGTCAGTGATTCACTATGCAGGTAGACATGTCAGTACTTGCAGTTTTATGATACTTTGACACTGGTCATATGATAATTTTGCAGAGGATACTCTGGCAAAATTTTTCCAGATTTCTGGTTTAATCAACTATACAGTGGTCGATTTACTCCTTGATACACTTATTTATTGGTGTTTGGACTCTTCTAGCTCCATTATCATTCTATTCAGTTCTCTACCATCATGGCATCAGAGGTCTCAGGCACATCCGGTGGATCAGGGTCTAGTGCTAGTGTTCCGAGATTAAAGATGTGTTGATTCAAAGGAGGCAATGGAAGCCAGTAAATGGGATTTCAAAGAAGCCTGCTAACATGGATGAAGATGATTGGGATGAGTTAGATGAAATGGCCAGGTCTACCATTCACTTGCACTTGGCAGATAATGTTTACTTTACAGTATTAGACTGTGAAAGTGAAGAGGAGCTTTGGAAGAAGTTATGCAATACATATGAAAAAGAGATGGCATCAAATAAAGTGTATCTGATGAGAAAATTATATGACCTTCATATGAAGGACACAGATAGTGTTGCTTCTCATTTAAATGAGTTTGATGCTATATTCTCCCAGTTACAGGATCAGAAAATGGATATGGATAATGAAATGAAAGCAGTATTGTTGTTATGCACCCTGCCATCATCATGGGATACGTTTCGCACAGCTATTAGCAATAGTGCACCTGGTGGTAAACTCGTCTATGATGACATATGTGGAGCACTCTTGAGTGAGGAGATTCGTAGAAAATCTATGGTTGGCACTCAGAGTGGAGATGCATATAATGTTCGTGATTCTTACCAAGGAAAGAATCAGCAACGTGGCAGGAGCAAGAACAAGGAAAAGAATGGTCAACGGAATAAGAGTAGAAGTAAATCAAGGAAGAGGGATATCAAATGCCATTATTGTCATAAGAAAGGACACATGAAGAAAGACTATTATGCATTAAAGAATGCTAAAGGTAAAGAATAGAATGCTGATGGGCATGTTAAACAATTACCTGCACCATCCACTTCGACTGTGAAGATTGAAGAAATTAATGCTATTTTTGATGATGCTGATGTGTTGACACTTGATAGTACTGTGCCATCTGAGGCACTTATGGCTGATTCTTTTTCCCACACCTGGCTGCTAGATTCTGGTGCTTCTTTCCATGTGACGCCACATAGAGAATGGTTCTCTAATTATGCAGCAAAGTCTCTTGGTACCGTGAGACTTGGTGACTCTTACCAGTGTGATGTTGTGGGGATTGGAGATGTGGTTGTGTAGTTCATTGATGGTTCAATATTTACTATGCATAATGTACGCCATGTACCTCAGTTATCACGTAGTTTGATATCAGTTGGTCAACTTGATGACCTTGGTTACAAGGTGGTCTTCTATGCTCAGTCCTTTCGTATATCAAAGGGCAATATGGTTAGTGCAAAAGGAAGCAAAGTTGGCTCACTTTATCCTTTATTTGTATCACAGAAAGAACACTTGTTAGCTGTTACTGAACAGCCAATGGCTTGTATTTGGCATGGTCGTTTGGGCCATATATCTCGTAGTTGTCTAAGTCCTTAGGTGGTTCTCTTTACTTTGTCACTTTCATAGATGATGCTACTAGAAAAGTCTGGGTATATCCTATCAAATCAAAGGATGATGTATTCCCTACTTTCAGAAAATGGCTTGTTTCAGTTGAGACTGAAAAAGGAACTAAGCTTAAGGTTTTACGTTCAGATAATGGGGCTGAGTATATCTCACATGAATTCAACCTTTTCTGTCAGTCTAGAGGGATTCGTAGAGAGTTTACAGCTCCTTATACCCTAGTATAGAATGGTGTAGCTGAGAGGATGAATAGAACTATTCAAGATAGAGTAGTCTCTATGTTGCATCATGCAAACCTCTCACAAGGTTTTTGTGCAGAAGCAGTATTGACTATAGTTCATGTGATTAACCTTTCACCTAGTACTACCAAAGGTCTGAAAGTGGCAGAAGAGTTATGGACTGGGAAACCACCATATTATGATCATCTTCGAGTTTTTGGGTGTGAAGCATATGTTCATATACCCAAGAATCTTAGACAAAAGTTGGACCATAAGTCAAAGAAATGCATTTTTCTTGGATATGGTCGAGAAGGACAATTTGGATATCGCTTATGGGATCCTCAGTGATCAGAAGTAGTGATGTCATTTTTAATGAGTCTACGATGCATAAACAGCCCATTAAGGAGGTTGAAGTGACAAGAGTGGTGTTTGAGGATACTAGTCCTCCGCTTAGCATGCATAAAAATGTTGCACATAGGGATGTTCAAGAAAATGTCCATTCAAATCAGTCTGCACATGTTCCTGTTCAGCGACCATTGAGACGTTCTGCACGTGTCTCATATCCACCTGATAGATATGTTCCAGGTTTAGATTTTGTTATGCTAACAGATGCTAATGAGCCTTCTTGCTACAAAGAGGCTATGCAGACAGAGGATCATGTCAAGTGGGAGTGTGCCATGAAGAGTGTTTGGTTATAGGGTATGCACACACCCACAATTGTGCATAGAAACCCTCCCTAGACCAAAATAATATCTCTTTTTGTATCTACTTAGGATTTCACATAAAAACCCCTCCTTAGACACTTTTTAATATTTCTCATAAAGGAAAGCTTTGGAGCCTTGATGTAAATGCTCACCTTTTTTCAAGAAGTGTAGAAAAACTCCCCACGCTGTGGAGGTGATCGCAATCCGGGTGGATCGGATCCGGTCGTGGCACACACAGGGTGTATGAAGCTAATGAATGTTGGAAGGTTTAAAGATGTGAAGGTGAAATTAATGTTGAGTATGGAGAAGAGAGAGATGTTGAAATAATTATGGGAATGGGAATGTAGGTGTGCAAGTTAGATTGATGACATGAATGATAAGAATGAAAGAGAACCATACACACGAATCAAATTTGGAAGGAAGAATGGTCCATTGGAGGAGCTTCTTAAACACTTCCTAATTCTAATCCATATGTATAGCCTTCTTTGGATGATATGTATGCATGACGAGAATAGATGGAATCCTTACACATAAATCAGTTTCGAAAGGAAGAATGGTCCAATATTGGAGCTTCTTATACACTTTTAGAAACTAATAAATATGTATGGATTTGTATGGATTATATGCATGCAAGTGAATTATGATGATGGATTTTACTCACAAGCTCAAAGAAACATCCTCACTGGTTCAACGCAATACTGCGGAGCCTTCTCACACATAGAAGAAATAGAAGACATGTAAAAATACTTAAGAGACTGAGAGAGGTGACAAGAGATAAGTGACAAGTGACATGAATTAAAAGAATTTGAATTAATTTACATGTAAAAGATCGTCGTGGTACGTCATGCTAAGCAGTCTACTGATCAAAGGTGATTCCGACCCTCAAACCATGATAGTTCAACCGAATGTCACACGTAAGAAGGTGAATTCCACTCCAGTGACCCTATGTCTGTCTAGGCTCATAACGTCTAACTAAAGAAGTCTAAGACTCATTAAAATCAGCTCTAACTCACTCACACGCTCCACCGAGGGTGAGTCAAGATAGAGATGCTGGTTTCAAGAGCCTATCCTAGATTGGAGTTCTAACTTAAATTTGAAACTAGGTTCTATACTCATACTAGCTCACCTTGGATCCTCACTCGCTCAACCGAGGGTGATCGTCTCAAGGAAACCGTAAGCTAGCATGAGCCCTATGGATGCCTAACAATGATGCTCTAGGAGTTTGGAGGGGGGTTTATATAGTTTTTTGAATGAATTTGGGCCCTTGGATCTAGAGAAATCAACTCTCAACTCTAGGATCACTACTTTTGATTACAACCATTTGATTAATCAAATCAATGGCTTGGAATTGTTCTTTCTATCAAATCTAGTGTAAAGGAGTGAAATTTAGGCGCCCTCATTCTCCACCATTGGATCTGGGGATGATCTGGACCGTCGGATCAGTGCTGACATCAATTCGGATAAGATAAGCCACTATTTTTGGAGAAACACTGCATTATTGATCTTTGATTGTAAAAAAAGTCTTCTTTTATGGAAAAACTCGTGGATCCTCCTTGCTTTAAGCATAAGTGCATCTCCACCCTTGAATATGAGCTCATCTTGATCGTACAACATGGCTCAATCAGCTTTCGCCATGTGGTGGCCCTTCAACCCTTCAATTTGCTTAAACTAGAAAACTGTGGTGATCCTGAAAACTGGACTTTGTGCTCTTTGACCCTCCAAATAGGCTTTGATGAAGATGAAACTTTGTAGGACTATGTTTCCAAAGATCTCCTTCAGGAATATGCAGAAATAACTCCCATCTGAATCTCCCTTGTACAAGTTTGACTACATTTGGAAGTAATTTGGTGACAATGAAAATTTTGCCCTAATTTCCCAACTTTGACCAGCTTTGACCGCTACCATGGACTTTCTTGATTTCTTTGAAACTTTGTATGTGACCTTCCTTTGACATCCTTGATGCATCCTGGACTTCTCGGGGAATTCTGGCTACCTTCACCAAATATGTTTTTTGTAGGCCTTCACAAGTGAGAGAGGAGAGAAAATCTCGACGACATTCGCCCCCACTAAACCTGCGATTCCTCCGGAAGCGCCACTCTAGCATCTGTGAAAAACAAAATGTTGCAGGCATCAAATTCTTTTATAGGCAACATAAGAAACATGGAAGGAAAATTGATTATATGCATGAATAAGTAGGTAAAGTGACATGAAGCAAAATTTGCATGAAAGAAAGAATTGAAATAGGCAACATGAATATGCATGAACAAATAGGCAACATATATGCAATTGAACAAGCAACATTGGCAACAAGAAAGAAAAAAAACAAGCATCAATATGAAGTGGAAGTGGATGTATTGAGTCGTTTTAAGCATCAGTTCCTCTCATCTTGAAGAAAATTTTGTACCTTTTTCATAAAGCAATCTACCTTAAATATGATTATAAACAAAGATTTAGGATTTTCAAGAGACATCTTTCATCTTTAGCTTATTTTAGATCAACTCCTTTCCTACATAAATATGAATATGCTCTTTCTCTAATAACATGCAAGGAAATCTAACTAAACTCCACTAATGCATAAATCTGCCTATATAGCCCGTGATTTATTCTACTATGCCTCTTTATCCTCCTTTGGCTTGCTTTTTTTTTTTTTTGATGATGATGATGATTCGGCAACTTTATGGTTACGATCACTTTTTTTGGGATGGAAGAAAGTGTAAACTTCTTGGTAACATGTAGCAACTTTTTTTTTTTGACGGGGAAAAATTAAACCCTGATACAAGGTACAACCATTTTTGATGACGGAGAACAGTCGTTTAAACTCCGATACAAGTGCTGTGAGATGGACTAAGGATGTAGAAACATGCAGTAGCAGGAGCTAGGATTTTAACAATTATGCTTTCGATACAAGATACATATGCATGTTTATATATGAAAGTCTTGTCACCAAAATAAACCTCCAAATCTACATGTCCTATCTTTCCATAATCCTAGATTATAACCGATTTCTTAGTAGATAAATTACTACTCAAGATACAATTTTACACAAGTAGAGAAATCATCATTTGCCTATTTTGACTCAAGTGATGTGGATATGCAATGCAATGCAAAGACTGAAAAAAACATGCATGAAACAAGCATGGAAAAAAAATAGAATGAACTTGAAAAAAAACAAAGCAAAGTGAACTTGAAAAATTAATGATATTTTTATACGTTTTTTTTTTTTAATTCCTTTTTTTTTATTTTTATAACATGGATACTCCTGTTTATGAATCGGCCTCATTGTTGTCATCTTCTTCAATGTCCTCATCCAAAATGTACTCGTCATTATCACGTTTCTTGAATAGCTTTATCCTTTTACCTGCAATCAAAGTTTTAAGTGCAACACCATTTAATTCACAAAGAGCATATGTACCATTGTTGTTGACTTTTGATACAATGTATGGCCCAAACCACCGTTGAGTGAGCTTTTTGCGTGCATCATATTGAGAGTCAAATGTACTATCATAAATGAGCACCCAATCTCCTACTTCAATTGGCTTTGGACGCAATCGATGAGTTTTATCAAAATAATGCTTGTTCTTCATTCTAGATTCTCTTAATTTTTCAATGGCATCATCAAGTCTGTTCTAACTGTTTAATACGCAAACTCAAAAAATCATCAGTAGACATGTTTTCAGACCAAGGCAAATTTGACCATGCAGAAATATGAGACTGAATTGGAAACAATGGTTTTTGACAGTACATGAGTTCAGCAGGCATATACCCAGTAGTGCGTGTGCACCTCATTCTATCTGCCCAAAGTGCAAAAGGTAAGAATCTAGGCCATTGTTTGATGTCACAGTTACATGCTTTAGATATGGCTTTCACAATAGATGGATGCCCTCTCTCTATTTTACCATTGGCCTCTGGATTATATGCAGTAGTGAGAGACAAACGAATACCGTGACGCTCAAAGAACTCTTTAGCTTCTCTCGCATTTAACTCTCCACGATCGGCAACTACTTTTTCTATGTACCCAAAGCGACTTATGACATCTTCAAGCAAGAATTTGCAAACATTGTAAGTGGTCTTAGATCGTAATGCACGTCCCTCTACATGATTAGTTAAATCTTCTCTTGCAAGTACAATGTAACGCATTTTGTCAATACCTTTAGGCATAGTTACAAGATCTACTACACACTTGTAGTGAATACAAGGTGGATAAGTAGGATGCAACGGATCTCTATGTTTGACTGATGAATGAAGTTGACAAGTAGAACATGTAGAAACATAGCTACTAATGTCAACATACATCCTAGGCCAATAATAGGTACTTCTTATTTTTTCATATGTTCCAAAAAATCCTTTATGACCGGCCCATAATGTCTCATGCATTTCCTTCATTACTTGCAATTGAAGACCTCTCTTTCCTAGGACTCGTTGTGGATTCTTAACCTTACCCTTAGCATGTCTCCAAAGATAACCATTACATAGGAAAAAGTTATAAGCTCATTTCCTAATGTTACGGAATCTATTCGTAGTCCAGTTAGGTAATGGTTGTAGTGTACTTAGATACTTTCCTATGTCTCTCCATTCATTTTTGTACTCAGACTCATGAAATTGCTCATACTCATATATATGTGGAACATAGTCAATTAAGTTCACATTCTTTATTAGATCATTTTCAAGATCATCAAATCTAGCTCTCGATAACATATCAGCAACTGAATTTGACTTACCTGAAATATGAACTAACTCAGGATTTATGAACTTAATATATGAGATCCATCTAAGCATGGCTATATCAGGAGATGAACAATTGGCTATCATTCCAATGAGAGGTAAACAATCAGTCTCAACTTTGACATTTGTACCAATGAAATATTCTTTGTCTGTTTTCAAAGCTGTTACCATACCCCATAGTTCTCGTTTGATCTGTGGATATTTTCGTTGTGTTTCATGTAGAATTTTGGCACCAAACCTAATTGCATATCTATTCCCTTCACTATCTTCTTGACTTATGACCCAGCCTATACCAATAGGACTAGTATCAACTGTCAATATAATAGGTTTGTTAGCAGAATAGTCTACACGCTTAAGGATGGGAGCTTCAAGCAATAATTTCTTCAATTTACGCATAGCCTGAGTGTGTTTGTCAGTCCAAATAAATTTTCGTTTCTTCCTCAACAAGTCATAAAGACAATCAGCAACATGAGCAAAGTGTGGGATCCAAATAACATAAAAGATGCAAGCACCAAGAAATCTACGTACCTCACTCACGTTGTTACATGTTTCAAAAATCTTGCTAATGGCATCAACTTTTTGTGGGTATGGCTTTCGACCATAATGGCCACATAAATGTCCAACAATAAGCACCTTGTTGACACCAAAAACAGATTTCTCTATGGAAAATGTGAGACCTGCCTCTTCAAATCGTTGAAATATTCTTTCACAATCAGAGATATGGTCAAGAACAAATTTACGACATCCAGATGAATCTACAGTAATGTCCTTTACACGTTCCTCACTCCCTTTAATTGGAATATCATCAATGAATGGCATAGTTATATGAGGGATAAAATCATGTAAGATCATATTCATAGCACTCATCATATGAGCCACAGAATTAGTCGCTCCTTGAGGTAAAGTACACATTCGCACTAAGCCTAAAGGAGTTTTCATTGTGGTTATGTCACGACTGTCAATTGCTAACTGGAATTGGTCATATCCAGAATATAAATCACCCATTGAATAGATAGAATGTCTTGAAAATGATTCAGCAAACTCATCTACAATGGGTCATGTTCCTACATTCCTTATGGTGACTTTATTGACAGGTTGGAGATCTTGAATAAAACGTAGTTTCCCATTCTTTTTAGGCACAGTGAACCATCTGTTTGAGTAAGGTGCAAAAGATGGCTCTAAAATTCTCATGTTTATCTTCTCCTTAAGTAGTTTCATTAGCTCAGGTAAATGAGCCTTTGGAACAGGTATAGGACGAAGATTCCATGGAATATGTGGAATAGTAAAGATTATCATGGGTGCAACTAGCTTAGGATCTACACAACCAATCTCATGAGGATACATAGTAAAGGCTTTTCCATGGCTACGTATAACTCTCTCAAATTTATCTCTCTGTGCTGGCAAAAGAAAGTCATCATCTCTACCAATTTTCACCTGTTTGATTGTCTCATCCGTGAATGTATGTCCTATGTTTTTCTTATCCCGAAGAATTGGATCATTTTTCACATCAATAATTTTTTCATTATTTCCTTGAGGTAATGGTTGAGCTATGGGTTTGATTTTTTTGTCTACAGTTTTGTACTTTGTTTCAACTAAGGCATCATGTGTTTGGATAAATTTTGAGCACTTGTCAACATTGAGAGCATACTCTTGGATTAGAGCATATTCATCAAGGGAAGAAATAAGAATAATATGGGAATTAGAATTTTGTTGAAGACATAACTCTAACTCCTCAAGAGTAGAGAAACAATGAGATGTCTCAATCACATGCTCAATGTTCTCATCATGTTCCATGATTTTGTTGTTTTTATAATTTTTTTGGGTTTTTTGGATAAAAGACTTGGACAATTGACTCTTATGAAGAAAATCTAATCTAGAATGTGGAAAACAAAGTGACAAACTATTGTACATGTTGGTTGGATGCGAGATGTCAAACCAATATCCACTGTTGTCCCGCTCAACAATGGATTCTATCCGAAATTTTGATCATATGTAGCTCCAAACATGAATCGAGGTGCACAATCACTACAAGCATGCTCATGACCCTGAGTAACAATAGGTTTCTTTCTAATTGACAATCGATTCCTAGGATGATTCACTCCTACTGTCATGACTTGAAGTGATTGCATTCCATCCTTAGACTTAAATCTAGCATAGGTAGACCCATCATCCATGGCTTTAGTTTCCATACGACTCTCACAAATAAAGGGTTGACCTAAGAGAACTTCATAAGAGCAATTATCTTCAATAAAAAAGTGAAACTCTTCTGTGATTCCTCCTATGGATATGGGCACACTAGCACAAGCTCCATACAGGGTACCTACACCATTATCTGCAGTTCTCATACGCCATCCACAATCTTTATCTATGGGCCATCGAAACTTATCATAGACTTCTCTTGAAATCACATTGATTTCAGAGCCGGAATCTACTAATGCATTTACAGTGATAGTGTTCTTATCATTTCCTATTTTAACATGCATCTCTGATGTACCTCTAGACCAAAATGTTCTTTTAAAGTGACTTTCAGGATTGTTTTCATGATTTTCATGGTCAGGTTGAATAGGTCCTAAGAAATTTTTATTAACATTTACTTCATCATCATCAAAGTCCACTTCATCAGATTCATCAAAGTTTAAGGCTTCATTCATAGCTTGATCTTGATCTAGAGAATCTTGCATCTCAGTATCTAGATTAAGTGGAAACCTCTTCCTTTTAATTAGGCCGATAAAGTTATCTTTAAAAACAGGCTTTGCAATAGAGAAAACTTGTTCTAAAGACATAGTCACTTGAATCTTAAGCAAAATGTCATCTAAAATCTCCATAGGATCTATTTTTCTCTCAATTTCTGAAATCAAGATGGCTTTAGGTTTTCTCTTTGGTTTCTTTTGTTTTTGCTCAGGATCTCTATTAAGGTATAATTTTCAATTTTTTTTTTCTCTCTCTCTCTCTCTCTCTCTATATATATATATATATATACATGCAGGTTTTTATTTGTACTTTAGATAAGGTAAGAAGAAGAACTTAAATTGAATGGATACAATTGTTTGGATGGCAGGATACGATTGTTTGGATGGAAGGATACGATTGTTTGGATGGCAGGATATAATTGTTTATTTTGGAGGATATGAATGATTTGTCGATTCACACGTATGTTCAGTTTGAAAGTGTGAATCGACAAATCATTCAATGAAGGTACATACTTCATATCATCCAAAACAAACAATCGTATCCTGCCATCCAAATTTTGCGTAAATATTTTGAAAGATGCATTAATAGTTTTAAAAGATGCGCGGACAAAAAGTATCCATTCAATTCAAGTTCTTGTTCTTACCTTATCTAAAGTAAGAATAAAAACCTACATGTATATATGTATATTTATTTATTTATCTTTTTTAATATATCTTTTTTTGATAAACTTACAGGTTATTATCTGAAAAGTTTTTAACAAGTCAGAATATTCTTCCTACCTCACATGATGAAATGAAGAAGATAATCAACAATCTTGGTATAGATTATCAATGTATACATGCATGTCTTAACGATTGTATTTTATATAGAGGTGAATATGCAGACTCTTTGACATGTCCCAAATGTCAATCTCCTCGATATAAGGGTGAAGAAGGTAAAATCCCAAAAAAGGTATTGAGACATTTTCCATTGGCTCCATGGATTAGACATATGTTTCAAAGCCCCGAATTATCAAAGCTTTTGACTTGGGGACATGATCACAAAAGTACTGATGGAATAATCAGAATTCCTCATGATAGTGTTGCTTTTCAGCATATTGATTCTACATGGCCTGAATTTGCACAAAATCCACAGAATCTAAAGTTAGGAGTTGCATTAGATGGGGTTAATCCATTCTCCATGAAATCCAGTAAATGGTCAACATGGCGAGTGGTAGTCATAAACTACAATCTTCCGCCATATCTTAGCATTAAAAAGGAACATTTAATGCTTTCACTTTTAATCCCAGGCAAAAGACAAGTTAAAGATATGAATGTATATCTTGCTCCTCTCATTGACGATCTTCAAGAGTTATGGAGAGGTATTAATGTCATTGATGTATCGAAAAGCATCAATGAAAGATATATTACGGTTCGTGGTATTGTGGCTTGGACTATTCACGATTTTTCTGGATATGGCGTTTGTTCAGGTATTGATGTAATTTTTTTATTCAATATGCATGTAAATAAATATGATTTAATCTAATTATATTTTTATCATTTTCCATGATGCAAGAATATCTACTAAGGGTTATAAACCTTGTCCATATTGTGGTGATTGGTTGAGATCAATCTATAGTAAGAATCTCAACAAAAATATTTATCTTCGACATCGACGATTCTTACCTGATGATCATCCATTAAGATCTAAAAGAGAAGCGATAAATTTTAATGGAAAGCTTGAAACAGGCCAGTATCCAAAACCTATGACGCCTATGGATTGGTATAAAAAATGGACAGATGGACCTCTGATAGATCCAGAAACAGAAATCTTTAGTGATGATTCAGATAATGAGTATGTGAACAGAGGTAAAGGAAAAACATATCAATATGGTATTCTTTGGAGTATTGGAAAGAGTTAAAAGTATGTCATCTTCTTGATCCAATGCATATATTCAAAAATATTGGTTATTCAATATGGCAGCATCTTCTTGGACTAAAATATACCACAGCATCAAGGAATGATTTGAAAGATCAAAAATCCAAACCAAAATTTATGGCCAGTTTTGATAGACATCGACAAGAAACGACTTATGCATCTGCTCCTTGGGTACTTACAACAAAAGAGATACAGACTATCAACAATAGAATTCAATTGACTAAGACTCCTACAGGATATGGAGCATCGTTTCAAAACATGTTTACTATGGATGATAAGAGCTTATCTAGGTTAAAGACCCATGACTGGCATAACTTTTTGAAACATATTTTACCTTTGGTTATCGATGGATGTACAACGAAAGGAGTACGAGATGTGATCTATCGTCTTGGATCACTTATAAGGTAATTATGATACTTTTATATTTATTATGTATGATTATTGGATATCTTTTATTTTTTAGTTAACTTTTTTATAATTGTTTTTATGATATGTATATGTGGATTACATCCAAAGAGATCGATAAAAATTCGATCCCACAAAAAAAACGTGAATGCAAAGAGCTACTATGTTTGATGGAAAAAGAACTTCCTACTTCATTTTTCGATATTCAGGTTCATTTATTAGTCCATCTTGTAGATGAGATAGAGATTGCAGGTGTTGTCAACACTCGATGGATGTTTTGGGTCGAGCAATTTATGGGAATACTAAAAGGTTATGTGCGACAAAGAGCAAAACTAGAAGGATCCATGGCAAAGGGTTGGATGCTTGAAGAGTGCATGTATTACGTTAGTGAGTACCTTGAAAGAGTTCATGAAGAAGCTCCACGTGCATGGACCAACGAGTCTTCTTCAAAAATAACAGATGAGGTATTATCAAGTAAGGGGGTTCCATTCTTATTTACATTTCAAGAAAAAAAATGATGTTTCTACTTTTGTAGCATATAATAGCGAATGCATGCAAGCATTCCTTAGCGAGTACGAGGAACTTCAAAGTCTCCGAAGTAAAAGGCGAAAAAACAAAAGATCTAGATGTAATCTCGATAATAATGAGATTATAGATATACCTTCTTTCACGGATTGGCTATATAGTCGTTTGCAATGCGCCAACGCAAATAATGAAGAAATCTCAGATGAGCAAAGAGAGTTAATGATAGGTTGTGAACGAAAGGTAATTTTATTAAAATAATATTTTATTTTTTTCATATATGTATGTTAGTTTCTATTTACTAATTGAATTTATTTTGCAGGCTCAAATGTTCACTAATATGTGGGCTTTTGGACAGCATATTAGAATCAAAGCCATTGATTCTTTACGTAAAACAGATGATTCTAGTATTGTTGCTTCTTTCAAGCAACTATCACGTGCTAGCTCAAAAGACACGAACCTTATAGATAGCGAACTTGGTTACGTAGGAACTATTGTTGGTATCTACGAAATTTCATTTCGTACATTCAAACAGGTAGAAAAAAGTTTATATATTTTTTTTTAGAGTTAGTTATTTTTTTAAGCACCTAATAATGGGTTTTTGTTGTTATATATTTTGATAGGTCATTTTGAAGGTTGACTGGTTTCGAGCGGAGTATAAAGGTAGTAATTCTACAATAAGAAAGGAATTATTTGGATTTTGGGCAATTGATTCTTCCAAGGTAATGCGATCTACGAAAGAACCATATATTCTTCCTAGGCATATTGAACAAGCATTTTTTTATAAAAACCCAGATGCTCATCCTTGGTGGCAAGTCATTCATGTGCAACCTAGAGGTAGATCATTGTTTGAACAGTTTATTGTTAGAGAGATCGAAGAAAGTCCTCTTGATGATTCAGCATCAGATATTGATACATCAACATCTGGAATAGAAATTAGAATCATTATACGTGATAATGATACTAATCTTTTTGATGAAGAGGATAATTCTCTACATGTTGATTCTACTGATGAGGAAGAGGAATTACCAGAAATAGATATTAATCCATCAATAGATGATGTGATTCATGAGAACATAGATTTAACAATCGAAGAAATAAATGAAATCAATAAGGATAATGAAGATGAGACTATATTGATGTCTTACCAAAATGATGGCAATAACGAATACATATGAGCAGATTAGATAGTAAATTCTAGTCTAGTTATCGATCAATAACTTGAAGCTTCTGAATGGATATTAGATAATAGATTTTTTTATTAACTTGAATAACAATGAATCCTACTAGAGAGATGAAATCATGTTCTTCTGAGTTAGAACATGAAGCTCGGGGGTATGCCTAATTATTTTATATATAGCTTTATCTTCGAGGAGCAAATTTTTATCATGTATGTATGCATATGTGTGTGTATTCATGTGTATTATATGTATACATATGTTAGTATGCATATATATGTATTTCATGTATATGTATGTGTTTGCATGTGTGTGATATATGTATACATGTGTTAAATATGCATATGTGTCTCACTCTCTCTCTCTCTCTCATATACATACATACATGCATAAACACACATAATCATATCCACATATATATACATAAAAGCAGTGCATACCGTGCATTGTCGCGACGATGAGCCATAAGTGTCCGCATCTCTTTTAGACACCACTTACGCGACCATCCTGTCCCAAAATCTGTCTCAAGTGAACTAAGTACGTATTTTTTATCCCTCTCATCATGCTCACTACAAAAATAAAAAACATAATGTAAATAAAACATAAGATATATATTTTAATTTATATGTAAAACTTTTACTTACTTCCACGGTAAGTGGACAAAGCGTAGGTAATAGTCGCATAGTGCCCACATTCTTCTTTTGAACTCCAATCCATTCCCTATGTACACAATGTTCCCCTCTGGCTCTATGTTGCACTCTAGTCCTAAGGTGCCTATGCATGTCCTCATAGGCAACTCTGCTCTGCTATCACGTGCTGGAGGTGGTATAGGTGTCCTGAAAATAGATAGATAGAAATAAATAAAAATATGTGTTATAATATCATTAAAAAAGTTTATGAAAAAAAAATATACCTATGAGCAGATAGCTCTCTTCCTGCATGTGGAGCCGCAGAAGAGCCCTCGTTTGATCGCAGGGTAAGCATCTGGATCGTATAATCTAGCTCCTCATCAGACATCTCTGCGTAATCACGCATTATGGCCCCTAGAGTATCAGACGGAACTCTTGCTCTCATAAGACTTTTTATGAGAGTGAGTTTCACCTTTCTCTCTCTACTGGGATCCATAATACCTAACATATAAAATAAAATGGTTAGAAATCAATGTGTGTATATGTGTGTGTATGTATGTGTATATATGTGTGTGTATGTATGCATGTATGTATGTATCTATGTATGTATGTATGTATGTATGCATATGCATATGCATTATGTATGTATATATATGCATGTATGTGTATGTGTGAGTATGTCTCTCTGAAAATAACAAACTATGCTTAGAGAAATCACTTTAGCAAAATTTGGATTACCCCCGACTTTTTAGGAGAGTTGCAGAGATAGACCAGAGAGCATTCGACGACGATTTCACAGAAATGGCTGAACCAAATCACTTCAAATTTTGTATGCATGTAGAAGACTTTGAGCTGAATTCAACAAGCTTTGAATCACTGAATTTGGTGAAGATATGACTGAGATATGCCCTTGGGAAGTTGATAGACTTGAAGGTAGAAACTCAGAGAACACAGAAGTGATAGATGTAAATGTATGTATTAATTCACATTGGTTTACAAACTCATTGGCATGCCAAGCATTGCCTAATGAGGTACAGAGATGTAGGCTATGGTGTAGCTCTCACACACACTCAATTGATGGAAGAATGTAGCTCGGAGGATCTCTCATGTCCCGCGACTTTTGTTGAACACTTTTATACATAATGATTATGGATTTGAATTCAAATTCAAATCTTTGGCTCCCTACAATCAAGCATCTAAAAGTATGGAGATATTCTCTCAATCATATATTCTTCTTTTCCACGAATCAATCAAGTAGGTGTAATATGAAGATTCCAAGTCATTTAGACTTTTACATAAGGTAAATTGGTAATAACCTATAAGCATATGTTCCTATGGTACTTCATACATGGGAAGTCTTCATGATGGTTCTGAAGCCAAATGTGTAGGCTTGCTACTTACACCAACAGCTCCCCCTCAAGCCAAACATTTTGGCTTAAGTCTTCATCTTCAATCTTCAAGAATATCCTGTAGTCCAATCCTAGATTTGAATCTGCAAAGTTTGGTTCCATCCAAAGCTTTAGTGAGTAAAACTGCACATTGCATATTTGTTGACACATAAGTCAACTGAATGTCCTTGCTTAGCAACTTCTTCCTGACATAGTGATAATGTACTTCTATGTGTTTGGTCCTGGCATGGTAGATAGGATTAGCTGCAAGGTGAAGAGAGCTTGTGTTATCTCCAAAGATAATTGGAGGTCTAGTATATAGACCTAACTCTGTATACAAGAGTTTAATCCACATTGCCTCTTGGGTAGCATTAGCTAGTCCTCTGTATTCTGCCTCTGTGGAAGACAATGCCACAGTTGGTTGCTTCTTGGCAGACCATGAGATAGGCTTATCACCTGCAAAAGATATGTATCCTGATGTGCTCCTCCTATCATGCTTGCATCCTGCCCAATCTGCATCCGAATAAACCTTTATGTCAATATCAGAAGTGTAAGGAAAGTATAGACCATGATTCTGTGTACCCTTGAGGTACTTCAAGATTCTCTTGGTAGCCTCTAGGTGAGGTACCCTTGGTTTGTGCATGAATTGGCTTAGCACACTCACACCATATGCTATATCAATTCTGGTTAGAGTAGCATAATTTAAACTACCCACTATACTCTGATAACCTGTAATGTCTTGGACTTCCTCTCCTTCATGGGCACTTAGCTTTTGGTTGACCTCCATTGGAGTGCTTGCTATCTTAGCATCCTGCAATTTGAATTTCTTCAACATGTCCTGCACATACTTCTTCTGAGTGATATAAATCCCTGAATTAGTATACACCAATTCAAGTCCTAGAAAATATTTCAACAATCCAAGATCATTGATCTTGAACTCCTTCATCATATGACTTTTAATACTTCTGATTCCTTGGACATCATTACCTGTAATGATGATGTCATCAACATAAACACAGAGATAAATTACCTCTGAATTGCTTCTTTTGATAAACAATGAAGTGTCTGCTTTACTCATCATAAACCCTTGGTCTTGGAGGTATGTTCTTAGCCTGTAGTTCCATGCCCTAGGTGCCTGCTTCAATCCATATAGAGCCTTCTTGAATTTACAAACATGGTTTACCTTCTTGGGGTCTTCATAGCCAGGAGGTTGAGACATATAGACTTCTTCTCAAATCCATCCATTCAAGAAGGCATTCTTGACATCTAATTGGTACATGTTCCAATTCTTGGATGCAGCTATACTAATCAATACTCTGATTGTTGGCATCTTTGCCACAGGAGAAAATGTCTCCTCATAATCAATGCCTTGGGTTTGTGCAAAACCCTTGGCCACCAACCTAGCTTTGTATCTGTTGATTGTCCCATCAGAATTTCTTTTCAATTTATAAATCCACCTGGACCCTATTACCTTCATTGAGTCCTTCTTTGGTACCAACTCCCAAGTGTCATTCTCCTTGAGTGCTTCAACTTCTTCATCCATGGCTTCTTTCCATTCTGTTTTGGTGATTGCCTCTTCATATGAACCTGGTTCCTCACTTGACAAATCTTTTGCAAGATAAATTGAATGCTTAGTAACAAGAGATGTACCCATATCTGATAGGCTTTTTGATTTCTCTCTGAGATCTCCTTATTGCTTGAGTTAAAGATTCTGGTATATCCTCAAGCTTCTTTATCTTCATCTTGCCTCTAGACTTCCAAGCCTTGAATTCTTCAAGGTTGATTGTATCCTCATCATCTGAACTTGAGTCTTCTTTCTGATTTGGTTCCTCCTTTGTGAGCTTTGGAAACTCCTCTTCCAAATCATAGGGTAGGTTGACTTTCCTGCATTCATTCTCATACCAAGAATCATTCTCATCAAAGATTACATCTCAGCTTACCATGAATCCCTTGTTAGTAGGGTTATAGAACCTGTAACCTTTTTGATTCAAGTCATATCAAATGAAAATACATTTTTCAGCCTTTGGATCTAACTTGCCTCTTACCTGTGAGGGGATATGCACATATGCTACACATCCAAAGATTTTGCAGTGATCCAATGATGGTCTCTTGCCATGCCAAGCCTCATAAGGTGTCATACCATCAAGTGACTTTGATGGTAACCTATTTATGAGATAGGTGGCAGTAGAGACACTCTCTGCCCATAGATAATTAGGCAGCTTCTTCTCATTAAGCATAGATCTAGCTGTCTCAACAATTAATCTATTCCTCCTTTCAGCTACCCCATTCTGTTCAGGAGAGTACCTTGTGGTGATTTCCCTTTTGATGCCTCTGTCCTGCAAGAAGTTCTCAAATTCATTTGAAAAGTATTCACCTCCTCCATCTGACCTTAGCCTCTTCAAATTCCTTCCTGTTTGATTTTCAACTAATGCAAGATACTTCTTAAAACAATTAAAGACCTCATCCTTATGCTTCATAAAGTATAACACAGTCCATCTGCTAGAGTCATCAATGAAAGACACATAGTACCTTGAACCTGAAATTGAAGGGTCCTTGTTAGGTCCCCAAACATCTGTGTGTACCAACTCTAGGTAGTCTTCATGCATAAATCCTTTCCTTGTATAAGGTAATCTGTGAGACTTACCAAATTGACAGGCACCACACTTGTAGATCATGTGTTGCTTGGATACATTGGGTATCCCAAACACACATTGGTCCCTGCTCATTTGCTTCAAGGTCCTTTCTCCTATGTGCCCTAGCCTCTTGTGCCACATTTCAAGTTCTGAAAGTGTCTGATCCTTGTAGCTATACAAAGAAATATTCTTTGTGTCCTCTAACTCAAAGGTGAATAGTCTACCTGATTTTTCTCCCTTGGCTATCCTTTTGAATCCATTCCTTGGGTCCTCCACATATGCTCCATTTTGATTGAACCTGACCTGCAAACCTTTCTCCACAATCTGGCCAACACTCATTAGGTTCTTTGTTATAGTTGCTACATAAAGTACCCTGCTCAATAAATTCTGATTACCATCACATGTCTTCACATTACCAATTTTAATTACAGAATGCTTTGTATCATCACCTGTTTGAACTTGGTGTTTACCTTTAGGTTCCTCCAAATCAGAGAGTAATGCCACATTACCAGCCACATGGTTTGAACACCCTGAATCAATATAAAATAAATGATCATCATTTGTACCTGACTTTGAAGTCATATTCAATGATCAAGAGAGAGTCATCTTGCTCCTCTGTGTAGTTGTTGTAGTCCTTCCTATTTCTGTATCCTCCTTGGTAGTTGCCATTGTAGCTGTTGTTGTAATTGTTGTTGTAATTATTGTTGTGGCCTTGATGGTGGTTGAACCTTCCTCTAGACTGATTGTATCCACCTCTTTGGTAGCCTCTTCCTCTCTGGTTTTTGTAGTTTCTGTAACACTCATCTGTGGTGTGATTGGACAAACCACATATATTACATGGTGATGGATTGTAGGATCTCCCCCTACCTTGCTTACCTCCTCTGCCTCTACCTCTTGAAGATCTACCTCTCCCTGCATAGTTAGCTTGGGAGGTAGAACCTTCTTCATCTACCTTCTTACTCTTGCCTTTATCCTTAACCTTCTTATCAGTATATAGAGCAGAGGAGTTGTTACCTTTTGATGTGTCTCCATTCCTTGTGAGCTTTGCTTCATGTGTAAATAGCTGGCCCATGAGAGTTGTGAGATCTGGGGTACGCATGTCCATGTAGAGATCCATTGCTGTGGTGAAACACTCCCATTTGTCATCTGCCTTGATACCATTGATTACCTGCCTCACTATTTGTTCTTCTTCAATTTCTTCACCTATGCTTGCTAGTTGGTCTGCAACATCCTTGATCTTAGTCACAAATTCTGAAACAGCTTGCTTTGGTTGCTTCCTAAGTGTTGTGAACTCAATCCACAACTGATTTTTTCTTGCTCTTGTGTTAGATGAAAAGTATGATGACAAGGTTTCCCAAGTCTCTTGGGAAGTCTTACAATTTCTGATATGAGGTAAGAGAAAATCAGATATAGAGCTGAGTATGTAAGACCTTGCCAAAGCATCCTTTGCACACCATGTGTTGAGTTTTTCTTGCTCTTCCTTGGTTGGCAATCCTCTAGCTTTGAATGAGGGCAATTCCTCATCTCCTGATATGTACCCAAAGAGACTCCTTCCTTGCAAGTAGGTCTTCATCCTTAGAGACCAAGCTTGATAGTTGTTCCTGTCCAATTTGTCAATGAATGAAGGAAAACCATCTCCCATTTTACCTTATTTGCTCTGATACCACTGTTGGGAAAGATGGATGGATGCACTCAGAGATTGAGTAGGTGCTGCTAAACCTGCTTTGCACCAGCCCTCTTTTGCTCCAGACTTGATTAGTACACTTGCTTAACTTCCAAATGACACCAAGAAATGATATATGTACTTTGCAAATGATGTGTGTAATGATTAAATCAAAACAGACAACTTTGCACTTCACAAATCTAAGAAAACTTGCTAATTTGGTATTGATACCTGCTCAGAGTTTTGCTCAGTGTGACCAGCACACTAACAATTGATAAAATTCCTTCTAGGGATATTAAATTAGCTTAACAAGCTACCATTTGCAAGTGGAATGACTGAAAATAACAAACTATGCTTAGAGAAATCACTTTAGCAAAATTTGGATTACCCCCGACTTTTTAGGAGAGTTGCAGAGATAGACCAGAGAGCACTTCGACGACGATTTCTCAGCAATTGCTGAACCAAATCACTTCACATTTTCTACGCATGTAGACGACTTCGATCTGAATCCAAGAAGCTTTGAATCACTGAATTTGGTGAAGATATGACGGAGATATGCCCTTGGGAAGTTGACAGACTTGAAGGTAGAAACTCAGAGAACACAGAAGTGATAGATGTAAATGTATGTATTAATTCACATTGGTTTACAAACTCATTGGCATGCCAAGCATTGCATAATGAGGTACAGAGGTGTAGGCTATGGTGTAGCTCTCACACACACTCAATTGATGGAAGAATGTAGCTCGGAGGATCTCTCATGTCCCGCGACTTTTCTTGAACACTTTTATACATAATGATTATGGATTTGAATTCAAATTCAAATCTTTGGCTCCCTACAATCAAGCATCTAAAAGTATGGAGATATTCTCTCAATCATATATTCTTCTTTTCCACGAATCAATCAAGTAGGTGTAATATGAAGATTCCAAGTCATTTAGACTTTTACATAAGGTAAATTGGTAATAACCTATAAGCATATGTTCCTATGGTACTTCATACATGGGAAGTCTTCATGATGGTTCTGAAGCCAAATGTGTAGGCTTGCTACTTACACCAACATGTGTGTATATGTGTGTGTGTATGTATGTGTATATGTGTGTGTGTATGTATGCATGTATGTATGCATATGCATATGCATTATGTATGTATATATATGCATATAGGTGTATGTGTGAGTATGTCTCTCTATGTGTGTGTATGCATATATGTGTGTATGTATGCATATATGTGTGTATGTGTGTGTGTATATGTGTTTGTATGTGTGTATGCATGTGTATGTGTGTGTATGCATCATTATGTGTGTAAGTGTCTATGTGTATTTGTGTGTGTGTATATGTGTGTGTGTGTCTATGTGTATGTGTGTGTGTCTATGAGTGTGTATGTGTTTATGTGTATGTATGTATCTATGTGTGTGTATGTGTCTATGTGTGTATGTGTATGCATGTATGTATGCATATGTGTGTGTATGCATGTGTATGTGTGTGTATGCATCATTATGTGTGCATGTGTGTGTGTATGTATATGTGTGTTTTGTCTATGTGTATGTGTGTGCGTCTATGAGTGTGTATGTGTTTATGTATATGTAGGTATCTATGTGTGTGTATGTGTATGCATGTATGTATGCATATGTGTGTGTATGCATGTGTATGTGGGTGTATGCATCATTATATGTGTATGTGTCTATGTGTGTATGTGTGTATGTGTGTATGTATATGTGTGTGTTGTCTATGTGTATGTGTGTGTGTCTATGAGTGTGTATGTGTTTATGTATATGTATGTATCTATGTGTGTGTATGTGTCTATGTGTGTATGTGTATGCATGTATGTATGCATATGTGTGTGTATGCATCATTATGCGTGTCTATGTATGCATGTGTATGTGTGTATGCATCATTATGTGTGTATGTGTCTATGTGTGTATGTGTGTGTATATGTGTGTGTGTATCTATGTGTATGTGTGTGTGTCTATGAGTGTGTATGTGTTTATGTGTATGTATGTATCTATGTGTGTGTATGTGTCTATGTGTGTATGTGTATGCATGTATGTATGCATGTGTGTGTATGCATATGTATGTGTGTGTATGCATCATTATGTGTGTCTATGTATGCATGTGTATGTGTGTATGCATCATTACGTGTGCATGTGTCTATGTGTGTATGTGTGTGTATATGTGTGTGTGTGTCTATGTGTATGTGTATGTGTCTATGAGTGTGTATGTGTTTATCTGTATGTATGTATCTATGTGTGTGTATGTGTCTATGTGTGTATATGTATGCATGTATGTATGCATATGTGTGTGTATGCATATGTATGTGTGTGTATGCATCATTATGTGTGTCTATGTCTGCATGTGTATGTGTGTATGCATCATTATGTGTATGTGTCTATGTGTGTATGTGTTTATGTGTATGTATGTATCTATGCGTGTGTATGTGTATGCATGTATGTATGCATATGTGTGTGTATGCATATGTATGTGTGTGTATGCATCATTATGTGTGTATGTGTCTATGTGTGTATGTGTATGTGTATACATTATGTATGTGTATGTAAGCATGTGCATTATGTATGCATATAAGTATGTATGTATGCATATGCATATGCATTACGTATGCATATGCATATGCATTATGTATGCATATGTGTGTATGTGTGTGTATGCATTATGTATGTGTATGTAAGCATGTGCATTATGTATGCATGTAATTATGTATGTATGCATATGCATATGCAATATTATGCATGTATGTGTATGTGTGTGTATGTCTCTCTATGTGTGTGTATGCATATATGTGTGTGAATGTGTGTGTACATGTGTCTGTATGTGTGTATGCATGTGTATGTGTGTGTATGCATCATTATGTGTGTATGTGTGTGTGTCTATGTGTATGTGTGTGTATCTATGAGTATGTATGTGTTTATGTGTGTGTATGTGTCTATGTGTGTATGTGTGCGTGTATGTATCTATGCATGTGCATTATGTATGCATGTAAGTATGTATGTACATCGTATGCATATGCATATGCATTATGTATGCATGTATGTGTTTATGTGTGTATGTCTCTCTATGTGTGTGTGTGTATGCATATATGTGTGTGTATGTGTGTGTATATGTGTCTGTATGTGTGTATGCATGTGTATGTGTGTGTATGCATGTGTGTGTGTATATACTATATGTGTGTGTATGTGTGCGTGTCTATGTGTATGTGTGTGTACCTATGAGTGTGTATGTCTTTATGTGTGTATGTGTCTATGTGTGTGTATGTGTTTATGTGTGTATGTGTATGCATGTATGTATGCATATGTATGTGTATGCATGTGTATGTGTGTGTATGCATCGTTATGTGTGTATGTGTCTATGTGTGTATGTGTCTATGTGTGTATGTGTCTATGTGTGTATGTGTCTATGTGTGTATGTGTCTATGTATATGTGTGTGTATGTGTGTGTGTCTATGTGTATGTGTCGCTATGCGTCTATGAGTGTGTATCTGTTTATGTGTGTGTATGTGTCTATGTGTGTGTATGTGTGTGCGCGTCTATGTGTATGTGTGTGTGTCTATGAGTGTGTATGTGTTTATGTGTGTGTATGTGTCTATGTGTGTCTATGTGTGTCTATGTGTCTATGTGTGTATGTGTCTATGTGTGTATGTATGCATATGTGTGTATGTGCGTGTATGCATGATGTATGCATATGTGTGTATGCATTATGTATGCGTATGTATGCATGTGCATTATGTATGCATATGCATTATGTATGTGTATGTATGCATGTGAATTATGCATGTATATGTGTGTGCATGTGTATGCATTATGTGTACATGTGTGTATGCAACCTTATTTGTGTATGCGTGTATATGTGTGTGTATTTGTGTGTATGTGTGTGTGTGTGTCTATGTGTATGTGTGTGTGTGTCTATGTGTGTATATGTGTGTGTACATATGTATGTGTGTGTAAGTGTGTGTGTGTGCGCATACGTGCCTGTTTTTAGCTTGTGCGGCCCTCTCCCTCTTGCGCGCGCTCTCTCTCTCTCTCTCTCTCTCTCTCTCTCTTTCTCTCTCTCTCTCGGTCTCTTCATGCTCGCGTCCAAGTCCTGGCACAAATGTGCCGAGAGAAATCAATTTTTTTTTTTACATTCCAGAGCGTCGCTCTGCAGTTTGCCAACATTGCTGAATCCGTCGCTAGGCAGCGACGGTGTTAGTAATGCTTTATAAGTAGCGTCGCATAAGCGATGCTAGCATCGCTTATGCGACGGGGGTCGGGGATAAAAAAAAATTCTAAATTCTTACCATCGCTTATGCGACGACCTCGTCGCATAAGCGACGTTTCCCGTTTTTTTTCTAATTCTGGGCCGTCGCTACGCCCCCCTTTTTCTTGTAGTGGGTGAGCGTGGAATTCATCACAGAGATCCATAAGTAGTTCATAAGATTTTAACTCAACTCCAGCATGTTCAGGTCCAGAGAAGAGAAGTGAACAAAATCTTACAGACCAATCATCATATAACTAAAGAATTCACAATGCTGCCAGTATCAAAGTGTTCCTATGAGTGTGGAGTTAGTTCTAAGGATTCCAGGCCTCTATGCATAAGGGAGGTGGTTTTTTCATGATCTGCGTAGCATTGTTCTGATGGGCGCTGACACATGTTTCTCTTCTAACATCTGTTGTTCTGAAATGATGGCATCCGGCAGTATCGACATATCTGTCAGCTTAACCTTATGACAAATGTTTCCAAAAAAAACTTTGTTGCATGGAGCGAAGATGGTAGAGAGAGATGTAGCACTATTTCAGTTGACATATTTTAGAGGTCACATTAACTTTTGAGGGGGTTTCCCATGCTCAATATTCACTACATCAGAGTTGCCAGAGTGATGAAATGTGGAAAATGAGCAGAAGCGCATGTATCTGTGGGCTACGCATAGGAAATTAAGAGGCTACTGACAGATAGCTATCCAAGGAGAATTTCACCTATATCACGAGAAGGCTAGAAGAAGTGAGCTTTGAAGATACGTGCTATGAGTTCAGAATCGTATTAGCACCGTTGAGAAGAACAACTGGTTTTTCACATATAGCATTTTCGTGGCTACTGGAGCTGAAAGAGAAAGACTTTATAAGTATGCCAAGAGTACTCCTTTGAATGGGATGGTTTTGCATTGATGCTTCTTTGTCAGCCGAGGCAAGGGCAACTGATCATATGAATCACAAGAACACACGGGAAATTCTGAACCTGATGCTGAACTCGATGGAAGGAGTTATTGGGAAAAAAGGAGTAGTCTTGGACGTACATGAAGATACTACTATCACAACCCGCCTGTCCAAGATATTTCAGCTTCACAGTTACACATGAATTGGAGAAATCCCTGGATTGGAAATGCTGAATCAAGAATGCTGGACTTGTTTTCTGAGTTCCTGGGCCATCACTAAAAGGTTGCTCCTAGAGAGAATCACGAAGAAAGACAGATGGAAACTTCGGAGCATACAAAAGCACTTGGATGAAAAGTCCATTTGATGATGAGGAGAACAGAGCATTACAGAGCAATTGTCTGATCTTTACGTGTTTTTTAGAAAACATTTATGTACTCACGTATATCATCTGTTCGCCGATGCAAATACTATTGTCATGTCTATGGTTGGAGTCAGAAAACCAGAGATTATTGTATGCTTGTCTAGTAGGACTAAGAGGTAAAACCAAATTCAAGATATAGGGAAGAAGAGAGAGCAGTGTCAACTACGGGCTATGAAAGCTATTGACCTGGATTAGACGCTTACCTTGACAATTCGGATGCACAAAAGAAATGGAGGATGTTGATTTCTTCATGAACCTTATGGATTCAAGTTGAAGGAGAGAGGAAATCAGAAGTTTTTCCCTTGCTGTGGGAGAGAAGGAAGATAGGTCATCATGAATCTGCTCACTTAATTTAGTCGGCGCATCTTGCTGGACAATTTGATTGACGGATCCTTGTATCTGATTGTTTCTGAAAATGGTTTGAGGAATTGAGGCCTCCACGCATAGATGAAGAGGAGCAGGACAAAATGACCTTATGTGCAGTCATCAACAAAAACTTATATCGGATTCTACTAGAGAAGATATGCATGTGATACATAATACCCTTATGAAGGATGGGAAATTTTTCTGTTCAAGATTCTCTCATAACTTTTACACGCTATTTGAACATATGCCACCAATCTACTTACAGGTGCTTACATCTATACATGTTAAATGACTTATACGTCGCAACGTATGTTTTTTTTAAAGTATGGTCTCCATTCATGTGGTCTTTCTCTGTAATGGATAGTACACCTATACAAACATAAGAAAAAAAAAAAAAAAGATATCCATAAACATGTTTATGTGTGAACATGGCGTTCCTTGTATGCGCATGTGTATTGTGTGATTATCTGTAGGTAGTACTAAAGACAAGCAAAATAATCGAAGAGAGATATCCGAAGGAAAACCATGTGATGGAATGAAACATTGAAAAGATTACACGAAGATGTTAACTTGATGATGCCATTAATATTAAGACACTTAGGAGGGCACCAAAGGAGAGAGCCTCTTGCCACACCAGACGCAGTGGGGGTGGCCACCTCATGTTTGAAGGACTTGAAAAACTCATTGGTGAGGCCATCAGGACCTGGACTTTTCCCATTGGGAAGAGCATCAATAACCTCGATGATTTCATTCTCGAAAATGTTAGCATCCAGTAGAGAAATCATGTTATGTGGGATTCTAGATTGAGCAACCCTTGAGATGGTTGCCATGGAGTCACACCTGTGCGGGGAAAGAGGAGCCGAGACCTCGAGAAGATGGGTAAAGTGCTCGATGGTGATAGATCTATTCTTAACTTCTGTGCTACATTAGTTCCATTGTTATCGACCAATAAGGGGATTGATTCCCTAGCTTGTTTCGTTTTGAGGATATTACACATCTCTTTCGATGGTTTGTCGGCCTTCCCCGCCCACCAATCTTTGAAGATTTTTCCTTTGAACCTCTTCCTCTAATCTTAGTCTTCCCTTGATTTTCAAAAGACCTTGTTGGCATTGTAAGTTACCTTTGTTCACCTCTTCTTCAAGCCGTGAGAGCCTATGGTATACCGTTTCTCTTCTTTTTTTCCGGATATCTCTTATAGCCTTTTGAGTCCTGATCAGAATTTTTCGAGGCCTTTTCACCGCGCTTCTCCAACATTTAGCCGGTTCATTAGAGTGGGCAAAGGATTCCGCCCACACTGCAGAAATTTCTTGGTGGACAGAGGGGAGGGAAAACGATATTTGACAAGCATGAAACCAAGGGGCTTTTTAGAGCATGGGAATCGGTTTGAAAGACAGGGTAATCGGGTAGTGGGCCGAGATAGTCAGGTCCATGTGTTGGGAAATCGAAGGAATACCCCACTGGAGGATGGTGTTTTGATCGATGTAACATCTATCAAGTCTTGCTTTCCTCAAAGAGTCCCCCAATTGGAGATTTGACTAGGAGAACCCCTTCATGTCTTTCACCTCGACCAGGTCGAGATGGAACTTGATTTTATCCCATATCTCTTTCTCTTGGCTCTTAATAATTTTTCCCTTGTTATTCCTTCGGTCCTCAGGAAACTCAACCATGTTGAAGTCCCCACAAATCAAAACATTATGTGAGAGGGAGTCGAGGGAAGACCAAGTATCGATTCTATCCGCTTCTCCATTAGGGGCATAAATTGAGACCACAATGAACTGAAAAGGAAACCCGATGAAGCAATCCAATGATGATTTGGACCTTCAAAAGTCGAGGTCACACTTCCAGACAAGGAGAGACTAATAGCGATCGCAGCATCCCCCGCCCCCCTAGGGTGAGAAGTGGAGAACCAAAGGTGGTTCAGAGAAATGCATTTAAGCCCTTTCTGGAGATCCTCTCCATCGATTTTAATCTCTTGTAAGCAGATAAAGTCAAGGTTGAGGCACTTGTCTTGTAAGCAGATAAAGTCATGGTTTGAGATGAAGCGACTGTTGGAATAAATCACAAGCCTACACATTTGGCTTGAAAGATATCTTGAAGACTCTACATATGTGAAGAAGCATAGGAACCATTACTAGTGGCTAATTACCGCTTTATCTCATTGTAAAAGTCAAATTGACTTAGAATCTTTTGTAATCACCTACCAAAGTGAGTCGTGGAAAAATTAGCTCATTTGATTGAAGGAATATCTCCTAGTATGTAGGAGCTTGATCATAGGGAGCCAAAAGTTTGAATTTGAATTCAAACTTTTACTCATTTCCTATAAAAATGGACATGCAAAAGTCGCGGGTAGAACTCATCACTCCCGAGCTTCTCATTTCTGATTTTTGAGTGTGTGTGAGGACTACACTATAGCCTACACCTCTAGACCATTAGGCAATGTTATTCATGCCAATGGGATTGTATACAAGTGTTCATTAATAGATACATTTACATCATTCATCTCTGAGTTCTCTGTTAGTCTACTCAAAAGTCTGTCAACTTGTCAAGGGTATATCTCTCAATTCTTCACCAAATTCAGTGATTAAAAGCTTGTTGGATTCAGCTTGAAGTTATCTACATGCCATCAAAGTCTGCTACAGTCCTAAAAAGTCGGGGGTAAAGCTAAACTTGCTAAATTGATTTCTCTTAGCATAGTTTATCTTTTTACATCATTCCACTTGCAAATGGTAGATTACTAAGCTAATTAGATATCCATAAAAGGAATTTTTCCAATTCCTACTGTGTTGGCTATACTGAGCAAAATACCCAGCAGGTGTCAAGACAAAAATAGAAGGTTTTCTTGAGTTTGTAACTTCCAAAGTTATCTGTTTCGACTCAATCATTGCACACATCATTTACAAAGGACATAGGATAATTTATGGTGTCATTGGAAAGATAAGAAGGTCTACTTATCAAGTCTGAAGCTAAAGAGGGCTGGTACAATGCAGGCTTTAGCAGTACCTACTCAGTCTCTTGGTGCATCCATCCATCTTTCCCAACAGTGGTATCAGAGCAAACAAAGGTAAAATGGGAGATGGTTTTCCTTCATTTATTGATAAATTGGACAGGAACAACTATCAAGCATGGTCTCTAAGGATGAAGACCTACTTACAAGGAAGGAGTCTCTATGGATACATCTCAGGAGATGAAGAATTTCCCTCATTCAAAACAAGAGGATTGCCAACCAAGGAAGAACATGAAAAGCTCAACACATGGTGTGCTAAGGATGCTTTGGCAAGGTCTTATTTACTCAACTCCATCTCTGATTTTCTTTTGCCACATATTAGAAATTGTAAGACATCCCAAGAAACTTGGGAGACCTTTTCATCATATTTTTCCTCCAATACAAGGGCTAGGAAAAATCAGTTGTGGATTGAATTCACAACACTAAGGAAGCAACCTAAGCAAGCTGTTTCAGAATTTGTGACCAAGATCAAAGATGTTGCAGATCAGTTAGCAAGCATATGAGAAGAGATTGAAGAAGAACAGATTGTAAGGCAAGTGATCAATGGAATCAAGGATGATGACAAATGGGAAAGCTTCACCACTGCCATGGATCTTTACATGGACATGCACACCCCAGATCTTACAACTCTCATGGGACAACTATTTACACATGAAGCAAAACTCACCAAGAATGTAGATACATCCAAAGGTAATAACTCTTCTGCCCTATACACTGATAAGAAGTCTAAAGATAAAGGCAAGCACAAAAAGATGGAAGATGAAGGCTCTACCTCCCAAGCCAACTATGCAGGGAGAGGTAGATCTTCAAGAGGAAGGGGCAGAGGAGGTAAGCAAGGTAGGGGGAGATCCTATAACTCCTCACCATGCAACATTTGTGGTTTATCAAATCATACTACAGATGAGTGTTTCAGGAATCACAAGAATCAGAGAGGAAGAGGATACCAAAGAGGTGGATACTCACAGTCAAGAGGCAGGTTCAACCATCAGCAAGGCTACAACAATAACTACAATAACAATTACAACAATAATTACAATGGCAACTACCAAGGAGGATTCAAATCCAGAAAGGACTACAACAACTATACAGAGGAGAAGGATGACTCTCTTCTGATCATGAACATGACTTCAAAGTCAGGTACAAATGATGACCACCTATTCTACATTGACTCAGGGTGCTCAAATCATGTGGCTGGCAATGTAGCACTACTCTCTGATCTTGAGGAACCAAAAGGTAAACATCAAGTTCAAACAGGTGATGATACAAAGCATTCAGTAGTTAAAGTTGGAAATGTTAAGACTTGTGATGGTAATCAGAATTTGTTGAGCAGGGTACTCTATGTACCAACCATTACCAAAAACTTCATGAGTGTTGGTCAGATTATGGAGAAAGGTTTGCAGGTTAGATTCAATCAATATGGAGCATTCGTGGAGGATCCAAGGCATGGGTTCAAGAGGATAGCTAAAGGAGAAAAATCAGGTAGACTTTTCACTTTTGAGTTAGAAGACACAAAGAATATTGCACTATACAGTTATAAGGATCAAACACTTTCAGAGCTTGAGATTTGGCACAAAAGATTAGGGCATATAGGAGAAAGAACCTTGAAGCAAATGTGCAGGGACCAATGTGTGCTTGGGATACCTAATGTATCCAAGCAACATATGATTTACAAGTGTGGTGCTTGTCAATTTGGGAAGTCACACAGATTACCTTTCTCAAGGAAAGGATTCATGCATGAAGACTATCTAGAGCTTGTCCACACAGATGTATGGGGACCAAGCAAAGACCCCTCAGTCTCAAGTTCAAGGTACTATGTGTCTTTTATTGATGATTATAGCAGATGGACTATATTGTACTTCATGAAGCACAAGGATGAGGTATTTAATTGCTTTAAAAAATATCTTGCACTAGTTGAAAATCAGACAGGTAGAAATTTGAAGAGACTAAGATCAGATGGAGGAGGTGACTACTTCTCCAATGAATTTGAAAACTTCTTGCAGGACAGAGGCATCAAAAGAGAAATAACCACAAGGTATTCTCCTGAACAGAATGGGGTAGCTGAGAGAAGAAATAGGTTAATTGTTGAGACAGCTAGATCTATGCTTAATGAGAAGAAGTTACCTAACTATCTATGGGCAGAGAGTGTCTCTAGTGCCACTTACCTCATAAACAGATTACCATCTAAGTCACTTGATGGTATGACACCCTATGAAGCATGTCATGGTAAGAGACCCTCACTTGACCATTGCAAAATATTTGGATGTGTAGCATATGTGCACATTCCTTCTCAGATAAGAGGTAAGCTAGACCCAAAGGCTGAAAAATGCATTTTTATTGGGTGTGATTTAAATAAAAAAGGTTACAGGTTTTATAATCCTACCAATAAGGGATTCATGGTAAGCAGAGATGTTGTCTTTGATGAGAATGATTCTTGGTATGAGAATGAATGCAGGAAAGTTAAACTACCCTATGATTTGGAAGAGAAGTTTCCAAAACTTGCAAAGGAGGAACCTACTCAGAATGAAGACTCAAGTTCAGATGATGAAGACACTATCAACCTTGAAGAGTTCAAGGCATGGAAGTCCAAGGGAAAAATGAAGATGAAGAAGCTTGAAGACATACCTGAATCTTCAGCTCAACCATTTAGAAGATCACAAAGAGAAAGCAAAAAACCTATCAGATATGGATATGATATATCTCTTGTTACTAAACATTCAGTTTATCTTGCCAAAGATTTGTCAAATGAAGAACCAGGATCATATGAGGAAGCATGAACCAAATCAGAATGGAAAGAAGCTATGGATGAGGAGATTGAAGCACTCAAGGAGAGTGACACATGGGAGTTAGTACCTAAGAAGGATTCCATGAAGGTAATAGGATCCAGATGGATCTATAAATTGAAAAGAAATTCTGATGGAACAATTAATAGGTACAAAGACAGATTGGTAGCCAAGGGTTTTGCACAAACCCAAGGCATTGACTATGAAGAAACATTTTCTCCTGTGGCCAAGATGCCAACAATCAGAGTGTTGGTAAGTGTGGCTGCATCAAAGAATTGGAACATGTATCAATTGGATGTCAAGAATGCTTTCTTGAATGGATGGATTTCAGAGGAGCTATATATGTCACAACCTCCTGGCTATGAAGACCCTAAGAAGGTAACACATGTTTGCAAATTAAAAAAGGCTTTATATGGATTGAAGCAAGCACCTAGGGCATGGAATTACAGGTTAACTACATACCTCCAAGACCAAGGTTTTATCATGAGCAAGGCAGATACTTCTCTGTTCATTAAGAGAAGTAATTCAGAGGTAATATATCTTTGTGTTTATGTTGATGATATCATCATTACAGGTAATGATGTCAATGGAATTAGATATATCAAAAGCCAGATGATGAAGGAGTTCAAGATCAATGATCTTGGTTTATTGAAGTATTTTTTGGGACTTGAATTAGTCTACACTAATTCAGGGATTTACATTACTCAGAAAAAATACATACAGGATATGTTGAAGAAGTTTCACTTGTAGGATGCCAAAGTAGCAAGCTCTCCAATGGAGGTAAACCTAAAATTAAGTGCCCATGAAGGTGATGAAGTCAATGACATTACAGGTTATCAAAGTATGGTGGGTAGCTTGAACTATGCTACTCTTACAAGAATTGATATTGCATATGGAGTTAGTGTGCTAAGTCAATTTATGCACAAGCCAAGGATACCTCACTTAGAGGCTGCCAAGAGAATCTTGAAGTATCTCAAGGGTACACAGAACCATGGTTTGTATTTTCCTTACACTTCAGATATACACAAGAAGCAATATGGATTAAGCTTTTGTATACAGAATTGGGTTTATATACTAGGTCTCCAATAATCTTTGGAGATAATACAAGTTCTCTTCACCTTGCAACTAATCCTATCTATCATGCTAGGACCAAACATATAGAGGTTCATTACCACTATGTGAGAGAGAAATTGATAAGCAAAGACATTCAACTAACCTATGTATCAACCAACATGCAATGTGCTGATTTGCTTACTAAAGCTTTGGATGGAACCAAACTTTGTAGGTTCAAATCTATGATTGGATTGCAGGATATACTTGAAGATTGAAGATCAAGACTTAAGCCAAAATGTTTGGCTTGAGGGGGAGCTGTTGGAATAAATCACAAGCCTACACATTTGGCTTGAAAGATATCTTGAAGACTCTACATATGTGAAGAAGCATAGGAACCATTACTAGTGGCTAATTACCACTTTATCTCATTGTAAAAGTCAAATTGACTTAGAATCTTTTGTAATCACCTACCAAAGTGAGTCGTGGAAAAAGTAGCTCATTTGATTGAAGGAATATCTCCTAGTATGTAGGAGCTTGATCATAGGGAGCCAAAAGTTTGAATTCCAATTCAAACTTTTACTCATTTCCTATAAAAATGGACATGGAAAAGTCGCGGGTAGAACTCATCACTCCCGAGCTTCTCATTTTTGATTTTTGAGTGTGTGAGGACTACACTATAGCCTACACCTCTCTAGACCATTAGGCAATGTTATTCATGCCAATGGGATTGTATACAAGTGTTCATTAATAGATACATTTACATCATTCATCTCTGAGTTCTCTGTTAGTCTACTCAAAAGTCTGTCAACTTGTCAAGGGCATATCTCGGTCAATTCTTCACCAAATTCAGTGATTCAAAGCTTGTTGGATTCAGCTTGAAGTTATCTACATGCCATTTGAAGAGATTCTATTCAGTCATTTTGGAGAAATCTGCGTCGAGGTGATCTTTGGTCAATTTCTGCTACAGTCCTAAAAAGTCGGGGGTAAAGCTAAACTTGCTAAATTGATTTCTCTTAGCATAGTTTATCTTTTTACATCATTCAACTTGCAAATGGTAGCTTACTAAGCTAATTAGGTATCCCTAAAAGGATTTTCTCCAATTCCTATTGTGTTGGCTATACTGAGCAAAATACCCAGCAGGTGTCAAGACAAAAATAGAAGGTTTTCTTGAGTTTGTAACTTCCAAAGTTATCTATTTTGACTCAATCATTGCACACATCATTTCCGAAGGACATAGGACAATTTATGGTGTCATTGGAAAGATAAGAAGGTCTACTTATCAAGTCTGAAGCTAAAGAGGGCTGGTACAAAGCAGGCTTTAGCAGTACCTACTCAGTCTCTTGGTGCATCCATCCATCTTTCCCAACAACGACGATAGACTCAAATGTCGCGATAGATAGATTGAAGTCATTGGTGGAGTATGCTGTCTCATGTCACACAACAATATGATAACTTCCAACTCTATGTGAGCAATATGACAATTTCCCAACTGTAAAGGGATCACCTATCCTCGCAAAGACTTAAAACACAAGAATATGAATTCCAACTGTAAAGGGATCACCTACCCTCTCAGACCACACTTAAAATGCCAACACTTTTTCGTGAAGTGGGACCAACTAAAGCGTGCAAAAATAAGTGGAACGAAGGCCTTTTTCGTGTGTCGGAAATCTCAACTCAGAGGTTCAGCAGAAAAGCAGAAGTCATATTTCCATGGGAAAGGATAACACCGGGCAAAAAGAAAAAACAAAAGTGGAATAGAAGCTTCCTATCATCGGCACTAGCAATTGGACGAGCTTCTTTTGTGCGAGGTGTAATCTTTTGATCCTTCATGGATTACACTTCAGTAACATCACTCGGCCCTTAAAATATTTTTCCTTGCGAATTGAAATGGTGCGAACATGTTTACTTCCATTTTATTCATCTTGTTTGATTTACTTTTATCGTAGAGCTCGATCTTAATATGTCTGAATAATATATTACTTAGTTCAATGGAAACAACTTTCTGTGTAGCCAAGATCGTGGAGTAATTCTCCTTGTTGAAGTAATCCAACTTCACCTATATACAGATGTGTTCTAAAAATCATTTAATTTAATTTATTTGAAGATTGTCATCGTTATGCATGATCGTATAATGTTTTCTATCACATATCAAATGTCCAAAGCTCAGACAACTTACCATGTCTAGTGAGTTCTTTAGCTTGATCATGTCACGAGAAAGGAGATAAGGAAGAGAGCTCACACACACACTCTCACTCTTAAGGAGAAGCACACACAGATTGAGGCAAGGAAGAATGATCTTCTTCTTCTTCTTCTTCTATTACATAAAAAGGAATGTACAAGAATGACCTAAAAACAAGAATACAACAAGTGCAATATATAAAGATCAGTACATAAGGAAAAACCTAATGTCCGCGAATGAGTGAGCTGGCAAGGAACAAATGTGCCATCACTCTCGGTAGATAAATCCAATAAAGCTCAATGAAGTATCCCTGACATATACTGGCATGAACACCATACATGTCAGAGAAACAAAAAACTGGTACGTGTCATCCTGGATCATCACATGTTGAGCTTGATATCTTAACACTCCCCCTCAAGCTCAACGCCATATCCTGTAATCCAAGCATCTCCTGAAACTTTTCAACTTCTCAGCTCCAAGTTCTTTGGTGAAAATATCAGCAACCTGCTCATCTGTTTTCACATAAACAAGATCAATATCACCTGCTAATACCTTCTCTCTGATGAAGTGATAATGTACCTCGATATGCTTTGTTCTAGCATGGAAAACAGGGTTCGATGCTAATTGTATGTTTCTAAGATTATCACAATAAATGGTGATAGGATTTTGCACTTCCACACCTAAATCTGCAAGTAACATCTCGAGCCATGGTGCCTCACATGCTTCCATTGCAGCACCTCTATACTGAGCCTCTGTACTCGACAAAGCAATAGTGGGTTGCTTCTTGCTGCTCCATGTAACACGTGTGCTCCCAAGTGAGAATAGAAAACCACTAGTAGATCTTCTATCTGGAATGCTACCAGCCCAATCTGCATCGGTGTATCCGTGAACCTGCAAATCTACACCAGCTTCATAAAACAATGCATAATGCAAATAGCACTCACATAACGTAGAGTGTGCCTCAAAGCATCCAAATGTGGCTTCCTGCAAACCTGCATAAACTGACTTTCAAGTCCAACAGTATAGCTTAGATCAGGCCTTGTAATTGTGAGATATATAAGACTTCCCATGATTTTCCTGTACATAGTAGCATTTTCCAATGCTTCACCTGATGTAGCATCCAACTTCAAATTCTGATCTAATGGCATAGAAATTGGCTTACAATCAGCCATACAATACTTTTGCAGCATATTCAAGGCAGATTGCCTTTGTGACATCCATATACCTGTTTCTGTATGTATAAACTCGATGCCCAAGAAATAGCACAACACACCAAGACTTTTCATGTCAAATTCTTGCATAAGAAGTTGCTTTACCTGTTTAATGCTTTCTTCATTATCACCACCTACAATCAAGTCATCAACATAAATAGGAACAATTGTGATGCCATTATCATCCTTCCTTGCATATAGTGAATGATCTCCATCACACATAGAAAACCCAGTGCTGGTTAGGTAATCAGCAATCCTTGCATACCATGCCCGAGGAGCTTGCTTCAACCCATACAAAGCCTTTTGAAACCTGCAAACATATTCTGGATGCTTTGAATCTTCATATCCTTGTGGTTGGTCCATATACACTTCTTCCTGCAACTCACCATGTAGGAAAGCATTCTTCACATCCATATGATGCAAAGTCCATCCTTTTGCTGTAGCTAATGCAACAAGTGTTCTAACAGTACACATTTTAGCTACAGGGCTGAATGTTTCCTCATAATCAATGCCATATGTCTGTGCATATCCTTTAGTTACCAATCGTGCCTTATACCTGCTTATGCTACCATCAACATTATGCTTTACGTTGTAAACCCATTTGCAGCCTATGGGTTTCTTTCCTTGTGGTAATGGAACCAGCTTCCATGTATCATTTCCATAAAGTGCAGCCATCTCCTCATCCATAGCTTTTTCCCAATCTGCATTACCAATTGCATCTTCAAAACAAGAAGGTTCAGCATCTTGTATTACCTTTGTCATGTAGGTGCAATGGCAAGCCATGTAACTATCATATGTCAATCGTTGCACTGAATTACGCATCCTCCCAGATCTTCTTGGTCCTGGGTCACTTCTCTTTGTATCATCTGCATGTGCCCTTCTTACTCATAGAGTCTTCACAGAGGGTAATCCAAGTTCCTCATCAAGACTCTTTTATGAACCACTTGAATCTCCATCAACATCTTCAAAACCTGCACATGTTTTACTACCAGCAAAAAGCTTTTCTTTACCTTTCTTGGATGTATTTGATGAATTTGCTCGATTGAAATTTCCACGCAATCTTCCACTCCATGGATTTGAGTTGGAACTATTGCTTGGTGATGCATCCGGTCCACTTAAAACTTGAGATTCTGCACTTGATTTTTCAACATTTTCTTTGTCATTTGGATCAAGATTCAGTCCTTCTTTGGCATCTCCATAGAAGCTTGACATTTCATCAAATACCAAATCTCTGCTCACCTTCACCTGTCGTGTGAGTGGGTTATAATATTTGTATCCTTTTTGCTCAAGGGAGTATCCAATGAAGACACATTTTTCTGCTTTTGGATCAAGCTTCCTCCTCAACTCACCGGGAACATGTACATATGCAATACAACCAAAAACTTTCAGATGTGACAATTTGTCTTTTTACCTATAAACTTCTCTTCAGGTATAACTTGATGTACATCAGCAGTCGGAGTTCTGTTCATGATGTATACAGCAGTATGCACAGCTTCTGGCCAATAACAATGAGGCATATTCTTCTCATCCATCAAGGCTCTTGCTATTTCTGCAATATGTCTATTTTTGCGTTCAACAACACCATTCTGTTGTGGTGTGTACCTGCATGAAAATTGACGTCGAATTCCATGATTTTTTAGAAAATTGATGAACTCATTTGACATGTTTTCACCTCCTCCATCAGATCTTAATGTCTGAATGTACTTCCCTGTCTGCTTTTCCACCATAACTTTAAAATTCTGGAAGTGACTGAACACCTCGCTCTTCTCTTTCATGAAATATACCCATACTTTGTGTGTATGGTCATCAATGAAAGTAACTTAAAACCTGCAACCACCCATATATGTGGTCTTTGCTGGACCCCAAACATCTCTATGTACTACTTCTAGTACATTCTCACTAACATGCTTATCATGTGGAAATGAAGCTCTTGACTGTTTACCAAATTGACATGCTGCACATACCTTTTGCATTTCTGCAAATTTGAAATTTGGTAGTCCATGGAAAATCTCCTTTGACTTCATCAGTTTCAGCCTTTGCAGATTTGCGTGTCCAATTCGTTTGTGCCAGATCTCTATATCAGCAATAACTCCTGCACCTTTTGCAAACATGGCTGCATTCATTTCAGGAATCTTCACATTTAAGGTGAACATCCTACCCACTTTGTTTCCTTTGGCAACTAATCATCCATCCTGTTTGTACTCCTCTACATATAATCCATCGGCATTGAACCTGACTTGTAATCTCTGGTCAACCATTTGTCCAACAGAAACCAGTTTCTTTGTTAGATTTGGAACATGCAGCACATCAGCAAGATGTTTTACCTTTCCATCATCCATTGATAGTGCTATGTTTCCTGTATGCTCAATAGGATGTGATGTGCCATCACCTGTTTCAACATATCCAGGAACTGGCAATTTCTGTAAAGTACTAAACCATTCTGCATGATTGGTCATGTGATTTGAAGAACCTGAATCAACATACCATACATTATCATTCGATTTTGAAACACCAGCAGACATCGTATTCATCATGTGATGTTGAACCATAAACAGCTTCTCAGAATCATCTGCACTTGTGGATGCATAGTTGTTTTGCTGCCTTTTGTTATGTTGATTCTTCAACCTGCAATCACATTCAAAGTGTCTAGGTTTACCACAATTCTAGCATCCTTTACTATCATTACCTGAATCATTTCTTTGGAAATGTTTGCGATCTCTTTGGCTCCCCCTGCCTTGAAACTGTCCTCTTCCTCCTGCATGATTTTGTTGTTGACCTTGGTCTTGGTTACTGTTTCCTCTTCCATTTCCAAAACCTCTACCTCTGCCTCTTCCTCTGCCGGAATAGAATACCTGCTCAGAACTCGCCTTTCCTTGGGAGTTTGAATCCTCACCAAGATTCTTTTCTTCAATAATGAGCATAGATACCAAATCAGCAAAAATTGAAATATTTTCCCTGGTCTGTATAGAAGTTTTGAACTGCTTATATGCATCTCCTAAACCACAAAGGCACACTTCCACCTTATCATCATCATCTACATTCACGCCAATAGATGCAAGTGACTCACATATGCTTTTGATTTTTAGTGTGTAATCACTTACCGACATGCTCTTTTTCTCCAATGTATGCAACTTGTTCTTGAGTTGCAATTTCCGGGCCTTTGTATTGGTCTCCTACAATGTGACCAAACTCTTCCAAGCCTCTTTCGGAGTCTTGGCATCCTATATGTGCCCAATCATGCTATCATGTATGCTAATAGATAGCCAATATATTACCTTTCATGCTCCTTGATTCCATTCCTCATATGCTCTTATCTGTTCTGCAATCCGATTCCTCTCTGGTAACTGCGGAGCGTTTTTGTTCTCTCCTTCGATGTACTTCAAGTAGCCTTTTCCCATCAAGAAATTCTTCATTCTGAATCTCCAGGAATGGAAGTTGTTCTTGTCCAGCTTATCACTCATAAGCTGACTCATTCCATCTACGTTTGCCATTTCTACAACAATACACAACACTACAAACCACTACAAGCAACACTTCTACTTGAACACTGTCACACTATGACGTGATAGTTCGATCTCAGAAAAACACAGTTTTTGTTACACTTATGTGTTCCTTGAGTAGCTTTGATGTGAACCCTTTCCCTATACATGGGCACTTTTTACTCTAGTGCTGGCTAGACGGTTTTTCCCCATGTTACCACATACTTGATACTCTCATATGTAGTGGTACTTTGTACTTAGGGATATCATTCAGCTCTTACTTCAGTTCAGTTCATCGATCAATAGAGAGAGCTATTCCAACCATCGTCTTCTCCATGTGTCTTGCTGCGTTTGTGCTCCTTGTGTGTGCTTCTCGTGTGTCTCTCGCAGTTCTACACACACCCAACAATGGTATCAGAGCAGGTTCATCTTCTTCTCAAGTTTCGGTTTTTCGCGTCGTGGCGCGCGCGCACTTTAACAGTGCAAATCGACTTCGGAGCTTAGAAGTGTGAATTTCAGCAGTCCGAAAACATTTCCATCAGGTGTGCTAGGATTTTACCCCCATTTTGAAGCCATTTGTGCAATCAGAATTCCCATCAGAGTGACGGTTTGTGAGCTGAAATTTCAGCACTCATTTCAGCTTTCGTCGAAGTGAAGATTTTGTCACATTCTTGTTCCTTAGTGAAATGGCGGGCAGCAATGACTTGTTTGGCATGCTTCAAGCTGAAGATAAGCTTGATGGGACCAACTATCCGATGTGGTCTTACATGATGACGCATGTTCTTTTTGCAAAACAACTTTGGAACATAGTGGCATATGTAGATCGAAGACCGTAGGTGCTTCTACTTCACAGTCTACTGTCACAGATGGAGCTTCTTCTTCGAGTACAGTGGTTTTCTCCTTCTCCACCTACACAGGAGCAGCTTAGATGGGATGGAAAAGATGCTCAAGCTCATGCTTTGATTGCGCTTTTAGTGAAGCGTCATATAGTTCCACACATTCCGTCATGTTCTACATCATGATAGGCATGGGACACTCTTGCTTCTTTGTATGCCATGCATAATGAAGCACGTGTTGCATACTTGAGGAAGCAACTGTTAGACGGCCGCCGAATAAGTACAATTGTCCTTACGCCTAGATTCCGGTGAAGCTCCGGTAGGCATAGATGACACGACTCCTGCGATTTATAATGTTGAACCACTGCCCGATGAGACTGCCAAATTACAAACACCACAGACATACTATGATCAGATTCTAACTTTTCTCACCGAAGGATGCTTTCCAGCCGAGACTGCCAAGGCAGTTCGAAGAAAAATTGCGGTCTTTAGCCGCCGATTTCGGTTAATTGCTGGCGAACTATATTATGCAGATCATACCAGAATACTACTTCGCTGTATTCCCCCACATGAAGTTAACTCAGTTATCACTTTGGCTCACTCAATTCCTTCCGGTGGCCATTTTGCAGCAGACTTAACTCACCAGAAAATTCTGCAAGGAGGACTCTGGTGGCCAACGATGTACAGGGATATCTCACAGTTTGTTAAACAATGTGATACTTGTCAAAGAGCTGGTCAACCTTTACAACGGCATCTTTTTCCTCTACAACCCATCTTACCATTAGAACCTTTTCAAAAATGGGGTTTAGATTTTATCGGGCCCATTACACCTCCAGCAATATCCAGTAACAATCGATACATATTGACTTGCACAGATTACGCAACTAGATGGGCAGAAGCCTGGGCTTTACGGTCTGCTACATCAATTACGGTGGCAAAATGTCTACTCACGGATATCTTCCCACGATTTGGCTTACCACTGGAAATTGTCTCAGATCAAGGCACTCATTTTGTAAACAATTTAATGAAGGCACTTACACAGTCATTCCAGGTCACACATAAATTTAGCTCTCCTTATTATCCACGTGCCAATGGATTGGCTGAAAGTACAAACAAATCACTGTTAAACATCCTCCGGAAGCACCTGGACGCACTCAGAGAACTTGATGAGCACCGATGGCTCAGTTTTTTAACTATGCGCGAAGTGCAACTAAGGCAAGCCAAGACACACGATCGATATTTGAAGACTCCAATCTTTTCGGTAGGTCAGCTCGTACTCTTTTATAACGCAAAGTCGGATAGAGCAGCAGGAAAGTTCAAATTACGGTGGTTCGGCCCTTTCAAGATCTCAGCACAAATCGGTCCGGCAACTTTTCGGTTGACTACGTTGACCGGAAATCCACTTCCAAAGGTAATTAATGGGTCGAAGCTGCGACCGTATTATCCCACTACTAGTACGCATTAAATTACTCAGCGGCGAACCGCGTTCTGTATAGATTTTTGCGTTTTTCTTTCTTTTCGCCATGTTTTGTACAAATCTTTAGGTTACCAGCCGCCCCTCCCTACCGGTCACTCAAGTACGCACGCCAGCACGCAAACAATATCATTCCCGCACTGCACAATGATGCCTACCCCCCCCACTGTGTTCTCCTTCTTTAACCCTCTCAGCGCGCCAAGAAACGCTATTGTGTTTTTGTGATTGTGTGTGTTATCTCAGTATTCTGTGTTTTCTGTAAGTGTGCTTGTGAACACCATGGAAGCACTAGCCAACTACGCTGCTTTCCGTGAAGGTATCCCTACAGACGTAGGCGAATACCTGCGTTGCCGAGGGTTGGCCAACTTCGCTGAGTTGCCGTGGCACTCAATGGAAGCCCATCCCTTCTTCCACAGATCATCCACGCCATCGCCCAACTCCCCATCACCGAACGACAGTGGGTCTTCCCTTCCCTCCCATCTAGAACCATCATCACCTTCCAAGCCTTCTCTGCAGCCTACCGCCTCACCCCGCAAGGCCGCGAAACCGGCCCTAGCATTCCTGTCGCCCGCATGACCGCACTATTCCCCCGCTCCTCATCAAACGAATACGCCATTCTCTGCCGCTCGGAACCCGAACGATCCGCCCTACAGTTCCTCGTAGCAATCCTCAACCTGCAAAAACGAACATATGGCATCTCTCGCCCCTTCTACTCCGCCGTAGACTTAGCTGCTCGCGAACCTGTAAAATTTGCCTCTTACTTTTTCCTTAGAATCCATAAGGAATGTGTAGCTATAGTAAAGCAGCTTCAAAAGGGTACCACCCCACGCTCTCGCCTTCCCCACATCATCTCCTTCCTCTTCCCAACCATTCTCGCAGCACAACCCCCACCCACCGGCCCCACACTTAGGCACGAAGAATCCACACAACCGATCGATGACACTGAAGAAGAAGACGAAGAGATTAATCAACTCTTCCGCACCAAGCGAATTCGGATCAGCTCCTCGGAAAGTGAAGTACAAGGATCCGCCGGAAAAGATCAGGACACCAAGCAGGACGACCAAGAGGAGACATACCATGACACCGCCACTTCAATACACAACGACACCTCGACGGAGCAACCAGACCAGCAGGATCAAGCAGAGACAGAGATAGTGTCCACCGAAAAGGAATCCGAGCATCACCAGGACGAACAGGAATCGGCCACAAAAGCACTGGATCAACTCATCGAAGCCATCAATCATATAGAAACCGTACAACCAACAGTCGCCAAGGTAAACACCTCCGATACCGTTCTCCCTACACCACCTCCTGTCAACCCCTTCCCCCCATCGGAACCACCCCGCCAACCCATCACTGAACCCGCAACATCCTCCTCATCCTCCCCTAACTACTCTCCGCCAAACTCCCAGCAACTACTCACCGACACATCCTCTCAACCTCGTCATCCTCCACCACCACCGCCACACAACGCATTTTCGGAACTAGCCGTCATGGGGCAGTTCCTCATGCAATTATCACACCAGCTGCCAGCACATTTTAAGCAAGTCACGGACAACTTGAAGCTAGAATACCAGCACAAGGTCGACACCCTGGAAGCCGACATCACCCCCCTCCAGGAAGAAATTGATGCCGTAAAGGCCGAGAATCATCAGCTATAGACACAGCTAGCAGAACTCCAAGCAAGATTTTCGACAGAACAGACGCTAGTACAACAACGAGATGCAGCCCTGGAGCAGATAGCTGCCAAAGACCAACTCATACACGACGCACATGAGGAAATTCGAGCCGTGAAGGCCGCCCTTCAAGAACAAGAAGATATCAACGCATCTCTCGAAGAATTGATCGCAGACACGAAGACTCAATTACAAGAAACCACCCAGAAGATGCAGGACCAACAGAAAGAAGCCGACCAAGTCCAAGAGCAGTTACGGCGAGCCGAAGAATGCGCAGATGAGGTCAACCGTATTCTCAAACGCCAATTGCTACGGGAAGCCCAATATCAAAAGGATATCGCCAACGCTCGCCGAGACCGAGATGCGTACCAGAAATCCCTCGCGTTCCAAACCCAGCAATTTGAACGCCTAGACAACCAAGTCCGCAACTAGAAGGAATATATCATAGAGATGCAGACCAAACTGACCGAAATGAAGACATCCCGAGATGCGGCACTCGCCAACGAATTTTACTTACAAGAGGCTTTCCTTCAAACCCAAGCCAAAATTTTGTTAAATCAAGCCATAGCCCTCAGTGCCGTCAGAACCGACGCCCAATTATTAGAACCTACCACCTTAGTGCAAATGTTAGAAACCCTCAAAAAGAAAATTACCAGAGCATTTAGGCTCGCCCGAAGTATGTACTTAGAAGGTCTAGTATCCGAACCATAGGTACTTGCGGGTTCGAGTCCACCGTGCGTGCCAGTGTTAGACGGCCGCCGAATAAGGACAATTGTACTTAGACAGAGGTTTTTAATGTAGAAAGAACCCTTCTGGAAGTACGCGGTAAAGAAAGATTCGCACAAGCCTTGTAACAAAATTCTATTTAAAGCAATGAAAAGAGAACGGCAGAGAGCCCCGGTTTTGGGAGTTGCGAGTGTATTGTGAGAGCTCTGATTTGGGATTTTGCCCTTCTACTGTGTGTATGTAGGCGTTAATGAGTAGAGCACCTTGGCTCTATCCTGTTCTGCGTGCCCTATCTGTGTAACTGTCTGTCTGAGTATGCGCGATACACTGCGGTGTTACGAATCGGTACTGTGATTTTGAGACTCTGTTCGATAACGAGTTAAGATATCTTTGATTATGCGTAAGGTGTTAGTGTGTTGTCTATCTGCTATTTCTTCGGTGGAATAGGTAAGCGTGAAGAATAGATATGAGTTGCTATGATTCTCTGTAAGTGACTGAGTCGGTATTATAGTCTGTGTTCAAGGTTAATGCCGGTAATGTCTAATTACGCGTAGAATGGTAATAATGTTGCGACACGTCTTGCTGTCAGTAGATATTACGGGTTGAAGGTAGATACACGGTAAGTCTGTGAACTGACAAGAAGGATTGTGTGTTATGGTCTTGTTAAGTTACTAAAAGTATTGGACTGTCATCTCGGACTACTGTTCAACTACTATGGCAAGAACAGTCTGGGAGCTCTGAGTTCCAGTACGTTGGTCTAGTCGAAGTTGTTCAGGAGCAAAAACTGAGCTAAGACGTGAAAACCATAACTACGGTTGAGTGAGAAGTTGGGAAAATAGTACAGGGCCTCTGTTTAACAGACCCCTACCACTCCCAAGGACCCATGTGGCTAGAGTCAGTTTATTTTGCGGTAAGATTGAGTACATAGAAAGAGAGACTCGGAAATATCTGGTACGCAGGTGTGGAACCAGACTCTGGAGTCTCCGAAGGATTGTTGTTTTGAACTAGTAATTAACGTCTGCGGCAGGCAGTTAACAGTTGAGTTAATAGTAAGCGATTTCACCTTTAACACAACCTGAGGATGTATGTATCGCTAGAAATGAGTCGGTGGATGTGTATGTGACACGCATCAAGGATTTGAAAGAGCAATTGGCAAACATAGATGAGATCATTCCGGATGCATCACTCATTTCTACATTGTTGAAAGGAGTACCGGAATCTTTTTAAAGCTTTGCTACTACACTCCATTTGGTTGCAAATGGAAATCCTAATATGTATGCATTTGATTGTTGGTGCAGGACACTCAACAATTGAGGTTTTGATGAAGAATTGGAGTCAAGGATTGAAGAAAAGGTTCAAGTTTTGAAGCATGAAGGAAGAATACATTTGGAAGATGAAGATGTGTACATATATGTACATTAATTCAGAGATAGTTCACTTATATCTTTGAGTAGTCATAAGCTTGTAAATGTTTGTCTATATATACTATGAAAAATATTGAGGCAAGTATGAGAGAGCATGAGAATAGAGTAATCAGGAGTTGTAAGAGTCATTAGACATCTTAGAAGTGAGTTAAGACTCTCTCATCACTTAGTTGTAAATTTCTCAGAAATGAAGAAAATGTTCGATATCTCTGAGTTTTCTCCTTCTGTGTTAGATCTTTTGTGAAATGCTTTTGTACAAGTCTAAGTCTATAGTTGATCAATCTCTGTACAAATTTTTAGCTTCTAATTGTGATCAGACTCAGAGAATTGAGTGTAGGAACATTTACATGTGTAAATGAAAGAAGAGAAGCTGCAGGAGGTGCAAAATTGGATACGAATGTTTTGATCAATTCTCCTTCCACAATGTAAAGTTTTGAGCAAGCAAGCACTCAATATTTAAGTTGGAAGGTAAGCTATTTGTGGCTAAAAGTATTTGCAGAAAAGGGTTCTAGATTGAGTGAACCAAGTGTTAAAAGTTATAGGTGTCTAAATCGACTTCTCAGAAGAACAGTTTTAGACATAGGTGAGTTGTTGAGATCATTTCTCAAGATCTACTGAATCTTTTGGAGAGATTCAACTTGGATAAGGTGCGCAATCTATAGGCAACACCTCATACAAAGTTTTATAAAAAACGTTACACATTTGATAAGGCAATGAGTGAATTATGTGCATCAGATTTTCTGTGTAATCTCCTTCTTCACAATTTCTTCAAGAACTTGACAATTGAGTATTGATCTTCTAAAATTGGTGAAGGTTTGAGTTATTCTTGTTATAGAGGTGCTCTAAGTACAAGAGTAGCTTGTTCTTTTGGAGATTAACACTCTCCATCAGTGGTATCAGAGCAGGAAGCATCAGAATTGAAGAAAGGAGGATCTCGACTGCTGCACCTGCAAAGAATTCAACATCTAAAGTTTCAAAAGGTGAAAGCTTGAGGAAGAAGCTTGAGAAGGAGGTCATAAGACATGAGGAAGAAAAAAGGAGTATCATTCGAAGTAAAGATACATCTGTTATTCATAAAGTTTGAAGAATTCAATACACAGGAGAAGAAAGGATGGGAGATTCTCTTCAGATAGAGAAATTGGATAGAGAAAACTATCCAGCATGGTCAATGAGGATGGAAGCTCATCTTATGAGCAAAGACTTGATAGCTTACATTACAGGTGAAGAAGAAAAGCCTCAATTCAGAGATCCTAGTGTTCCAACTAGGGAAGAATTATCAGATTTGAAGAATTGGATGAAGAGAGATGCTCAAGCTAGGAGCATTATCTACATGGCAGTTAATGACTACTTGCTACCTCATATTAGAGGTCTTGAAAGTGCAAGTGATATATGGAATGCTTTGGAGGAGCATTTCCAAAACACCACAAAGTCAAGGAAGACATCCTTGTGGGAAGAATTTACCACTTTCAAGAAGAAGGCCTCTCAATCCATCTCAGATTATGTAACAAGGATGAAAGACATTGCAGATGCATTAGGAGCTGTTGATGAAGACATTGAGGAGGATAAATTGGTAAGGCAAATCCTTACAGGTTTGAGAGGTGATGACAAATGGAAGCCATTCATTTTGTCTATTGAATTATCACTTGATCATTTCACTCCTGACTTAAATTAGTTGCTAGGTCACATGCTAACCTTTGAGTAGGATGTCAAAGGAGAAAGTGATAAAAGTGCAGGTCATGCAATGTATTCAAAGGATAAGAAGAAAAATAACAAAGGGAAGCAACAAGCAAATGAAGATGAAGGCACAACTAGCCAAGCTAACTTCCTAAGAGGAAGAGGAGGTGGCAAAGGTAGAGGAAGAGGCATGAGTAATAAAGATGGAGTCAAAGCTTGATGGATTTGTGGTAAGACAAATCACTTAGCTAATGATTGTTGGCATAATACTCAGAATAATGGTGGATATAATCAAAATTTTAATTCAAGAGGAAGAGGTGGCAAAAATCAAAGAGGTAATTTCAGAGGTAGAGGTAGTAAGGGTTACTTTGGAAGAAATGCAGGTAGAGGATTCCAAAGTCAACAATATAACAATACCTACTACAATTATGCTTCAGATCAGAAGGAGGATTCGACATTGATAATGAATGCAACTTGTGAAAGGCAAAGTGAAGACCAAAGAGTCTTCTACATTGACTTAGGGTGTAGCAATCACCTAAGTGGCAACATAGCATTGGTGACTGATTTGGAGAATAAGGTATCTAATCATGTTGTTCAAACAGGTGACAATACAAAGCACAATGTGAAGTCAATTGGATCAATGAAGGCCAAGGATGGTAGCACCCTCTTGAGTAAGGTCTTGTATGTTCCTACAATTCCTAAGAATCTAATAAGTGTAGGACAAATTGTTGAAAAAGGTTATGAAGTTAGATTCACTAATGAAGGAGTGTTTGTGGAAGACCCTAGCAATGGGTATAAACAAATTGTTTCAGGGAAGAAAGAAGGAAGATTGTTCACATTGAAGATCCAAGGTAATGTTGGTTATGCCTTGTTCACTTATGGGGGACATAAGATCTCTGAGTTAGATCTTTGGCACAAGAGGCTTGGACACTTCAATGAAAGAGGTATCAAAGATATGATTAACAATGGTTCAGTGCTTGGATTGCCTAATGTTGCAGGTCAACATATGACATACATATGTGAGGCATGTCAATTAGGTAAGGCTCATAAGCAATCTTATTCCAAGCATGGTTTTATGTATTCTGAGAAGCTGGAGTTGGTACACATAGATGTGTGGGGACCATCAAAGGATTTCAATATCAATGGTTCAAGGTATTATGTGATTTATGTTGATGATGCTACCAGATGGATCACTATCTATGTGATCAAAGATAAGTCAGAAGTATTCAATACATTCAAACACTATCATGTGTATGCAGAGAGAATTACAGGTCATAAGTTGAAGAGAGTAAGGTCAGATGGAGGGGGAGAGTATTTCTCTAATGAGTTCAGTGATTACTTGTGGAATGCAGGTATAAAAAGGGAAATTACTTGCACGTACTCGCCTCAACAAAATGGTGTAGCAGAAAGGAGGAATAGAACTCTTGTTGAGTTTGCAAGGTCAATGATGAAGGAGAAAAATTACCCTAATTATTTGTGGGCTGAGGCTGTAAATACAGCTACTTATTTGGTCAATAGGTTACCATGTAAATCTTTGCAGGGTATGATACCATATGAGGCATGGTGGGGTAAGAGACCTACTCTAGATCATTGCAAAGTATTTGGGTGTTTGGCATATGCATATGTGCCATCACAATTAAGGCACAAATTGGAACCTAAAGCTGAAAAATATGTATTCATTGGTTATGATGATAAGCAGATGGGATATAGGTTGTGGAGTCCATCCACAAAACAATTCCTTGTATCAAACGATGTTACATTTGATGAGCAGATGGGATATAGGTTGTGGAGTCCATCCACAAAACAATTCCTTGTATTAATACAGGTGATGAAGAAGTTGTGAGACAAAAGAAAGGTAAATCAAAGGTTCAGATATTTGATGAAGAGGAGAATAATGAAGTGCAGGTTGAAGTTGAAGAAATGCCAAGATTTGATCCTGAGTGTGATGAACCAGAAACCTAAAGGAGTGGAGAACTCAGAAGGTCATCAAGACACAAGTGGCAACCTACAAGGTATAGCTATGACACTTCTTTTTTGGCTACCAAAGATTATGCTTACATGATAAAGGCAGATGAAGACCCTTCTACATATGAAGAGGCAAAAGGTAAGGAAAATTGGGAGAAAGCTATGCAGGAAGAATATGATGCATTGATGGAGAATCAGACATGGGATTTGGTTCCTAAACCAAATAGTCAGAAGATCATTGGATGCAAATGGGTCTACAAGACAAAGAGGTTTGCAGATGGAAGTGTGTCTAGGTACAAAGCTAGACTTGTTGTGAAAGGGTTTGCTCAGACATATGGTATTGATTATGATGAAACCTATAGTCCTGTGGCAAAGATGACAACCATCAGGACAATCATAGCTATTGCTGCATGTAAAGGTTGGAAATTATGTTAGTTAGATGTGAAAAATGCTTCTTTAAATGGTTACATTTCAGATGATGTTTTCATGGAGCAACCTCAAGGATTCAGAGATGGAAGGTATCCAGATCATGTGTGTAAGCTCAAGAGAGCCTTGTATGGTTTGAAGCAGGCCCCAAGGGCATGGAATTATAGACTTGTGAAGTTCTTGAAAGAACTTGGATTTCAAGTATCTAAGGGAGAGTAGCTTGCTTGTTAAAGCAAGTGATGATGGGTTCATTTACATGTGCATATATGTTGATGATATAATTCTTACAACTACAGATGAGGAAGGCATTCAAAGCCTAAAGAAGCAAATGGAGAAAGAATTCAAGATCAGTGATTTGGGAGACTTGTCATACTTCTTGGGCATGGAGGTCTCATACACTCAACATGGAGTGTATGTAACTCAAGAAAGGTATTTGAAAAACTTATTAATCAAGTTCAAGATGGATGATTGCACGATAGCACCTACTCCAATGGAGGTGAATCACAAATTTGAGCAAATATGACGGAGAAGAATTCAAGGATATGAAGCTATATCAGAGTTTGGTTGGTAGTCTTATCTATGCTACATTAACTAGACCTGACTTGTCATATGCAGTTGGAGTATTGTCTCAATTTATGCATTGTCCTAGGAAAGAACATTGGGTTGTAGGACAAAGAGTGTTGAGGTACATTAAGGGTACACTCAAAGAAGGTTTGTATTATGGTTTTACATCAGATACAAACATCAAAATATATAGTGATGCAAATTGGGTAGGTAATCCTGATGATAGAAGATCAACATATGGATACTTGTGTTATGTGGGAGATAAGTTAATCTCTTGGTGTTCAAAGAAGCAACACACAGTTGCTTTATCCTCTACAGAAGTTGAGTACAAAGGTATGGTTGAAGCTGCAAAGGAAGTGATATGGCTTAAGACTCTTATGAAGAGTTTTGACATCATTCAGAGTATACCTACTATTCATGGAGATAACATGAGTTCATTGTATTTAGCTGCTAACCCTGTGTTTCATGCCAGGACTAAACACATTGAGATTCAGTATCACTTTCTAAGAGAGAAGGTGATGGATAAAGAGATTGAAGTAATACATACTTCAACAAAAGATCAGATAGCTGATATGCTAACCAAAAGCTTGGATGGACCAAAGCTACAAAGATTCAAAGACATGGTAGGCATAAAAAAGATAGAGAAAATCTCAATTGATGATTGAGGGGGAGCTGTTGGTGGAGGACAATCAACAATTGATGTTTTGATGAAGAATTGGAGTCAAGGATTGAAGAAAAGGTTCAAGTTTTGAAGCATGAAGGAAGAATACATTCAGAAGATTAAGATGTGTACATATATGTACATTAATTCACAGATAGTTCACTTATATCTTTGAGTAGTCATAAGCTTGTAAATTTTTGTCTATATATACTATGAAAAATGTCGAGGCAAGTATGAGAGAGCATGAGAATAGAGTAATCAGGAGTTGTAAGAGTCATTAGACATCTTAGAAGTGAGTTAAGACTCTCTCATTACTTAGTTGTAAATTTCTCAGAAATGAAGAAAATGTTGCACCCGATATTTTTGAGTTTTCTCCTTCTGTGTTAGATCTTTTGTGAAATGATTTTGTACAAGTCTAAGTCTATAGTTGATCAATCTCTGTACAAATTTTTAGATTCTAATTGTGATTAGACTGAGAGAATTGAGTGTAGGAACATTTACATGTGTAAATGAAAGAAGAGAAGTTGCAAGAGGCACAAAATTCGATACGAATGTTTTGATCAATTCTCCTTCCACAGTGTAAAGCTTTGAGCAAGCAAGCACTCAATCTTTAAGTTGGAAGGTAAGCTATTTGTGGCTAAAAGTATTTGCAGAAATGGGTTCTAGATTGAGAGAACCAAGTGTTAAAAGTTATAGGTATCTAAATCGACTTCTCAGAAGAACAGTTTTAGACATAGGTGAGTTGTTGAGATCATTTCTCAAGATCTACTGAATCTTTTGGAGTGATTCAACTTGGAGAAGGTGTGCAATCTATAGGCGACACCTCGTACAAAGTTTTATAAAAAGCTTTACACATTTGATAAGGAAATGAGTGAATTATGTGCAGCAGACTTTTTGTGTAATCTCCTTCTTCAGAGTTTCTTCAAGAGCTTGACAATTGAGTATTGATCTTCTAAAATTGGTGAAGGTTTGAGTTATTCTTGTTATAGAGGTGCTCTAAGTACAAGAGTAGCTTGTTCTTTTGGAGATTAACACTCTCCATCATTGATGAGGTTGTGTTTCTTCTTTTGCAAGAAGGGCAATCTAGAGTGAATAGGAGTGGTTTGATTGAGGGAACACAAGCACTTGCTATCTCACAAAAGGGGAAAAGCAAGTATGGTTTAGCTTTGGGTTCATCAAAACCAAAGCCTCAAGCTTCCTCTTCCACTCATTCCTCTAATGATGATGATTTGCAAAAGAAGAAGAGATGTAAATATTGCCGGAAGGCTGGTCATACTATTGATGAGTGTAGAAAGCTTGTTTAATGCAATGAAAAGAAGAAGGAATCTAGCATGTCTATTGCTGAAAATTCAGCAAATGCAAAGAATGATGAAGCTAACACGGCTCAAGATTTTTGGGCATGTGTTGTTACATGTCATTATGATGCTTCTTTACATTCTAAATGTGTGGTTGTGAGTGAGGCTGATTCGGATTGGTTCTTTGATAGTGGTGCTTCAAAGCACATAACATCATGCAAAAGATTTTTTGCCTCATTGGAGTAGGAGAAATTGAGCTTACGGCTGCAAATGCAGGTGTGATTCTCTTGAAAAATGCATTGTATGTGCCCGGTATCAAGAAGAACTTAATTTCAGTTCCGTTGATTGCCAAAGATGGACTTCATGTACACTTTGTTGATGATAAGTGTATGGTTCATGATTTCAGCAATGGCGATGTTATTGTGATGTCCGGTACATTATGTAATGGTTTGTATCGCATGGATACAATATACAAGACGGCTGCCTTGAATGCCTTAGTTGCTCATACTTCTTCCATGGCTGAAATGGAGCTTTGGCATGCTTGTTTTGGTCATTTAAACTTCAATAGTTTGCTCTATTTGCAAAAGAAGGACATGGTTATTGGCTTGCCTAAACTTGAATCCATTGAAAAGCATTCATGTGAAGGTTGCATTCTTGGAAAAATGCATCGTGCTTCTTTTCCAAAAGATAGTCATACACACACTACAAGAAAATTGCAACTTGTTCATAGTGATGTATGTGGTCCCATCAAGACTCCATCTTTTGGGAAGCATGTATATTTTGTTACCTTCATTGATGATGCTACTCGCCATACATGGGTGTATCCTATGAAAGCAAAGAATGAGGTATTTTCTTGCTTCAAAGCATTTTTAGCTATAGCTGAAAAGTTTTCTTCAGAAAAGCTTTTGACTCTACGCACGGATCGTGGTGGTGAGTACATGTCACATCATGAGTTTAATGCTTTTCTTCGTGAAAGAGGTATTTCACACCAATGTACGATGCCATATACACCTCAACAAAATGGATGAGTGCTATGCAATCAAAAATGGATTCCATACATAGGAATGGTACATGGGAGTTATGTGAATTGCCAAAAGGAAAGAATGCCGTTGGTACAAAGTGGGTTTACAAGATTAAGAGAAAATCTGATGGTAGCATTGATCGCTACAAAGCTAGATTGGTTGCCAAAGGATATGCGCAACAATATGGCATTGGCTATGAGGAAACTTTTGCACCTACTTCATGCATGACTACCATTCGTACTGTGGTTGCATTGGTTGCCCATCGAGGTTGGAAAGTGCATCAATTGGACATAAAAACAGCCTTCTTGAATGGAGATTTGCAAGAAGAGGTCTATATGAAGCAACCTTCTAGATTTGCTGTGAAAGGGAAAGAGCATATAGTTTGTCGCTTGCATAAAGCTTTGTGTGGTCTCAAGCAAGCTCCACGTGCATGGTATGACAAAATACATAAGCACTTGATTGCTCTTGGCTTCACATGTAGTCCGATTGAAAGCACACTCTATGTACGCAAAAATGGGGCTGATCTTATAGTGCTTGTTCTTTATGTCGATGACATACTCTTGACTGGGTCATGTGATGCAAAACTTGACATTCTTATGGATGATTTGCAGCATACTTTTGATGTCACTTATTTTGGTCTTTTGAGCTACTACCTTGGTATCCAGTTTGTATCCGTTGAGGGGGGAATTGTTATGCATCAAGCAAAGTATGTTGAAAAACTACTTCAGCATTTTGACTTTGAGGATTACAAGCCAGTTTCCACACCAGTTGAGACAAGATTCAGGTTCTCAATTGAGGATTCCAATGATGCATTTGACACTTCTCTTTATCAGAAAGCTGTGGGATGTCTTATATATGCATGCAACACAAGGCAGGATATACAGTATGCAGTTTCCCAGTTGAGTCGATTCATGCATAGCCCTGGCACTAAGCATTGGCAAGCGATGAAACGTGTGTTTAGATATCTTCGAGGCACTTTGAGCTTAGGTCTCTTTTATGGCAGAGATGTTCAGCCATGCTTGCATGCTTTTACAGATAGTGATTGGGCTGGTTGTTATGATACTTGCGTGTCCACTAGTGGTAATTGCTTTTTCCTTGGAGACTCATGCATATCTTGGTTGAGTAAGAAGCAACCTACAGTGGCGACATCGAGTTGTGAAGCTGAGTACAGGGTAGTTTTCACAGCGACAGTGGAGTGTATATGGCTGAGACACCTATTGATGGATCTTTGCATGGAGATTAATGCTGCTACACATATTCTCACAGATAGTCAGAGTGCTTTGGCTGTTGCACGAAACCCAGTGTTTCATGCACGGACCAAACATATTGAGGTGCATTATCACTATGTGAGAGAGCGCCTTCATGCAGGAGATATTGATTTGGTATATGTGCCTACACAAGATAATGTGGAAGACATATTTACCAAAGCTCTTCCACGGGAAAAGTTTGAAGCTTTTTGCAAAGCTTTAGGCTTGTTACCTTGTGGGGGCTGATCTTTCACTCCCTGTATGTGTTCACATCATTCGCTCCAAGGGGGTTTGTTACACTTATGTGTTCCTCGAGTAGCTTTGATGTGAAGCTTTTCCCTATACATGGGCACTTTTTACTCTAGTGCTGGCTAGAGGTTTTTTCCCCATGTTACCACATACTTGATACTCTCATATGTGGTGATACTTTGTACTTAGGGATATCATTCAGCTCTTACTTTAGTTCAGTTCATCGATCAATAGAGAGAGCTATTCCAGCCATCGTCTTCTCCATGTGTCTTGCTGCGTTCCTTGTGTGTGCTTCTCGTGTGTCTCTCGCACTTCTACACACACCCAAAAATTTTTGTGTATCAATAGTATACGTAATTGCTTGAAATTCTGGATCTGGAATATATGAGTGTTGCCAAGCACAATGCAAGTTTACAGTATCTAAAAATGACCTGGTTTTTCTACGGGCCCCACCTTGCGGGCTTGAAGCAAATGGAGGTTGTTTGTGAATCACATTTTCTCCACGCCTTGCTGCGTACTCTTCACCGTTGCCTTCTCCACGAGCTCTCTACAGCCAAGCTGGCTCTGATACCATGTCACGAGAAAGGAGATAAGGAAGAGAGCTCACACACACACTCTCAGTCTTAAGGAGAAGCACACACATAGATTGAGGCAAGGAAGAATGATCTTCTTCTTCTATTACATAAAAAGGAATGTACAAGAATGACCTAAAAACAAGAATACAAGTGCAATATATAAAGATTAGTACATAAGGAAAAACCTAATGTCCGCGAATGAGTGAGTTGACAAGGAACAAATGTGCCATCACTCTTGGTAGATAAATCTAATAAAGCTCAATGAAGTATCTCTGACATATACCGGCGTGACCACTATACATGTTAGAGAAATAGAAAACTGGTACGTGTCATCCTGGATCATCACATGTTGAGCTTGATATCTCAACAAATCACACGAATTTGGTGTCAAGAAGATTTACTCAAGTGTGTGAGCAGCTCATTTCGTGGTGGACCGTCCAAGTGGAGTCCTCTTAACTTTCCTTGAATGCTTCATGGTTAGGAAGTCATTGCTTGGTAAATATATATTTCAAGGTGAAAGAGACCTATATGCCCTATTGGATAACATGCTATGCCAGGAGATACTCTATGTTGTATAAATCATTGAGTTGCTATAACCACCAAAATAAAAAGAATGCACTATATCTATGAGAATATGTCGATACAAACCTATATTCTAGTTCAAACCATAGTATGATCCGGTAATATTGAAGCGAATAGTTGTTTCAACACACCATGCAAAAATCAAAATCTACTTTTTGGCTAAACTGGTGCATAAACATATCTCATCATAACATAAGCTTTTAATGGATATACCCATGCATGCTTAGAAAAATCATCAATGAAAGTCACAAAGTAAAGATAATTTCCAAAAGAGGGTGTCTACATAGGACCACAGACATCACTGGGAACAAGCTGCAATTTCTGAGTAGCTCGAACTAAAACATCTTTTGGAAAGGAGGAATGTTGCATTTTGCCCAAAATACAGCCTTCACAGACATGTTTTGTGAGTGCCTCAAGTTTGGGAAAAGAGGACACCATTTCAGATTTTTGCAGGCATAGCAAACTAGCAAAGTTCAGATGACCAAAGCATGCATAGTAAAGCTTTGCATCTGACATAGCATGAGAATCCTGTACTGCACATGCTGAATCATTCATAGAGTTTTCATAGTCTATGAGCTTACACGGCCCACGACATAAAATGATAGAAGCAATAATCATGTAACCATTTGACAGATCATGAAGTGTACATCTATCATCAACAAATTTCACAACCAAGCCAATCTTGGCTAATGTAGAAAATGATAATAGATTTTTCTTGATCCCTGACACAAATAAAGCATCTGACAAAGTGAAAGAACTACCATCAATAGTAGTTAGAATGATCTTACCAACTCCCATGATAGGGTAAGAGGAGTTGTTGGTGCATGTGACAATATTCCCTATAGGGGCAGCCTCAAGTGAAGTGAAGAACTTCTGCTGTGAGGTAATATGTTTGGTTTCCCCACTATCAAAGTACCAAAAATCTGAGTCTACTAAAGACATACTTTAATCATGAGAACATGGGTCAAAACTACAAATAGTAGTAAACGCCCATTCTTCTTTCTGTACAAGATTAGAAGACTTTGTTTTTGGTATAAAGGCCTCTACAACAACCATTCTAGCCTCTTTTTTCTTTGCCTCTTTTGCTGCCAGTATTGGATAGTTCTTTATGACATGATCGTTTCCTTTATAATACTTACAAAAGAATTTCTACTTTTTTGATTTCTTCTCATCTTTGTCTTCCTTCCTTGAATATGCAGCATTTATAGATTTCTACTTACTAGTAGATGAGCTCCATTTACCTTTGCCCTTCTAACTAGCTAGGAAAGCTTGATCTACAACACATGTAACGGACCTGTTCTACCTAAACTGATCTACCTGCAACAGAACAGAGACTAACTCCTCAAATGGCAAGGCATTTGGATTGCCCTTCATCATCAAACAAACATTAGAAGCAAAACTCTGATATGAATCAGGAAGACCATTCAAAATGGTATGCACAAGTGAGCTATCTAGTAAAACTTCATCAATAGAAATCAACTGTTCCTTCAAGTCTTTGATGTTTGTTAGAAAAGTATCCATAGAATCACCTTCATTCATATGCTCACTCTCCAACTATTTTCGGAGGTAAGCAACACGAGCCTCATTCCTAGCCTAGTACAATGTGGTAAGTGTGTCCCAAGCATTCTTAGTTGTTCTGCAAGAGTGAATGTGGGGAATAATGGCACGTTTGGTAGACAAGGCTATCAATGCATGTGCCTGAGCATCTCTGCCATCCGAACAAATTTGCTCTGTAGTAGATGCATTAGAAACTGTGGCACAAATAGGAATCTAAAGAATATCAGCATCTTCAACCATATGCATCAACTTCAATACTTGTATTTGCAGGTGTAATATGATGTTTTTCAAACCCTGCATAATCTTCCACAATCCTTTGCAACCAATATATGTCTCATTATATAACCTCACAATGGATCATTCGTACCATCCAACTTATCCTCAACAACCAACATACAAAATACATCACTACTTTCAGTCATGGCCACTAACTAAAATTCCCTGATGCAAAAAAAATATTGTATCTAGAAAATTTGAACATAACTACCCTGATAAGTTTATACTTGTAGCAGACTTCAAGACGCTTATACTAGAGAACCGAAACTAGTATATACCTGTGGCACAAAAAGATGAAATAGCCTGCACAAGTGCTATGATAGTGCATTCGGGGGCTGAAACAAGTTGAGATTGTGATTTTGGCACTAGAAAGGGAAGCGGTTTTGATCTCCTAATCCCCTTGAGTATGTATACCAAATTTCATGCGATTTTGAGAATGTGCCCTAGATGAAGCGATGACCTACTCTGATACCAATTGTTGGAGTTCAAGGTCTGCAAAAGCACACAAGAAGCACAAGGAAGAAGAAGAAGCTTGGAGCACAACACACAATACTGAATGTATTACCACTAGAATGTACAAAAATAAGTAACCCATTAGGGCTATAAGCGTATATACAAGTCGGGGGAAAAAACCTCCTAAAGAGGGAAAAAAAGTGTCCCGGCGGGCCTAGTGTGTTCACACACATCACTACCCAAATATATCAACAACCCTCTTGATTTGGCAAGAAGCTGTGAGGAAAGGTATTGTTTCTACCTTTATCAACATTAGAGTTACAAGTTAATTCACAAGAAAGGAGCCACGAATGACTTGAACAACTGGAGACCCATTACATGTGTGAATTCTTTTTACGATATTTTCTTTGCTTGTTTGGATAGGAGACTCAATGATATTATGGATGAGATCATTTTGCATGAGCAAAAAGGATTCATAAAAGGTAGATTCATTCTTGATGCCATACTTTCTCTTTGGGAGGGATTAGAGTTTTCAAACGAGGAAAAGGTTGATTGCTATCTCTTTAACGTTGCTTTTGATAAGGTCTATGATAGGATGGATCTGGATTTTGTGCTACAATTAGTGCATGATCTTGGGATGGGAAAAAACTTTATCAAGTTTATTAGTGTGTTGTTTGGCAATGCTTACTCTTGTGTCACCATGAACAGGATGCTCTCTAAACCTTTCAAACTTCTTAGATCTATTCGTCAAGGTTGCCCCTTGGTCCCCCTCCTATTTGCCATATCTAGTGATGCTCTAGGATGGCTTGTCAAATATTGTATTGACAAAGGTGGATCCAATGATCAAACTTTCACTATCCTAGTTATCTTCATTATTGGTGGCAAATTCATCCTCTTTGCTACTGGTGTATCCTACTTAGTTATCTTCCTTGATAGTGGAATCCTCTAGAGTTTTCCCAACATTCAATTGTCATAGTGATTTATTTCCCCTAGGTAATCGAAGGCATTGAACTCCTTCTCCAAGTTGCAAAATATGTTTGTTTTCAGAGTCTTGTGAGATGGTCTCCTCTTGATAATTTCTTTAGGGCTTCTTCTCCTTCTTCATTTGACTTCATGAAGCCTTCTTGGCTTGGTTCCATGACTTGTGTTTCCTTTATTTTATCAGCATCTAGTAGATCTTCAAACATACTTTGGGCCATTGAGGATTCTTTTATCTATGTTGCATCAATTTTTGTGTGTTGTTTCTTATTCTTAATGCATTTTTGTCTCAAAGGACAATCTTTTATCCTATGTTTCTATAAACCACAATGAAAAACAAGCATTTGGCAACTTTTTGTATATAACTTCCTGCTCCAAGGTTTGTTCTTCTCAAATGTCTATGGAAATTTTGGAGGGGAGACCTATATTCAGATCCGCTTCAACAAAAATATGTGGGATCCATCTTATGTTGAATGCATTTTTAGCACCTGTTGGGAAAGATGGATGGACACTCTAAGAAATGAGTTGGTACTGCTAACTCTTGCTTTGTACCTGCCCTCTTTCACTTCAGACTTGAGTAGTAGGCCCTGTTAGCTTTCCAATGACACAAAATAAGTTCCTATGTACTTTGGAGATGATCCATGTAATGATTGATCCAAAACAGATAACTTCACAAATCACAAATCATCAAAAACCTTCTATTTTGGTTCACACACCTACTGCTTGTTAAGCTCATTGCTCCCAACACAATAGGAATTAGAAACATTGCTTTGGATATATTAAATTAGCTTAAAGAGCTAATGATTCCAAGTAGAATCACTTAAAATTATTAACTATACACAGAGAAATCAATTTAGCAAGTGTAGCATTACCCTCGATTTTTTAGGACCTCGGGAATTAATCACCCAAAAAACATATAGTCTGCAAAGCTACAAGAGATGAAAAAATGAGAAAGGCTTGATAAATATCATCAATAAATATAAGGGAAGAAAGCTAGCTAGAAAAACAAAACGCTATTGTTAAGAGTTCTTAGTTGGCTTTTTCATTGACACCCAGCTCCTCAAAGGATCTTTCCTTTTGACCTTATGAAGGAGATGGTCAGAATTAGGGTTTTTTTCCACATTGGAAATAATATTATCTTCCTTTGGAGATGATTTCAGAGCGATTTCCTTCATCTTTTCTTGATCATGAGCATTCAGTTCATGGAAAAAGTCTGAATCATCTTTACTTAAGTCATTATTAAAATACTCGTACATGGGAGAGATCGAAGAAGGGTGAGAACCGCTAGTTTTTTTTCTTACTAACCACTTTTATCCAACCTTCATTGTCCTCATTCTTTAGGCAATATTCATTGATAACATTTAGGCAATATTCTTAGATTTGGTTCCATATTTTCTTTGTCGAAACTATCAGGTTCTTAAAGATTTTGGTTATCCTCAAAAAGACTAGATACTTCTCCCAAGAAAACATCAGAAGTATTAATCTAGTTAAACTTTTTGCTTTTAGAGTTCTTAATATTTCCCTTTTTCATACCTTGAGGGTTATGGGCTCTTTTATTTCATGAGTTACTCTTTGCTCAGAAGTCTTGTCACCAATGTCTTATTCCTTTTGTTGTTTCATAAGTGGACAATCTTTTGTTAAATGACCTTGTTTGTAATAGTTGAAGGAGGCATTTGGTAGATTTCTATAAGTCACGTTCTATTCATTTAATATCTTACCATTAGAGTTCTTGTGGAAAAGTGTGGTTTTGATGGGTCTAGCTATGCCCATCTCTATCAAAACCTGACGGTCCCATTTAAGGTTTATGTTTCCGTTATTTCTCTACCTAAGAACTTTGCCACTAAATCTAGTTAGATTTTCTATCCAAGGATACAATTCCACTCAAAGATTTGGGTATCCAACCCATACACGAACCTTTGTAGGTTTAGGGCATTAAGGGTTAAAACCTATGTACCATTTAGAGAGGGTTATTGGGGTATGTTTAATGATTCACTCACCTTCAGTAATAATCTTAAGAGCACTGTCAGTATCTTCAAAATAAAATAGGAAGTAATTGTTAGGTAGATACTGGATATGCCTAACAAATAAGCTCTTGTTTTCTCGATTGTATTTAACCCAATTCCTTTAAGACTTCTAGGTCAAGTCTCATGCCTTGATAAAGGCCTATCATTACACGGTCTGTTAATTGCATCACTTAGTTATTAAAAGTATTGATATCAATAAATAGGCTAGCTTCATCATCCCCTCATTGTCCGAATCTAAACAAAGATCATGATCGTGAAAATTTCCTCAATCTTTTCCTTTCCTTACCTTTACTGTTCAACATTGTCCTTAATCTCCTTAGAAACTCTGATGCAAGTCACCTCCTCCTTGAGTGACGCCTCTATGAGTGATGGCCTCCAAGCTTCTTCAACGATCAATCAATGAGTTGATGATCCTCAAAGTGAGCACATGGGTTATTTTTATATAACTATAAGCTGCCTTATGTTGTCTTGTAAAAAAGATTAAAAAAAATCATAGATCGCTTCCATTAAAATATTACAATGAGAGTTTTTTGCTTCTCAAGTTCGTCTTGCTTTTGATTTCTCTTTACATATTGCTGTTTTGTTTCGTTTTTGTTTTGTTTTACGATTTACGTTTTTATTGCTTTTATTTTGTTTTTTATTTTATTAGATTTCTTTGCGTTAGCTTTTGAATTAAGTGGTTTCACAATTAAACGTTATAGGTTCATATGGATAAGAATTTCATCCAAAATAATGTGTACACACAAAGATGATACAATAGCACTTCTTGTTCATGACCATTAGGGTCTAGATGCTTGTTCCAATATTTATGCTTATGAATGGCTCAACATTTAATGAGCTCTCTCCAATATGATGATATACTTGAATTGCATCCTTTAATTGGATTTAACTCAAATTTGTAGAGATGTAAATCTCTATGACATTCATCCCTACTAAATCTGCACATTGCCCTCGATCAGCCAATCCTGAAATTAGCTTTTTGCTTTGAATGTAGACTGACCTTTCATAGGACATTGAGTTTTGAAATCAAATTTTCAAGTGCATGGGAAGATAAACAAAGTGCCTATGTAAGGTTGTATGATGTAGACCTATCATTTTCATACTTGGGAAATGCATGGAAAAAGTTTGGGTAAAAAAAAAAGGTATTTGGCATTTGTAGACAAAGCATGTGCACTCACGTACATACATTTAATATGCATGTACATGAGTGCTTTCCATCACTCAAATTGCATAGATAGAGCTCAAAACCTACCTTGATGCAAGGTTGTGTAGAGAGACCCTATCATGCATACTTTAAGTGGATTTCTCAAATAATTATGGTGCAAATTGGATAAATTATTGCTTATGATGAGGTTAAAATTGAAATTTCAATTTGTTCTCATGATTATTTTACAAGTGCAAAAGGATTTTCATTTATGGGAACTCAAAGCAATGTGAATTTATATCTTTTCTTGCATACTCTAAGTGAAAAATACTCATCATCGTGCAAAAGTTGCAAATTGGAAATTTGAAATGGAAAATTATGAATCAATCTCATGCTCATCATTCTTATCAATTTTATCACTCAAATCACTCTCAATAATCTCAACTATCATTATCATCAAAGATCATTTTTCGTGTCTCATAAAAAACATCAAGGTTAGTATCAAAAAACATGCTTTACAATTCATCCTTACTACAATTTCTCTCATCATATTCTATCTATGGATCTCTTCATGATTCATCTCGAGTACTTGTTCATCATGGATCATCTTCAAACTTTTCTTTCCTACAAAGATAAAGGTTTAGAATATTTTGATGAATGTTCCATATTTCGTTCAATTTGTTTGATAATATCTTCAATCATTTGTATGTTTATTCTCAACCTCATCAATTTTGTGTTTGATATTATCATATTCACTTTGACTTTTCTCGTGATTGTTTATATAATGGTTCAAATTAGGTTTCGAAATTTTAACCTTCTCTTGATCAAAATAATTTATCATTTTCTATAAACTTTGGATCATATATTACATAGTATTTGTCATGTCTCTTTTTCAACTGTATTGAATTTTTATATTCTTGCTCATCCTCTTTCGATCTTTCTTGTAATATTTGTTCAAATTTTTGTTTATCCAACTTGATTTGTTCACTTTTTTTTCTTGATTCTCAATTTGTATCATAGTTTCTTGTTCACAAGATTTCTTATCATCATATGCCTTTGGTCTCCATTTCCTAAATCTTTTAGATGGTCTTGGATTAGATTTTGTTCATCAAAATACTCTTTAATTCCACCTCTTCCTAAGTTCAAGTGCAAAGGTGAATGGCCATGGTAATCACAATTTTTTCTTTCAATTTTAGTGACCAATTTAAACCTACATAAATTCTCATATGCATTACAACTCCAAAACATATGGCCAAATTGATCACGCCAATTACGGGTGTTCCAATGAAGGTCCATGCAGGTTGCTTCAAGAAAGCTCAGGTGTTGGAACAGAGACTCAAAGTGAATGTAAAAACTCAAGGGAAATTGATCCAATCACTTACACTTACACAATATATCATCATGAGTTAAGTGAGATAAGGAAACAAGTGTGATAGGAATTGGAAGAGAGAAGATAGGGGTACATTGGAAATTGATTCATAATAAGTATTCATACAATCTTAATGAAAATAATGGAAAAATACATGTTACTGATTCATAATTTATCATAATGTTGCTTCATAAGGTTCAACAATGCTTAATCATGTGTGTAGAGCCACCTCCATCACCATCGATGTGTGTAGTTAACTCCACCACTTATCAAGTGTAGAGCAAGTTCCTCCTCTAAGTAGATGAAGATAGCCTCCTCCTTCTTCAATGATGATACTCTTCCTTCCTTCAAGTCTTTCATGTTCTTCAATCTTCAGTGATATTCACCATATCCTTCATCTTCTCAAAAACTCCAACGCAAGATACCTCCTCCTTGAGTGATGCCTCTATGAGTGATGTCCTGCAAGCTTCTTCAAGGATCAATCAATGAATTGATGATCCTCAAAGTTAGCTCATGAGTTCTTTTTATATGCCTATAATCTACCTTACGATTAAAAAAAAAATAAAAAAAATGCATAAATCTCTTCCATTAAAATTTTACGATGAGCGTTTTTTCTTTTTGAATTCGTTTTGCTTTATGGAAAATACGCTTTTGATTCCTCTTTACGTATTGCTTTTGTTTCGTTTTGTTTTGTTTTGCGATTTACGTTCTCATTGCTTTTATTTTTTTTAAAATTTTATTACATGTATTTACTTTAGCTTTTGACTTTAGTGCTTTCACACCTAAATGGTATAGGTTCATATGGATAAGGATTTCATCCAAAATAATGTGTACATAAAAATGTGGTACAATATATCTCTTGCTCATGACCATCAAGTGTAGATGCTTGTTCCGATATGTATGGTTATCAACACATATGGTTCAACATTTTGTTCCAATATGTATGGTTATCAACACATATGGTTCAACATTTAATGAGCTCTCTAGAATATGATGATATACTTGAATTACATCCTTTAATCGGGTTTAACTCATATTTGTGGAGACATAAATCTCTATGACACCTTGTTTTCTCCTTGTACACTACTTCTTCAAGCTCTCCATTTGAGGAAGGCATTCTTCACACCCGACTAAAATAAGCTCCATTTTGATGTGGCCACTGCAATCGAAGTCCTAATTGTTGCCATCTTGGCTAATCTTAAACCTATAATGGACTTGTGTGCATACCAAGGCTTCAACTCATCAAAGACAATATCCCTACTTACCGTCACCTCCTTGGTGATAAGATTATAGTTTTTATACTCCTTTTGTTCCATAGAATATCCCAAAAAGATACATCTTTTAGATTTTGCATGTAACTTTGACCTCAACTCTTGAGGTACATGTACATAGCGTATACAACCAAAGATTCCTAGATGTGAAATGCAAGGTTTTCTTCCACTCCATGCTTCCTCATGGGCTAAATGATGTATACTTGATGTAGGAAATCTATTCATGATGTATGGGGCTATATACATAGCCTCTCAATAACAATGCAGCATATTCATTTTCTTGAGAATTCACCTTGCTACCTTTGTTATGTATATGTTCTTTGTCTATACTATCTCATTTTGTTGAGGGGTATACCTGCATGTAAATTGTCTTCTGATGCCATTGACCTAAAAGAAAATCAAAAAATTCATGGGAGAAGTCTCAATTCAATGCCATGTTTGCTTCTCCTTGTTGTCAACACATATTTTTTTCTTCTTTCCTTCAAACTTGGATGAGGTCTTTACTTCCCTTTAGCAACTCTTCCTTCTATCTTTGATACTCCACATTTGGATATGATACCACTCTTGGAGGATAAACACTCCTATATGCACAATGAAAGCAAATGAACTCTCATGGGATCCTCATTTTTCAGTCAAAGGCACTGTGTTTTTTGAGTTTCTTTGAATACATGTAGAAAATGAAAGTGAAAATTTGCATACTAAAATGAGACTTAAATAGATTTAGAATGAGAGTTTCATTTGGACATTGGATGATTCCTGAGTAAGTTGAATCAAAATGGACAACTTGATCTCTTTAGAGAGTGTTAGCTAACAATAGAGATGCTATTCTGGATATTTCTCTACACATGTACAAGCACCTATCCCAAAACTTATACCACTCAAATTACAACTCATAAAACATCCGACAAGACAAAAATTACTAGAAATGAATTTCGAATGAAGGAGAAACAAAAATTACAAGAAGGAGTCTACCAAGATCATCTAGAGGGATAGAGTGTATAAAATGAAGTTTCTAAAAAACATGAAGAGAACAACTAGTAGAGGCTTGTGCTTAAGAAAGGGGGAAACTTGAGCATGCATTTTTGCAACTCTATGTCATATTAAGACTCATTAGAGGTTTTGAAGATCACATACTAACCTCTATGACCAATCAAAAGCATATACATGTCAAAAGGTTAGGTCCAATCACATCAAGAGGTGACCTATTTTTTGTGTAATCAAAATCTTTACATTATTGACATGATTTGATGCCTCCAACTCATGGAAACATCCTTCTTTGATTGTGGATGATGTGGAAGGTGAAGCTTGGGGCTTGTTCCCACACTCTTCACATTGAAATGCAACTTAACTTCCAACATGTAGATCATTTACTTGAACATGCAGAGCCTCGTTCCCATCTTTGTATAAGTGGAAAGTATGTTTGAGTGATCAATACTATATTGAAGTTGTGATATTACTTTCATGCTCCCACAGAACACTTGAAGTAAGTCAGGATCATAAGAACTCCTCATCTTGTGTATCATAAGAACTGTCTTTGTTGCAAGTACATCTACCCTTCTAGTTGTGAGCATATGGTAGACACTTGAGATGTGCTAATGGGAGTAATCTTATAGGCTTTGTGTGTTCATGAATTGCTCTAATATGTATTTCCTTTTTTACTCTTTTTTGCCTTGTCTATCTTCTATTGCAGGGAGGGTTTGTGCCTCCATGGAAAGGTGAAGAGATAGAGGGAGAAGAGCTTCATCGCCATACATATGTACTAATCAAGAATAAAGAAACAAGAAGAATACACACATACAAGAGCTACACACAAACTAACCACATGTCAAATGCCATTCTTGGTGATGGAAAGAGAGAGAGGATTTTCATTAACTCAATAGCCATCTTTATACATATCATGTAGCCTTTAAGGCTCTTCAAACCAACACTTCCTTCAACCTTCAATATAGCCTTAGGCTTCTCATAAAAAATGTACCCCTAACATTGGCTTGCACAATGGACCCGGAGTACCACTATCCCTTGATTGGTGTTACCCCTCCACAAAATGAAAATTACATGGAAACCATTTATAGGATGGGTGCCTTTATATAACATGTCATACAATCGTAATTAACACACCTAATATCTAAGAGTGCTTCAATCCACAAGCCTCCATATCTCTTATGCCTGAGGACATCGGTTCCATCACACTCACCAAAACCAAATACATCAAGTAAGGACCACACAAGAAGGCCAATACATCTCCAAAACAAAGTCTTGTTAGGGAGCATTTGTGCATGGCATTAGTAAGTGGTTGGTGGAAAAATCCCCATTCTAAGTTTTAATTTGAACGGTGAATTAGAAGGAAGATTTGAAGGGCCATGATCCCCTCCTTATATGAAATTGTATAAAACTCGTATAACTAATGAAACAAGCACGTTCAATCTCTTCAATGACTTGCATCGTAATGCGTGCATTATCTTCTTCACAATGTTTGTGTGATGAGCCAACCATCATTTACACTTGGAGTTGTCTTAGCATTTGACCCACAGGATGCTCTACTGGCTGATGACTGCACCATTGGTGGTAGCTTCTGCAGGCAACCATGATGGCGACCCTTGTTCTCGCCTCAGTCTAAGCTCAATTAATAGGCTATTATTGACACGACTATGGTCCTTTAATCTCCAAAAGAACAAGTTATCCTTGATGTTAGAGCACCTCTATATCAAGAACAACTCAAAACCTCAACCAATTTTCAAGGACTAGTGCCGGATTACCAATCTTTGCACTAACTGTGAAGAGAGTGATTGTTCAAAAAAGTCTGCTGCACTTAATTCACTCATTGAGTGATGAAATGTGTAACATTTTTAATAAAAATTTGTATGAAGTTTTTCCTACTTTGCACACCTTCTCCAAGTTAAAATTTCTCAAAAAGATTAGTAAATCTTGAGATTTACTCCAAACAATTCACCTATGTCTAAAACTATACTTTTGTACAGTTGACTTTGACACCTACAACTTCTAATGCATAGTTCTCTCAAACTAGAAGTACTTTATTCAAATGCTTTTAGCCATAGGTAGGTTACCTTAAAACTTAAATAATGAGTGGTTTCTTGCTCAAAATTGTACATTGTGGAAGGAGAACTGACCAAAACATTATCATCAAATTTGCACCTATTGTAGTCTTCTCTTCTTCACATTTACACATGTAAATGTTCCTACTCTCAATTCTATGAGTTTGATCACAATTAGGATCTAGAAATTTGTATAGAGGTCACCCAACTATAGACTTAGACTTGTACAAAAGCATTTTACAAAAGGATAAACACAAAAGGATCACTGAGCAAATTATGGGGCGCAATTTTTCTTCTACTAAGGAAAACATTACATCTGATTGATGAGAGATATTCTCTTCACTTCTATGTTGTTGAGCTCGTTCTTGAGTTGCATCCTCTGAGACCTTGTTGAGGTAGCATACACCTTCTGCAATGCTTCCCAAACTTCCTTGGCTGTCTCTAAGTTTTGCACATGACCAATCATAGTGTTAGAAATAACTTTTGAAATGAGGAACATCACCCTTTGATTCCTCTCTTCCCAATCAGCAAATTGTCTCCTTTATGCTGGAGTAATGTTCTGATCTTGAAGGTCCAACGGTTGTGGATCATCTCCAGTAACTTAACTCCATAAACCTTTACCTTTAATGCAATTTTTCATTCTATACCTCACTGAAAGTTATCTTTGTCTAGCTTCTCAACTTGCTATCCTAAATCAGCCATTGAAAACTTCAAAGATTGAAGTTTACCTCAAATATGTTGTGGTGCTCTTTCTTGAATTTACGAAGTCCACGATCATGATCTTTGTTTAGATTCATACAATGAAGGGGATGATGAGGCCACCCTGTTTATTCATATCATTACTTTTAATAACTGGGTAACATAATTAATAGATCGTGTAGTGATAGGGCTCTGTCATGGCATGAGACTTGACGTAGAAGTCTTAAAGCAATGGGTTAAATACAATTTGGAAAACAAGGGCTTAATGTTGAGATATCAAGCTCAACATGTGATAATCTAGGATGACACGTATCATTTTTCATTTGTCTGACATGTATAGTGCTCACGCTCTACGATAAAAGTAAATCAGACAAGGTGAATAAAATGGAAGTATACATGTTCGCAATATTTCAATTCGCAAGGAATAATATTTTAAGGGGCGAGTGATGCTATTGAAGTGTAATCCATGAAGGATCAAAAGATTACACCTCGCACAAAGAAGCTCATCCAATTGCTGATGCCGACGACAGGAAGCTTCTATTCCTTTTTTGTTTTTTCTTTTTGCATGGTGTTTCCTTTTCCCATGGATTCGAAATTTTTTTGTTTTTTTTTTGAGAGTACAATGAATTGGAAAGACGCACACACCCAACCTCGTAAGGTAGAGGCACCCATCTTGGGGAACTTCATGGACACCCATCTTTGGGAACTCATGGATATGTCTAGCGAGGATTTGATCTCAAGACTTCCTCCTTGAGATTCAAAGCATCAACCACTAGTAGGCTATGCGCGCTTGGAAGATGGATTCGAACTTTTGGATAAATATGACTTCTGCTTTTTTGCTGAACCTCTGCATTGAGATTTCCTCACAAAAGTAGAGGAGCATATTGATGGAGAGTGTTAATCTCCAAAAGAACAACCTACTCTTGAATTTAGAACACCTCTATATCAAGAGTAAGTCAAAACCTTCACTAAATTAGAGGTCCAATCTCCAAATTATCAAAATTAAGAAAATCTGTGAAGAAGATGAAACACAGAAAAGTCTGCTGCAGAATTTCTTCACATTGACTTATCAAACATGTAAAGTTTTTGATGAAACTTTGTACGAATCATCTCCTAGGGATTGCGCATCACCTCCAAGTTAAATTCCTTCAAAAGCTATAGTATAACTTGAGAAATCAATTTCACAAGTTACCTATGTCAGAAACTGTTACTCAGAACAGTCGATTCTACACCCCTAACTTCTTAACTTTGGTTCTCACAATGTCGAACCCGTTTTGCCAAATCCTTTTGACAGAAGATAGCTTATCTCTCAACTTAGATTTTAAGATATCATATGTGTAAAACTTTACACTGTGCACTGAGCACTACTCATTTCTTTGGACTCGAAATGTGCGCCTATTTCAGAGAGCTGTGAACACTCAATACATGTGAATGTTCCTATCAGCAATTCTCTTCACCTGTTTACAATTAGACTCTAAAATTCAAACCACAGACTCATTAACTAACAACTTAGATATCCTCAAAAGGATTTCACAAATGATCTACCACAGACGGAGTAGACGCAGAAACATCGGGCGCAACATTTCCTTCATTTCAGGAGAAGACTACAACTGAAAAGTGAGAGAGACTTCAACTTCTTTCTAAACTGTCTATTGACATTTACAATCACTAATTTCTCTATTCCTATGCTCATACATGGTCTCTCTTTGTCTTCTCTCTTCTGCTCTCTATTTGCCCGACATTTTTCAAAAGTATTTATAGACATCTATGTACAAACTCTCATCAAAACATAAGTATATGTAACCTATGTTATAACTAATGTACATATGTGTACATGTCCTTCACTCTTGTGAATGTGTCCATTTTCTTCACTCCAAATCTTCAATTGGTGATTGATATGCACCAACAGCTCCCCCTCAATCATCAATTGAGGTATCTCCTTTCTTCTTTATTCCTGCCATGTCCTTAAACTTCTGTAACTTTGGTCCATCCAAGCTCTTTGTAAGCATATCAGCTATCTGATCCTTTGTTGAAGTATGTATGACTTCAATCTCCTTATCCATCACTTTCTCTCTTAGAAAGTGGTACTGAATCTCAATGTGTTTGGTCCTGGCATGAAAAACAGGATTAGCAGCTAAATACAATGAACTCATGTTATCTCCATATATAATTGGTATCCCATGCACAATGTCAAAACTCTTCATCAATGTCTTGACCCAAATTACTTCCTTTGCAGCTTCAACCATGCCTTTATACTCTGCTTCTGTAGAAGATAAAGCAACTGTATGTTGCTTCTTGGAACACCATGAGATAAGTTTATCTCCCACATAACACATGTATCCAAATGTAGATCTTCTATCATCTGGATTACCTGCCCAATCTGCATCACTATAAATTTTGATATTTGTATCTGAGGTAAACCCATAATACAAACCTTCATTGAGTGTACCCTTAATGTACCTCAACACCCTTTGTCCTGCAATCCAATGTTCTTTCCTTGGGCAATGCATAAATTGAGACAAAACTCCTACTGCATATGATAAATCAGGTCTAGTTAGAGTAGCATAGATAAGGCTACCAACCAAACTCTGATATTGTCTCATGTCTTTGAATTCTTCACCTCCATACTTACTCAATTTGTGATTCACCTCCATTGGTGTAGGTGCTACCCTGCAATCATCCATTTTAAACTTGATTATCAAGTTCTTCAAATACCTTTCTTGGGTCACAAATACTCCATGTTGAGTATATGTAATCTCCATGCCCAAGAAGTATGACAAGTCTCCCAAGTCACTTATCTTGAACTCCTTTTCCATTTGCCTCTTGAGCTTTTGTATTCCTTCTTCATCTGTACCTGTAAGAATTATATCATCAACATATATGCACATGTATATGAAACCATTTTCACTTGCCTTGACAAGCAAGCTACTATCTGCTTTAGACACCTGAAATCCAAGTTCTTTTAGGAACTTCACAAGTCTATAGTTCCATGCCCTTGGGGCCTTCTTCAAGCCATACAAAGCTCTCTTGAGCTTGCACACATGATCTGGATACCTTTTATCTTTGAACCCTTGAGGTTGCTCCATGAATACATCATCTGAAATATAACCATTCAAAAAAGCATTCTTCACATCAAGTTGACATAGCTTCCAACCTTTACATGCAGCAATAGCAATAAGTGTCCTTATGGTTGTCATTTTTGCCACAGGACTATAGGTCTCATCATAATCAATACCATATGTTTGAGCAAACCCTTTGACAACAAGTCTAGCTTTGTATCTAGACACACTTCCATCTGCAAACCTTTTTGTCTTGTAGACCCACTTGCATCCAATAATCTTCTGACTATTTGGTTTAGGAACCAAATCCCAAGTTTGATTCTCCAATAGTGCATCATATTCTTCCTGCATAGCACTCTCCCATTTTTCCTTACCTTTTGCCTCTTCATATGTAGAAGGGTCTTCATCTGTATTCATCATATAAGCATAATCTTTTGTGGCTAGAAATGAAGTATCATAACTATACCTTGTAGGTTGCCACCTATTTCTTGTTGACCTTCTGAGTTCTCCACTCCTTGAGGTTTCTGGCTCTTCACATTCAGGATCAAATCTTGGTGTCTCTTCTACTTCAACCTGCACTTCATTATTCTCTTGCTCATCAAATATTTGAACTTTTGATTTACCTTTTCTTTGACTCACTTCTTCTTCATCACCTGTATTGATGTTGATTGTACCTACATACCAAGTGCTTTGTTCATCAAATGTAACATCCTTAGAAACCATAAATTGCTTTGTTGATGGACTCCACAATCTATAGCCCATCTGCTTATCATCATAGCCAATGAAAACATACTTTTCAGCTTTGGGTTCCAACTTGTGTCTTAATTGTGATGGCACATATGCATATGCCACACACCCAAATACTCTGCAATGATCTAAGGTAGGTCTCTTACCCCACCAAGCCTCATATGGTGTCATACCCTGCAAGGCTTTACATGGTAACCTATTGACCAAATAAGTGGCTGTATTTACAGCCTCAGCCCACAAATAATTAGGGCAATTTTTCTCCTTCATCATGGATCTTGCAAACTCAACAAGAGTTCTATTTCTCCTTTCTGCAACACCATTTTGTTGAGGAGAGTACCTGCAAGTAATTTCCCTTTTTATACCTGCATTCCATAAGTAATCACTGAACTCATTTGAGAAATACTCTCCCCCTCCATCTGACCTTAGTCTCTTCAACTTATGTCCTGTAATTCTTTCTGCATATGCATGATAGTGTTTAAATGTATTAAACACTTCTGACTTATCTTTGATCACATAGATAGTGATCCACCTAGTAGCATCATCAACATAAATCACATAATACCTTGATCCATTTATACTGAAATCTTTTGATGGTCCCCACACATCTGTGTGTACCAACTCAAGCTTCTCTGAGTGCATAAAACCATGCTTGGAATAGGAATGTTTATGAGCCTTACCTAATTGACATGCCTCACATTTGTATGTCATATGTTGACCTGCAACATTAGGCAATCCAAGCACTGAACCATTGTTAACCATATCTTTAATACCTCTTTCATTGAAATGTCCAAGCCTCTTGTGCCAAAGATCTAACTCAGAGATCTTATGTCCTCCATATGTGAACATTGCATGACCAATGTTACCCTGAATCTTCAATGTAAATAGTCTTCCTTCTTTTTTCCCTGAAACAATCTGTTTATACCCTTGGCTAGGGTCTTCCACATATACTCCATCATTAGTGAACCTTACTTCATATCCCTTTTCAACAATTTGACCTACACTTATCAAATTCTTAGGGATTGTAGGAACATACAAGACCTTACTCAATAAGGTGCTTCCATCCTTGGCCTTCACTGATCCTATTGACTTCACATTGTGCTTTGTGTTGTCACCTGTTTGAACAACATGATTAAAAACTTTACTTTCCAAATCAGTCATCAAAGATATGTTACCACTCAGGTGATTGCTACATCCTGAGTCAATGTAGAAGACTCTTTGATCTTCACTCTGCCTTTCACAAGTTGCATTCATTATCAATGTTGAATCTTCCTTTTGATCTGAAGCATAATTGTAGTAGGTGTTGTTGTATTGTTGACTTTGGAATCCTCTACCTGCATTTCTTCCAAAGTAATTTCTTCCACCTCTACCTCTGTAATTACCTCTTTGATTTCTGCCACCTCTTCCTCTTGCATTATAATTTTGATTATATCCACCATTATTCTGATTATTATGCCAACAATCATTAGCTAAATGATTTGTCTTACCACAAATCCAGCAAGCTTTGCCTCCATCTTTGTTATTCCTGCCTCTTCCTCTACCTTTGCCACCTCCTCTTCCTCTTAGGAAGTTGGCTTGAGTAGTTGTTCCTTCATCTTCACCTGCTTGTTGTTTTCCTTTGCTATTCTTCTTCTTATCCTTTGAGTACATTGCATGACCTGTACTCTTGTCACCATCTCCTTTAACATCCTGCTCAAATGTTAGCATATGACCTAACAATTGATTTAAATCAGGAGTGAAATGGTCAAGTGATAGTTCTGTAGACAAAATAAATGGCTTCCATTTGTCATCACCTCTCAACCCTGTAAGGATTTGCCTTACCAATTTATCTTCCTCAATGTCTTCATCAACAGCTCCTAAAGCATCTGCAATATCTTTCATCCTTGTCACATAATCTGAGATGGACTGAGAGGCCTTCTTCTTGAAGGTAGTAAACTCTGCCCATAAGGATGCCTTCCTTGACTTTGTAGTGTTCTGAAAATGCTCCTCCAAAGCATTCCATATGTCAGTTGCACTTTCAAGACCTCTAATGTGAGGTAACAAGTAATCATTGACTCCCATATAGATAATGCTCCTAGCTTGAGCATCTTTCTTCATCCAATTTTTCAAATCTGCTAACTCTTCCCTAGTTGGAACACTAGGATCTCTGAACTCTGGCTTCTCTTCTTCTCCTGTGATGTAACCAATTAAATCTTTGCTCATAAGATGAGCTTCCATCCTCATTGACCATGCAGGATAGTTTTCCCTATCCAATTTCTCTATCTGTAGAGCATCTCCCATCTTGTTTCCACCTGTGTATTGAAAACTTCAAGCTTTACAAGCAATGTATGTACCTTTACTTCAAGTTAGACTCCTTTTGCCTTTCTTGATGTCGAGTAGTCTTCTCCTTAGGCTTTTGACTCCAAGCTTTCACTTCTTAGTTCTTCAAATGTTGAACTTCTTGAATCTGCAGCAGTCGGGACCTTCCTTTTCTTGATTTGATGTCTCCTGCTCTGATACCACTGATGGAGAGTGTTAATCTCCAAAAGAACAACCTACTCTTGAATTTAGAACACCTCTATATCAAGAGTAAGTCAAAACCTTCACTAAATTAGAGGTCCAATCTCCAAATTATCAAAATTAAGAAAATCTGTGAAGAAGATGAAACAGAGAAAAGTCTGCTGCAGAATTTCTTCACATTGACTTATCAAACATGTAAAGTTTTTGATGAAACTTTGTACGAATCATCTCCTAGGGATTGCGCATCACCTCCAAGTTAAATTCCTTCAAAAGCTATAGTATAACTTGAGAAATCAATTTCACAAGTTACCTATGTCAGAAACTGTTACTCAGAACAGTCGATTCTACACCCCTAACTTCTTAACTTTGGTTCTCACAATGTCGAACCCGTTTTGCCAAATCCTTTTGACAGAAGATAGCTTATCTCTCAACTTAGATTTTAAGCTATCATATGTGTAAAACTTTACACTGTGCACTGAGCACTACTCATTTCTTTGGACTCGAAATGTGCGCCTGTTTCAGAGAGCTGTGAACACTCAATACATGTGAATGTTCCTATCAGCAATTCTCTTCACCTGTTTACAATTAGACTCTAAAATTCAAACCACAGACTCATTAATTAACAACTTAGATATCCTCAAAAGGATTTCACAAATGATCTACCACAGACGGAGTAGACGCAGAAACATCGGGCGCAACATTTCCTTCATTTCAGGAGAAGACTACAACTGAAAAGTGAGAGAGACTTCAACTTCTTTCTCAACTGTCTATTGACATTTACAATCACTAATTTCTCTATTCCTATGCTCATACATGGTCTCTCTTTGTCTTCTCTCTTCTGCTCTCTATTTGCCCGACATTTTTCAAAAGTATTTATAGACATCTATGTACAAACTCTCATCAAAACATAAGTATATGTAACCTATGTTATAACTAATGTACATATGTGTACATGTCCTTCACTCTTGTGAATGTGTCCATTTTCTTCACTCCAAATCTTCAATTGGTGATTGATATGCACCAACACATATGATGCCAACAAACTCTGAATGGCTTGTCTCAATCAATGACCCCACGAAAAAGGTCTTCGTTCCACTTATTTTTTCACGCTTTCGTTGGCCTCACTTCACGAAAAAGTGCTGGCATTTTAAGTGTCTTCTGAGAGGGTAGGCGATCCCTTTATAGTTGGAAGTCATATTCTTAATAAAAGGAAATTCGGCCTTGACCTATTCTTCCGGACTTTAATTAAAGTAAAGAAAAGTTACAAGTGAATGGGACTAGTGTCCATGGGACCCCCCAAATCCCATAATGCAGGGGAGGAGAACGGGAAGCTATGGGGAAAGCTAGGAGAACGGCATGTGGGACCCATTTGGGTTTCAACTTGTTATTTTCGAGGAGATAAATACAATGATGTTTAAACGGTGGAGATCCCTTATCTCGGGATATTCTTTTACCTAGAAAAAACAAGGATTTTTCAATCTACTATTCCTTTGGAATTCGGTCCAAATTGACAGCACATCGCTCCCTCCAAATCTTCCAAAGAGTCTCGCCCCTTATGGCATCCCCCAGCCTGGATGAGCAGGCAACCGCCTCGCCCAACAATGCCTGTTGCCAATTGATTTGGTTCATGAGTCTCAATATCCGCGTCACGTGGTGCCAGATAATGCGGGACTTGGGGCAATCAAAGAAAATGTGAGCTAAATCTTCGATGCATCGATGGCAATGCTTGCACCATGGAGGCACACCACAGATTTTGTTAGCCCTTGGATTGGACCATATGCTCTTATGCAAGATCTGCCACATGAGAATGGACTTATTGATCTCAATTAGGGGGTGCCAAATAGACATGAACTTTATTTCCCATCAAAGTTTCATCCAAGAAAGGCACCATCTCTTGTTAAGGGTGTGATGAACATCTAAGTTCTCTTTGAAGTTGGGGATTCTAGATAGTTTCTTACCATTACTCCATTTGAGGCCCGCCCGGCAAGGAGGATCCTGTCCATAGAGAAGGCGGGTAGTTCAGCGTTCCCACACTAAACACCTGCCTTGAAGAGGAGTCCATTCCTCGAGGGTAACTCTAAGTCTTGGATCTAGGTCTTCGAATCTAATCCACTGGCCGATCTCTTGTTTCCAGAGCTGTTTCCACTGTTTGAACCCCTTGTAGCTTACTTGCAGGATAAAGGTTTCAATGAAAGCAAGGTGGATCCTTACCTCTTCATTAAGAGGAACCATTCAAAGGTCATATACTTATGTGTATATGTTGATGACATATTAATCATAGATAATGATGTAGAAGGAATAAAAAAAAATCAAATATCAAATGAAGGAAGAGTTTAAGATCAAGGATCTTGGATTGCTCACATACTTGCTAGGCTTAGAAGTAGTATATACAGAGAAATGTATGTTTCTCACACCTAGGAAATACATTAAAGATATTCTTTCTAGGTTCAAAATGGAGAATACAAAGTTGCAGGTACTCCCATGGAGGTGAATTTGGAGCTCAATTCTAAGGAACGTGAGTTAATTGAAGATGTGACTAGCTATGAGAGTCTATTTGAAAGCTTAAATTATGCTACATTAACTAGAATGGATATCTATTACGGAGTTATTGTGTTATACTCAAAGAAAACCTTACATGGAAGCGGCCAAGAGAATCCTCAAGTGTTTGAAAGGCACAATCAATGAAGGAATATAATATCCATACACATCTGATATAGATGTCAAACTTTCATCTGATATAGATTGGGCACACTCTAAAGATAATAAGAGACACACATCAGACAAAAAATTGATTAGATGTGTGAAAAATCTCTCTAGTCAATTCATACTAGGTTGTGAGCCTTGTGCATAACAGTGAGACCTTCTCACCCCACCATAGAAGGTTCTTCACATTCCTTAGAAATAGAAGTTATCTATTTGATGAAAATATTTGAGAATGATTTTCCAAAGAAGGTGATGATTCTTTATGCACATTTGGGAAAGTAAGAAGTATACTAAGCATCCTTGGAGTTATATTGGCTGGTGTAGGGCAGGTTTGATGCATCAACAACTCATCATTGTACTCAACCCATCATCTCTTCACACAAAGGCAAGGAAGAACCAATCGTGTATGGAATTCACCACACTCAAGAAGATGCCCAAGAAGAGTGTGATTTATTTTGTCACCAAGATAAAAGACATAGCAGGAGAACTTGGAAGCATTGGAAAATTCATCGATGAAGAGAAAATAGTAATGCAAATGATCAATGGAAATAAGGTAGATGACAAATGCGAAGATTTCACCACAACCATGGACCTCTACATAGACATGCAATTTCTTGATTTCAACACCCTAGTGGGACAATTTTTTACACATGAGGGAAAGCTTATCAAGAATGGAAACAACTAACAAGGTACTCAATCCTCGGCTCTCTACATAGATAAGAATAAGAACAAAGACAACAAAGGCAAGGGTAAGGAATCTGATAATGAAGGTAGTACCTCTCAAGCAAACTTTGCAAGTAGAGGTAGAGGCTCAAGAGGAAGAGTGAGAGGAGGAAGACAATGCAGGGAGAGAGCTCAAGACTCATCTCCATGTGCCATATATGGTCTAACAAATCACATTAGTGAATACTAGGAATCAAAGAGGAAGAGGATACAATAAAGGAGGCTATGGAAGCCCAAGAGAAAGATTCAACAACTTCAATTGATACAATAACAATATATATAGCATGGAGCGGTAGCAAGGAGCCTTCAATCTTTGGATCTAGGTATTTGTGTCATTTAGTGATGATTGTAGAAGATGGACCATATTATACTTTGTGAAGTATAAAGATGAAGCCTTTTCATGCTCCAAAAAGTATTTAGCTCTTGTTGAGAACCAAACCGGTAAAACCCTAAAAATCTAAGGTTAGATGGAGGGGGAGAATATTTCTCCCATAACGTTGGTTCTTATCTCCAAGAGAGAGGAATTAAAAGAGAGATCACCACCATGTATACACCAAAGAAAAATGGAGTGGTAGAAAGAAGGAATAGAACAATTGTGGAGGTTGCAAGATCAATGTTAAATGAGAAGAAGCTACCCAACTACTTGTGGGTAGATGCAGTATCTACAGATACATATTTGATCAATAGACTTCCATCAAAGCCTTTGGATGGTATGATACAATATGAATCATGGAATAGAAAAGGAAGCCAGAAAGGTATGGATATGATACATCATTGGTCACTAAACATTCAATATATCTAGTACATGATTTTAAACATGAAGAGCCTTCAACGTACGAAGAAGCAAAGGAGAAGCCTAACTGGAAGAATGCCATGAAAGAGGACATATAAGCTTTACAAGAGAATAAAACTTGGGAGTTGATACCCAAAACTTCATCTATGAAAGTCATAGGTTCAAGATGGATATATAAGGTAAAGAAGGATCTTGATGGTTCATTCAACAGATACAAAGTAAGGCTTGTAGCCAAAGGGTATGCACAAACCCAAGGTATTGATTATGAAGAAACATTTTCACATCTGGAAAAGATGCCTCCCATTAGAGTACTAATGGGTGTTGCATCTTCCAATAATTGGAAGATTTATCAAATGGATGTCAAAAATACTTTTCTAAATGAATGGATATCATAAGAGGTATACATGGCTCAAGCTCCTAGTTTTGAAGTTCAATGATATCCTGAATATGTGTGCAGATTGAGGAAATCTTTGTATGGCTTGAGGCAAGCTCCTAGAGCTTAGAACTATAGACTTGTTACTTACTTGCAAGATAAACGTCTTAATATTAGCAAGGCATATCCTTCCCTCTTAATTAAGAGGAACCAATGAGAGGTCTTATACCTATGTTTATATGTTAATGATATAATTATTATAGGTAATGATGCATAAGGAATTAGAAAGTACAAAGGCAAATGAAGGAAAAATTCAAGATCATGATATTGGATTGCGCATATACTTCCTAGGTTTAGAAATAGTATATACAGAGAAAGGTATGTTTCTCACACAGAGGAAATACATTAAATATATGGTTTCTAAGTTCAAATGGAGATTACAAAAGTTACAGGCACTCCCATGGACGTGAATTTGAAGCTCAATGCTCATGAAGACGAGTTTATTGAAAATGTAACTAGCTATCAAAGTCAAGTTGGAAGTCTAAATTATGCTACATTAAGTCAAGTAGATATTTTCTATGGAGTTAGTGTTCTAAGTCAATTCATGCATACTCTAAGAAAGCCCTGCATAAAAGCAGCCAGGAGAATCTTCAAGTATTTGAAGGGGAATTGAGGATCAAATTGTGAAGAGGTGATTGACGAATTGTAGAAATGAGAGTGCATTAGAAAAATCCTAGTCAACATCTACCTAAGGGACTTTAAGGATGATTGATAAACTCCCTAAGAGTCCACAAAATGGATTGAAAACACTCAAGTCATTTGGAACATCATTCACAAATTTCTATGAAAAAGCAGATGAGTTTGAAGATCATAAATCTTGAGAAACCTTCTATTTATGGATGAGAAGCTCTTAGAGATTTGTTTAGTGATCACATCCTCGTACAAATTATCCAAAAACATTTTTCACACTCTCAATTAAAGTGTTAAGCTAACTTAAGTTATTTCAAGAATTTAAACTCACTATGCACTAAGCTATAAGTTTAACAAGTTTGGGTGTCATCGCAACTTTTTAGGAAGATGAAGTTGTGCAAAAATAGTCAAATATAATCATTCACAACTCATGATCTAAAAATCCAATTTTAAAAAGACTTTGTACAGAAGCTCAAGACAATGATAGATAAATGGTCCAAGTGATATATTAGACATTAAGTGCCTACACACTTAGAAATGACTCAAGGAAGATGGTTGAGTAGCACAAGATATTGTTATAATAAATGGAGAATGAACATTCAATGAAAATAAATAATAATTGTTCATCTGGTCAATAGTTAGCAACAAGTGTTAAAGCCAAGTGATGAAGGGAAAATGTCAAAGTGATGCACATGTTGAGTAAATTGATCAAGCAATGCACATGTGAAGTAAAGATTGCAGTGTATTTCTAAGGTTTGCAAGGTTCCAAGGGTTTTAGATATTGTACACATAGAAGGAAATACAAAAGTCTAAATGTGTCTAAACGTGTACAAATGTGTCTCGTCCACATTTTTATTTGGTCACTAAAGGAAAAAACAAGGATTCGGCTAAGCTGGACACATTGCAAGACAATCTTGGAGGCAAGAAAAGTGAGTACCAAGATACTTTGGTAGTTAGGAGCGTACGTGAACCGACATTGAAGGGAAGCCAATGCATTATTCTTGGTGAGACTAACAAGGAACATAGTCTACACCAGGAGGGATAGAAAAGGGACATATAGTGAGTGTGTGGCACAGAGAAGTGAAGTGCAAAGTAGGAAAGAAGAGTGACTTAGAAGCGTGCAGAGAAGTACTAAGCCATGCAACCAAAGGTCACAAAGTCCCATTGAAGCTGTGCATTTCAACAGAAGGTGTCCATCCCTCCCCTATTGGAAGCTTGGGTGCAAGGTGTGCACAAGTGCAAGCTCTTGGAGAAAGTGGAGGTCTGGTGTAGAGATTGGCGGTAGTAAGAATCTTGGGTATTTTGTACTTTGTTGATTTTGCACCCTTTGGGATTTCGTACAAGGAGTAGTTAGATTGTGTTGTACATCATTATTGTACTTTTTCTCCTTATAATTGATCTACATAAGCTTCCAGTGTTCTATCCTTCTTCTTATCTTTCTCCCTTCTCCTACAAACACTCAAGTCCCTTTCTACACAAGAAATCCTCAACAAAATTTGGCATGCTCGGTGGGACCACAAGGAGGCTTGAGCATAGGAGAAGCATTTGGCAAAGTGCAGAGGCGTTCAAGGGTACCCACTAGCTTAAGTGATAATCTTTCTTCCATTGGAATTATCTTAACCTAAGAGGAGTATGAATAGTTGATGACCGCAACCTGGTCTCGAAGTTTGAGGGTCCGCTTTGATAGATTTGAGGATTTTGCACATGAGGATGAGGATTTTGCATTGAAGGATTATGCATTGGAGCAACTTGATATGCTTGAGTAGGAGCTACTTGAGGATTTTGATTGGGAGCTATAACATGTTGATTAGGCTCTAGAAAAGACATTGTGTTCATTTGATTTTGGAAAGTTCTGATGTAATTAGATTGTAAAACATCTATAGTCTTGGCCAAATTGGATTGTGTAGCAATAAGACTTTCCATTTGCTTAGTGAGAATTTCCACTTGAGATTGTTCAACTACACTTTTATTTGGCTCTACTTTAAAACCTTGAGTATGCTCCATCATTCGAGGAATAGGAGTAGAGTAAAAAAGTATAGCATGGGATTGTTCTCTAACTTGCTCCTTAGTTTGTGGAAGGCTAGCTTGAGGAAGACTAGTTTTCTCATAAAGGATGGATTATCTTTGATGTCTATGGGCTACAATCTCTACTACCTTACGTACTTTTTGTCAATTGTCAGTAAGACCATAGTGCTTATTTGGCTCTTCTAATCATCGTTCAACTTCCCTACGTTTCAGGATGAAGAAGTTTAAGACAATTGATCACAAGATCAGGTTCCAAAGTTATCTTATCCTCATCAGGAAGTTGTTCATAGTGTCTAATATACTCATTTTGTATGTGAGTAATAGAGCTACTAGTCTTTGGGGAATTGACCCATCCTAAGAATCCATTCCAATTATGTTGGCTATAATCCTCAAGATAGAATTCTTTGAGCATCTCCTTTTTGAAATCACTCCAAGGAAGACTATCATATTGAGTGACATGGTTTATGATAGAGCTATCAATAATTTGTTCAAAGAATGATATCAAAAGATCTTCATGAAGACCAAAAATCATAGCTTGCTCTTCAAACAAATCTAAGTAGCGTGTGATGTTGATGCCATTGAATTTTCCCTTCTCTCTCAACATAGAAGAGACTATTCTTTGGCCTTGTTTCTCAACAATAAGGGATTTGAATCCTTCCTCCATCTTACATGAATGTGCAAATGATGCATGGTGCTCTAGATCTCTCACAAATGTGTTTATTTCATGATGAAGATGTGCACGATATTATGAGAAATCTAGTGCAACACTCAATGATGATGATCATAAAGGATATGGATCACAACCTCCCAACAAGATCAGAAGCAAATACCACGAAGCATTTCACGTCAGGTTCAAATGTGGAGGTGATCGCAATCTGGGTGGATTGGGTCGGATCGCGGCATACGCAGAGTGTATGAAGCTAGTGAGTGTTGGAAGGTCTTTGTGATCAAAATGTGAAGGTGAAGATGAAGTTGGGTATGGGGAGGAGAGATGTCATGATTTGAATATGAAAGGGGAACATATGGATGTATGCATGATGAGAACAAAAAGAAAACCACACACATGAATCAACTTTTGAAAGGAAGAATGGTCCACGAATGGAGCTTCTTATATACTTTTGAAAATTAATTCATAAGCATGGTTTCTTGTGGATGTATGCATGATGAGCATAAAAAGAACACCACACACATGAATCAATCTTTGAAAGGAAGAATGTTCCAAGAATGGAGCTTCTTATACACTTTCAAAACGGAATCATATGCATGGGTTTTTGTGGGTGGTATGAATGCATGTGGGTCATGATGTATAAATGAATAGAAACTTTTTCTCTTAACCTCAAAGGATCATCCTCACTATTGAATGCAAGACTGCAGAGCCTTCTCACACATAGAAAGAGATAAAAGGATACATGTAAAAAAATATAAGGGAGTAAGAGATAGGAGACAAGAGACATGAATTAGAAGATATTGTTAGGACATACATATACATGAATGTTGTGAAATATCAAGCTAAGCATTCTATTGGTCAAACGCGGTCCGCACGACCCTCTCACCATGACAATTTAATCTAATGTCACATGTAAGAGGATAGGTTCCACTTCATTGACCCTATGCCTTTCTAGGATCGTAATGTGTTTCTAAAGAAGTCTAAGACTCATAAAACCAGCTCTAGCTCACTCACATGCTCCACTGAAGGTGAGCAAAGAAAGAGAAAACAACCTAGTGTTCATATTGGATATGATCAAAATCAAAAGAGCTACATATTGTACAATCCCACTAAGAAAGGTTTTCTAGTTAGTAGGGATGTAGTCTTTGATGAGAATAAATCTTCGTTTGATGTGAGAATAAATCTTCGTTTGATGATGACAGGAAAGTGAAGCTACCATATGAATTGGAAGAGGAATTTCCATCTCTTCCAACAAAGGAGCCAAAGCAACTTGAAGATAGTGATTCTCAATATGACATCACAGAGTTGGAGAGATTGAAGCTATGGAAGAACAAAGGCAAAACTAAAATGAAAGAATTAAATCAAGGACCAGAGATCTCTCTACAACGAATCAAAAGGTCAATGAGAGAAAAGAAGAAGCCAGAAAGATATGGATTTGACACATCCTTAGTTACAAAGCATTCAATCTACATGGCCAAAGATCTCAACCATGAAGAATCTACATCCTGTGAAGAAGCTCAAAGCAAGAAAGAATGGAGAGAAGCAATGGATGAAGAAATGGAAGCTCTCATGGACAATGACACATGGGAACTTGTTCCAAGAAAACCATAAATGAAGGTAATTGGTTCAAGATGGATTTATAAAGTTAAGACGAATCTAGATGGTAATATCAATAGGCATAAGACAAGGTTAGTAGCTAAAGGCTTTTTTCAAACCCATGGGATAGACTATGAAGAAACCTTCTCACCTGTAGCTAAAATTCTTACCATCAGAGTGCTTCTTAGCATTGCTGCATCTAGGAATTGGAAGTTATATCAATTAAATGAAAAAAATGCATTTTTGAATGGCTGGATTTCAGAGGAAGTCTATATGGCACAACCTCCTGGTTATGAAGATGCACATCATCCCAATTATGTGTGCAAATTGAAGAAAGCTCTGTATGGATTGAAACAAGCTCTAAGAGCTTGGAGTCACAGGTTGGTAACCTATTTGCCCTATCACGGCTTCAAGACTAGCAAGACAGATACATCATTATTCATAAAAAGAAATTTATGCATAAGCCAAGGAAGCCACATATGGAAGCAGCCAAGAGAGTGCTCAAATACTAGAAGGGCACAATTAATGAAGGACTATTTTATCCTTGTACTTCAAAAATTGATCTAAGAATTTACTCACATTCAGATTGGGCTAGATCTAACGATGATAGAAAGAGTACATCAGGATATTTGTCTTTTGCAGGTTCAAAGCTAATCTCATGGTCTTCAAAGAAGCAAGCAACTATTGCTTTATCATCAAATCAAACTGAATATAGAGGATTGGCCAATGGAACACGAGAAGCAATGTGGTTCAAGTGTTTATACTCAAAGTTTGGATTACATACCTCAACACCTCACATCGTTGGTGATAATACTAGCTGCCTTCACTTAGTAGCTAATCCTATTTACCATGCTAGAACTAAGCATAATGAAGTTCATTACCATTACTTTAGAGAAAATGTATTGAGAAAGGACATTCAAGTGTCCTATGTATCTACTAATCTTCAATGTGCAGACATGTTGACAAAACCATTGGATTGTATCAAGCTAAGCAGATTCAAAGGGATAATTGGACTGATGGAAATTAGTGACGAAGGAAGACTCAGGCATGCTAGGCTTGAGGGGGAGATATTGGTGGATTTTTCCAAGCCTAGTGCTTGATTAAAAAAATTTGTGTCATGATCTCTTATGTACTCTCAATCAAGCCATACAACCTTTCTCTTGTAAAAGTAGAAAAGTAGAATCTTCAAATGTAAAATGGAAAAAGGAATCCCACGACCTTGGTAGGTGCAAATCATGAAATCCAAGTAGGAGAAATTAATTAGATGAAATTCCCTAGAATTGAGGAACTTTTATGTGGAATCCCACCAATTTTGAATTCAAAAACTTCTATAAAACCTCATGACGAGAGTCCTGGGGTAGAGTAGAAATTTTAGTGGAGTTCATAGTTGGGATTTGGATCATCATTGAAGCACACATTGTGCTCCCGCTTCTATGATTCATGCCCAATCATTTTATGTCCCATATGTGCAATACAAATTGATATCTAAGACCATACTTGGAGTCCTCTACAACTACTATCTCATGTTTAATCTATGTTTTTCAATCAAATTTGATAACTGATTTATCTCTATATACTTACTCTTTTGAAGTGATTTAAACTGGAAGAGGTAAAGTGATAAGTCTATTTGCTACATCTCAATTTTCATTGCATTTGGATCTTTACTCTATGAGTTACATCAATTTGAAGTGACCTATGTATGTAGGAAAATTACTCCTGAAAAGTTCAGATGACACCCCAATGTCGTAGAATGATTTCTCTCAGTATAGTCCATTAAAATTCATCAAATATGTTGCTTTAGATTCATCATATATTCAATCGAATGTGTGTAAAGTTTCTCTAGTCAAGTTTTAGCAAACGGTGAGCTCTAAGTAAAATTCCATAGTGCTTTCCATCCTAAAATAGCAAGTTTCTGATCATCTGTTTTGTGTTGAGTTATCTATTTTGATGAATCAGTTGGAGAATGATCTTCCAAAGCACTAAGGAGGTTCTATTGCATCAATAACAAGTTCAAAGGGTCTACTAAGCATTCTTGGAAAGAAACTTGACAGGTGTAGAGCAGGTTATTGTAGCAACAACTTTATTTTTGGATTGTATCACCATCTCTTCTCACAATATTATAGTGTCTTGCACACATTGTACTCATTGTTGGTGGAAGTTGGTGAATCATAAGATAATATTTTTTAAAGATTGGTTCACTTATGCAACAAAATGTTGAATCGTAAGATAATCTGACAGGAAGATCCAATTTTTTAACTGATCTCATAAAGGTTATGAAGAGAAAATTAGTGAATATGGAAGCTTAGATCGACAAAGGTGAAGAAGAGCAGGAAGTCCTATGAGAGAAACTACAAGCAGTTCATGATGAATTGCGTAGAGTGCGATCAGATAAGGTTTTACTATAGAACTAGAGAACATAATTGATGATAGAAAAAGTGAGTTTATCTTCAGATACTTTCATTAACATACAATCTACATGCAACCATTGCTAAGGTGAATAGTATTAAATAGCTAGAAGTGTAGTTGCAAGATGCTAAATAGGTGATTCTAGATCTAAAAAGTGCAAAGTGAATTGCCAAAATTAGTAGAATTAAAAGATCTGGCTCTATTCTAGAAGGAAGAACTCATTTTCGTGCTCACTTGCCAAGCTGGTAGAAGCAACAACAACCAGCCAATCATTTTTGGAGACCATTACTTTCGACTTCCTAGAGGCTAAAGTTGTAGAAGTTCAATGCAGATTGAAGTACTCTCAAATGTTTGGAGGAAGATTTTGAAAATGAAGCTGAGAGTATGGTAAATCAAATTAAGGTTATCTTTGATGAAATTTTTGTATGATATCATCTGTATTGTGCACCCTCCATTTGATGAGGATGATGAATTGTAAAGTTTATTTATGTATTGGCTCCATTCCACTATGCGTGTCAATGTTATGCTATTTCCAATGTAGATATCCAAGTTGTAATTTGGTAACTCTTAGAATTCCTAGGAATTTAACTTTTTATGCTATATGATTGTTGTATGCAAGATGAATCAGTGGTTCTCCCCACTTGTACTCTTGTTTGGATACAGATGAATGAATTAGAGAGGCTCTTCCTCTCTAACTATTTTTTTCATTGAGCATTTTTTATAATTCTCTATAGTTCTATCCAAGTTAGTCTTGATTGTTTGTAAGATTTCATTGTAATATATGGTTAGTGAATGGAAATGCACTTAGATAATCTCAGTAATATCGATTCCCTCAAATCTAGCTTCTATGGAGTTAGAGTAGCAAACAAATAGGCCTTCATTAATTGTTCCTTTGAGGTACGTAAGAATCCTTGTCTGCTTACGTATGTGGTGTCCTAGTTGTATGCATGAACTCACTCAAGACACCACCCACACTATAACTGATATCTACTCTAGTGAGAGTAGGAGAGTTGATATTTCCCACAAATCAACATCTTCAATGATCTTTCCTTCATAAGCACTTAACTTTGAGTCTATTTCCATAGGTATACCTAAAATGTTAGCATTTTCCATTGAACTTTGTGAGCATATCTTGTTGAGGAAGTCACTCACAAATTTGACATACAGATAGATAAAGAAAAAAGAAAAGCGGAATTAAAGTATTTAGAAAAACAAAGCCTTAGTGGAGGGACAATTCCACGACCGTTATTGTACAGTATGCGTAAAAGCTTCTAGAATCAGTCCGATAAAACCAGAATTAAGAATTGTACGTGTAACAGAGTAATAAACAGAGGTGTGCGCATAATGTGTGCATAACGTGAGTTAAAGAGTGAGAGCGCGGGAGAGCGCGAAAGAATAAGGAGTATATATATATCAGGGACTGAAGGCATAAAGAGGTTAGTGAAGAGTGAGAGAGAGCTAGCAAGAGATAGACAGTAAGCAGATAGAAGAAGACGCCAGAGATCGCGTATGTACAGATGAATAACAGAAACCTGAAATGTCGGGTATTCATCTGAGAGAGATGGTAATAAGAAACTACTCAGTGTAGGAGAGTTTCTGTAGCTTGAGCAAGAAGAGGCCAAGCTAGTTTGTACACATATTCTCTAATAGAAAACACATGTTCATGTGGAAGTTCGTGTGCACGGTTCATATGTGAAGGAACTCTGAGTATTTTCGTGTTACAGTAGAAAGTTCATTAACCATTAACTGTTACAGTTCGTTAGTAAACGTGTCCCTCGATACTCTCTCAGTAAACGAATATTTGTTCAGCTAAAGTTATCTCAGTAAACATATTTTCGGTCAGCTACAGTTATCTCAGTAAACGTATTTTCGGTTAGTTACAGTTTCTCAGTAAACGAGTATTTTCCGGTAGAACAACGAAGTATATCTCGTAGACTAATACGAAGTTTTGTATGAGACGTAGCTCATATCTCTACTTTCAGTTGATCAAAGTTTTCGGTAGAAAGGATATGTACACACAGTACAAAGTCTCACTGAAAAGAGGCATTCTGAACTGAACTGGTGAAGTTTTTCTTTTAAACTTCAGAACGAGTTCATTCAGTGAAGGAAGTTCGCGCATCATTTCCTTACTTCATATACATTTATCTGAAGCAATCATAAACGGACTTGAAGTTCATTTCAGTAGGATTTCGGTATAATTACAGTGAAAGTCCAGTCACAGTACGGTGAAGCTCCGGTGAAATTTTCAATAAAATTAAAGCGTAGTATTATACGCTGATCGTCAGAAATCTTGCTAAGCTATTGATTGATTACAGAGGTGTTCTAAATCACTCTAGCTTAGTTCTTCTTGGGTGTGACAAATTCCGCAGGCTTGATAAAGTTCCAGCCTTTGTCGCATCAACAAGAAGTGGTATCAGAGCTGATTAAAACCACACCGTCAATGGTATCATGACCGAGTAAAACCACTACAGTGGTATCAGAGCCAAGGATAGATCCAAGAGCCCGGTTAACCACACAAGTGGTTTCAGAACGAGAAAGATTCTGAAGAGCAGAAAGACTCTCAAGGTTCACCAGAAGAAACAGAAACAAGTAGAGCATGGCAGATCATGTCCAAATTGATAAGTTGGACAGAGATAATTATCCCGCTTGGGTAATGCGCATGGAAGCCTTACTTATGAGTAAGGACTTAATGATGTATGTGACCGGAGAAGAAAAGAAGCCGACTTTCGAAGATGATAGTCAACCGGAAAAAGAAGAATTAGAAGCCCTGAAGCTATGGCAGAAGAAAGATGCAACGACAAGAGCCTACATCTAAAATACAGTTACGGACCATCTACTACCGCACATTAGAGGTCTAGAGAAAGCAGAGGACATATGGAGTGCATTGGAAGACCATTTCCAAAATACTACGAAAGCTAGGAAGGCTAGCTTATGGTCCGAGTTCACAACGTTCAAAAAGAAGACGAGTCAAAGTATTAGTGACTATGTTACCAAGATGAAGGATCTAGCAGATAGCCTTGGATCCATAAATGAAGATGTCGAAGATCACAGACTGATAGTGCAAGTGCTCACAGGTCTGAGAGGAGATGAAAGGTGGAAACCTTTTGTACTCTCAACTGAACTATCCTTAAATCACTTTGTACCAGATTTAAATCAGTTGCTTGGTTTGATGCTCACATATGAGCAAGACCTGAAAGGAGATGTAGAAAAAGGACAAAGTTCTGCAATGTATATGAAGAACAAGAAGAAAGATAAAGGCAAGTCAAAAGACGAAGAAGAGTCGAGTTCTCAGGCTTATTATGCAAGAGGTAAAGGCACCGGCAGAGGAAGAGCAAGAGGTTTTGGAAGAGGAAGAGGTGGCCAGAATACCAACAAGAAGGCCTGCTGGATTTGTGGATTAAGCAATCATCTGGCTCATGATTGCTGGCACAATCAACAAGGATTGAACGAGAATCAGAACAATAATAGCGTAGGCAAAAGCGGAAGATATCAAAGAAGAAGACAAAATCAAAGAGGAGGCTATGGTAGAGGTGGAGCAAGAAGTTGGGGACATAATCAATCCTACAACACCACCTACAACAACTATGCGAATGACACACAGAATGAAAGTCATACATCATTGATGATGAACTCAATCAACACATCAGATAACGAAGACCTAAAGGTATTTTACATTGATTCTAGATGTTCTAATCATTTGTCAGGAAATATAGAACTGATGTCAGAACTGGAAAAAGGTAGTTCCAGTCACACTGTTCAAACAGGTGACAATACGAGACATAGTGTACATTCAATTGGAAAAGTGAAATGTAAGAGTGGAGCAGATTTGCTAACCAATGTTTTGTATGTTCCCACAATACCGAAAAATTTAATTAGTGTGGGTCAGATAGTCGAAAAAGGTTTTTAGGTCAGATTTACAAATGAAGGAGTATTTGTAGAAGATCCCGAGAATGGATATAATCAGATCGTGTCTAGAAAGAAAGAAGGCAGACTCTTTACTTTAAGAGTACAAGGGAACATTGGCCAAGCGTTGCTCACACATGGTGAAAAGGTGATTATAGAACTGGATCTCTGGCACAAGAGATTAGGTCACTTTAATGAAAAAGGAATTAAAGCTATGATCGCAAATCAGTCGGTACTAGGATTACCGAATGTACAGAACCAACACATGGTTCATAAGTGCGAAGCCTGTCAGATGGGCAAAGCCCACAGGTTACCTTTCCAGAAGAAAGGATTCAAACATGATGGAGTACTCGAGCTTATCCATACAAATGTATGGGGACCAACGAAAGAAGGATCTATCAGCGGATCGAGGTACTATGTTTTGTTCATTGATGATGCAACAAGGTGGATAACTCTTTATGTTTTGAAAGAAAAATCAGAAGTGTTTGGAGCTTTCAGGCATTTTCATGCATATGCTGAAAGACTTACAGGACAGAAACTTAAAAGAACAAGGTCTGATGGAGGGGGAGAATACTTCTCCCGAGAGTTCAATGACTGTATTTGGAACGTAGGTATTAAGAGGGAAATAACCTGTAGATATACACCACAACAAAATGGAGTAGCAGAAAGAAGGAACAGAGTTCTAGTTGAGTTTGCACGAGCTATGCTAAACGAAAAAGATTGTCCAAATTATCTTTGGGCTGAAGCTGTGAACGCAGCTACATACTTGGTAAACAGATTACCATGTACATCATTAGAAGGAATGACCCCTTATGAAGCTTGGTGGGGAAAGAAGCCAACACTTGATCATTGCAAAGTGTTTGGATCAGTAGCTTATGCTTATGTACCGTCACAAATAAGACATAAGCTTGAACCAAAAGCAGAGAAATATGTGTTCGTCGGATATGATGAGAAGCAGATGGGTTACAGACTATGGAGTCCTCTAACAAAACAGTTTATTGTTTCCATAGATGTTACATTTGATGAACAGAAAAGCTGGTATGCAGATCAAACTCATACGACTGAAGAATTTGAAGAAGAAATAAGAAGAAGAGAGAAAGGGAAATCAATTGTGCAGGTAAACAGAGATGAAGATCATATGCAGGCAAGTATATCCAGGACCGGATTAGGTATGAGAAATGAAGATGATTCAAGATTTGATGAAGATGTGTATTTAGATACACATGAAGAGTTTGAACCAAGGAGGTCAAACAGAACTAGAAGACAACCAGAAAGGTATTCTTATGATAGCTCGTACATAACTCAGAAAGATTATGCATATATGGTAAAACATGATGAAGAACCTCAAAACTATGATGAAGCTAAAGGCAAGAAGCAATGGGAAAAAGCAATGGAAGAAGAATTCAGCGCACTGGAAGAGAACAAGACATGGGAACTTGTTCCGAAACCAAACGGTAAGAAAGTAATCGGAAATAAATGGGTTTACAAAGTAACGAAGCTTGTAGATGGAAGAATAGCCAAATACAAAGCTAGACTGGTTATCAAGGGCTATGCTCAGACGCATGGCATAGATTACAATGAGACGTTTTATCCGGTGGCAGAAATGTCAACCATAAGGACAGTGATTGCTATAGCAGCATCGAAGGGATGGAAGCTAAGTCAGCTAGATATAAAGAATGCGTTTCTGAATGGATATATATCAGATGAAGTCTACATGGAACAACCGGAAGGGTTCATAAGTTCCAGATACCCAAACTTTGTTTGCAGATTAAGAAAATCACTTTATGGACTGAAGCAAGCTCCAAGAGCTTGGAATTACAGAAATGTGAGATATCTCAATGAACTTGGATACCAAAGTTCGAAGGCAGATGCAAGTCTACTCATCAAGAGAACAGATGAAGGTATGATCTTCATTTGTATCTATGTAGATGACATAATAATCACAGGAACCTCAGATGAAGGAATTACAGAAGTAAAAAGATTGCTCGAAAAGGAGTTTCAGATCAGTGACCTAGGAAAATTATCATATTTCTTAGGAATGGAAGTCACATACACAGATCATGGTGTATATGTTACGCAAGAAAGGTATCTCCTAAACTTACTAAAGAAGTTTAATATGGAGAATTGCAGAGAAGCTTCAACACCGCTTGAAGTGAATCATAAACTCAATAAATACAGTGGTGCAGAGTTTAAAGATATGAAGAAATTTCAGTTGTTAGTAGGAAGTTTAATCTATGCTACGCTAACGAGACCAGATCTCAGTTATGCAGTGGGAGTTCTCTCACAATTTATGCATTGTCCGACAGATCAATATTGGGTTGCACGACAAAGAGTTTTTAGATATATCAAAGGAACTATAAAAGAAGGATTATACTATCCTTTTACGTCAGATATAAAGCTCAGAGCATACAGTGACTCAGACTGGGCAGGAAGTCAAGATGATAGAAGATCAACGCATGGGTATATGATATACCTAGGAGATAAGCTGGTAAGCTGGTGTTCGAAAAAGCAACACACAGTAGCTTTATCGTCAACAGAAGCAGAATATAAAGGACTTGTAGAAGCAGCGAAAGAAGTGATATGGATGCAGACCTTGTTCAAAAGCATGGGTATTGACCAAGGCATACCTATCATACATGGAGATAATATGAGTTCCCTCTATCTTGCAGCAAATCCAATATTTCATGCAAGAACAAAGCACATCGAAATACAATATCATTTCCTCAGAGAAAAAGTAATGGAGAAAGAGATAGAAATAGTATACACTCCGACAAAAGATCAGATTGCAGACATTTTGACAAAGAGCTTGGATGGAACGAAGACAAACAGATTCAAAGAGATGGCAGGCATAAAAGAAAGGAAGATATATGAAAGACCGGAAGGTGTCAAATTAGTGATTGAGGGGGGGCTGTTGAGGAAGTCACTCACAAATTTGACATACAGATAGATAAAGAAAAAAGAAAAGCGGAATTAAAGTATTCAGAAAAACAAAGCCTTAGTGGAGGGACAATTCCACGACCGTTATTGTACAGTATGCCTAAAAGCTTCCAAAATCAGTCCGATAAAACCAGAATTAAGAATTGTACGTGTAACAGAGTAATAAACAGACATGTGCGCATAATGTGCGCATAACGTGAGTTAAAGAGTGAGAGTGCGGGAGAGCGCGGAAGAAGAAGGAGTATATATCTATCAGGGACTGAAGGCATAAAGAGGTTGGTGAAGAGTGAGAGAGAGCTAGCGAGAGATAGACAGTAAGCAGATAGAAGAAGACGCTAGAGATCGTGTATGTACAGATGAATAACAGAAACCTGAAATGTCGGGTATTCATCTGAGAGAGATGGTAATAAGAAACTACTCAGTGTAGGAGAGTTTCTGTAGCTTGAGCAAGAAGAGGCCAAGCTAGTTTGTACACATCTTCTCTAATAGAAAACACATGTTCATGTGGAAGTTCGTGTGCACGGTTCATATGTGAAGGAACTTTACAAGTAGGTTACAAGTCTATGATTCCAAGTTCTTGGAGGTTTCTTAAGTCCGTACAAAGCTCTCCTTTCAAGATAATGTGAGTCTTCAAAACCAGGGGCTTGAGCCATGTATACTGCTTGTAAGATCCATCCAGTGGGAAATGAACTCTTCACATCCATTTGATATATCTTACAATTCTTTATAGTTCCATTCATCATGAGTACTTTGATTGTAGGCATCTTTGCTACATGAAATAAGGTTTCTTCATAATCAACTCCTTGGGTCTTGGCATATCCCTTGGTCACTAACCTAGCCTTGCATATGTTAATGGTTCCAACATCATTCTTCTTTAAGTCTTAAATACATCTAGATCGAATGACCTTCATGGTTGATGCCTTGGGAACTAGGTCCCAAGTATGATTTTCCTACAAAGCTTCAATCTCTTCTTCTATGGCATGCTTCTGTTCTGTTTTACTCTTGGTTTCCACATAAGATGAGGGATCTTGAAAGTTCAAGTCCTCAGCTATGTAAATAAAGCACTTAATTACCAACCACGTGTCATGTGCACACCTTTCTATCTTTTTTTCTCCCTTGTGGACCTTCTCATACTTAGCTGAGATGATTGTGCTAAATCTCTTAAATCTTGCAACTTTGTTTTTTGGGGTTTGAATATTTGATCTACCCTGTAGGTTTCTTCTGAGCATCCTCTAAATCACTTGAATCTTCAAGTGTATGTGTAACTTTGCTTAAAAGTGTTGGAAAAGCATTCTCAAAGTTATAGGGAAATTTGATTTTCTTGCCATCATCTTCAAAACAATACTTATTTTCATCAAATACAACATCTTGACTTACTATGAATCTCCTAGTGCTAGGGTTATATAACCTATAACTTTTTTGATTTAGTTCTAGATGTAAGAAATAAAAAACATACTTTGAAAGGTATGATCTTGCCAAAGCATTGTTTGCATGCCATGTGTTCAACCTTTCTTGCTCCTCTTGTGTTGTCATACTTTAGTCCTTAGCATAGGCATCTACTCATCTCCATACATATGCTTAAAGGCGTTTTCCTTGAAACTATGTTTCCATCCTTAGAGAATATGCTCAATAGTCACTGCCATCTAGTTTTTCAATTGAAGAGAGAAACCGTCACCCATAATGTATAAAATGTGGTGATGCTTTGATACCACTATTAGGAGATGATGGCACATTGTAGACATGAGAGGGTCTTTGCAAGAACCTACTCTAGATCATAGAATTTTTAAGCTTCCAATTTATGCAATAATATGACCATTATATTCTCGAACACTGATCTCAAATGTTTGAGTCAAGAAATACAACTTTTAAAAATTATACATGTAAATAAAACCTTCTATTTATAGAAGAATGATCTCAAAACAATACTCAGAGCTCACTTCATTGTAGGAATTGAGTAAAATTCTTTTGAAACAATTCAAATAGGAAGGTAACTGAGCTAACACAAGAAATTTTATGAATTTAAAGTGGCTATACATTGAAACATATATATATATATATATATATATATATATATCTAAGAAGTCAAAGGTGTAATCCCAAATTTTTAGGAAGCACATGCATAGACACAACTATAGATATATGCTCATATCTCAACACAAAAAATACAACCTCTAAACTATTTTTTAGACACGCTTAAAAAAGATTTATCTTCATGATTCCATTGATAGATAAGTTAATGAGACCATATCTTCACTTCAATAGCTATGAGAAGTTGATAGAATTGAAGTATGCGCAACCACATCGAAGAGTAGATACAGGTAATGATAAAAACTTCATGTGTATTTATTGATAAGTAAAGTAAAACACATAGAGGTGTTGCAGGACTCTATGACCCATGCACTTAAGAAGTGAGTGGAAGGACTTTGTTTGCCTAAAAATAAACATGCATATTATACATACTGCAAGAGACTCACAAATTATGACCACTACGTGCTAGAGAGATTCCTCTTCTCCCAAATATATACCTCTATATATAGATCTCTTTGAGGGAATACCTTCTTGGGAAGTTGGATTCTAACCATCCATGTGTCGGCCATGTAACTGCATGTGCACCATGTCTGTGTTAGCTCGTATAACTTCAATTTATTGCTTCTAGAAGGCTCTACAACTTACCCTCCCCATGTACCATGGGGATTGAACCCAAGACCTCCTTCTTCACACCCTTGAGACTTAACCACTAAGCTAAGTGGATAACTTGTTTACAACAGGACATGAACTGCTAGTAAGCCGAGTCTCGAGATCTTTGCTCATACGCATGGGTGAACAAACGCTATTCGATCTCAGGTCTGTTTGAATCATCGAGGCCCCTAGATAATTCACTTATTTTATTACATTCTTCCCCTCCTGAAAAACTATTTTCATCCACGTAAATAGAGCTATATAAATACTATAGGCAACCCCCGAGCCTCATGTTCTAGAACCACAAGAACATGTTTCATATTTGTGGTGAATCCCTACCCAAATGATTCAAAACACCATCCACCTTCGTAGTTTGAGAAACTAATCAAAATATAAAGTAGTGAATGAATCATAAGGGTGGATCTAAAAAAATCACTTCCTAATTCACTTGTGTCTCTATGTGCAATCTAGGCAAAAAACTTGCGAAATGGGTGGATTCCAAGTTCTAGTTCATTTCTTGGCATCACTCATGCATGAACATAGTATCTAAGGTGGGATTCTTATCCCTCACAAGCCATTGAAAACTCTTCACTCACTTGAATTTGATTTGAAAAAATACAATTTTGGTTGGTGTAAACATCAAATTTGGATGTTTGTACTATGGTTTACTTTCAACCAAGTAAACTCAACCAATATTTGCTTGCTTTCTTTCACATTTCTTGAGGACTGTTCTGTCCTAATGGGCCTAAAAAATCCTATGTAAAATGTAGGAGAAAGTCTTCCATTTACATTTGTTCAACGGTACTCAAACTTGACCGAGTCAAATTCAAAATGAAAATTGTCCAATTTATGACACTTTTTTGAAAGACCAGCTCAAAGTTCTTGGAATTATCAATTTGATGAACAACTCCTAAGTTCTTTGTTCTAGAGTTTACTAAACTCTAGAAAGTCCTTAGAGTTATGCTAGAGAACTAGAAGCAAACTCAAATGAATAAGTCAATCTTGGACTTACTATCTTTTGAAGATTGAAAGAGTTCTTGTAAAGAACATCTATAACAAATGTTTAATTTAGTTATCTAGTTCTTATCTACTAACCCTAGATGTTTGTAGAAAGAATCAGATATCGTATCTAAGTCAAATCCAAATAATTCAAAAAGTAGAAAGAAAGAACTAAAACTCTGTACAATCAATTCAAACTTCAAAGATATGTAAACTTGTGAGGACTCAATTTCTAGATGACTCAAGATTTTAACTAGTCAATGATCTATTTTAACAAGGTAATGAAGCATTTTTCCTATCTTGAAGAGAAAGAAACTAGATTCTCAAAAAGATTTATAGAGTAAATCTAAAACATCAGCCAACCACAAGATACTAGTGTGCTATCCAACATTAGTTTGTCGACTCACGTTCTATTTATGATTTGTTACTCAAATAATGCTTCACTTGAGACTAACTTCATGCCTATATTCAATCTTTATGCTTGCTTACTAGGAATGCAATTCTTGCGCATTTCTTTCACTCAAAGGGGTGATTCTACTAAGTTACACTAGGACATTGGTGCTTAACTTTAGTCAATCCATTCCTTGTTTGAAAGGATCATCTCAATGTCAAAGTCCTACTTCTTCGAAAATTCATGATGTATTTTTGAATTAGAAACACTTTATCTTGAAGTGTTTCATGATTCAAATAGGAACAAGTCTTTTGTTTATTTGAAAAAGGGGATCTTGAAAATTATTTTTACTTTGTATCTTGATATGCATTTTATCTAGAAGTATCTTGAGATCATTATATTATCCTCCTTGAATTTAAACTTCTCCTTTGAGTTTTTAATTCCTTTGATGATCAAATCTCACTTCAAAATCCATTCTAGGACTAAAAGATAATTATCGTCCCATGGTCCGATGTCCCATACCATCTTTCTTACATCAATGCTTTTCTAAACATACCTTGATAGAGTATCTTTTCTCTTCAATTCTTTAAAAGAATTTTGAAGTTTCAGGCATTACCTCTAGCTTGATATTCTAGGTTTTAATTCTATCACATAATCCTTTCACGATCTCGTGCTTTGGCTTGGAAACTTGAAAACCTTTGGAAGGATCAATCATCCTTCTTTTCTAGATTTTTCAATAGAACATTGATTCTAACTCCAAGTTGTTGAGTTTTTACAAATTCAAGTTCAATTGGTTTATTCTTGACCATTTTTTAGTGACAAGAGCTTTTGACTTGAATGAAGGGACAAGTTTGAGTATCAGTGGACTTCTGGAAGAAAAAGATGCTTCTTTTTTGCTCTACGTTATAGGTTCAAATCGAGATATGGATATAATAGCCTTGATAAATAATGCTTCATTGCTCTTCATTTATGAGAGGATGTCCTGTAATAGAGGTCAAAGATCACCACTCGAGCCTCTCTAGCTGTGCTTGGATTTGAAAGCCTTCTCTTTTCATTTTTATTGGTTATCTCCAAGCTTCTGTAGTGGCCCATGACATCGACCTCTGCAACTGCACCCACAAGTGTGAAGAGAAAACATTGCAAGCAATTAGCATGCAGTAGCTTTCATTTGTATCCAACAAGCCTTGATCTTTATGTTTTATAAGAGATCTTCTAGTGATTGCATTGCAACTTTGAATCTTTCCTCGGGCCACTTGATGAAATATTCCTTGCACCACCTAAATGGAGTGATCATTTCTTTTTTGTAATATCCATTATTGGAGCTTCAAATAGTACCACCGAGAACAACCATACCTATTTTCATCCCATAATAGTTCACACAACCTTCGGCCTCTCATGGATAGCTCATGAAAAATTTCCTCTTTCATGGATAGCTAATGATAGATTTCCTGTGACTTTACGATTTCAAGTCTTGCATATTGCATCTACAATATAGATCCATTATTTTGCTACATTGAGCATTTTAGGAGAAAAAAAAACATTGAAGATGATGAAACCCTTGCAAGGTCTCGATCAAAGATCTAGCTTTGATACCAATGCAAGAGACTCACAAATTATGACCACCACATGCTAGAGAGATGAATTTCCTCCTAACCATATGCCTCTATATATAGCTTTCTCTAGGGGACTTCCTTCTTGGGTAGGTGGACTCTAACCATCCATGTGTTGGACATGTAACTGCATGTGTGCCAAGTGTCCTAGCTAACTCGAGTTAACTCAAGTGGATGCTTCTAGAAGGCTCTAGATCTCTTTGGGAAGAATCCCCATCTACCCCATGGGACTTGAACCCAAGGCCTCCTCCAAAACTCCCTTGAGTCTTAACCTCTAAGCTAAGTGGATCACTTGTTTACAAGAGCACATAACCTAATACTAGGTCTAGTCTCAAGATCTTTGGTCAGATACACGAGTGACCAAAGGGTGTCCGATTTCAAATCTATCTAAACCGATTGGACCTAGACAATGATACATAGGAAAATAAGACAACTTTAGAAAATCTTAATGTTACTATATCTGGAGATATCATAGATGTCATTATCATAACTAAAATTTGGGGATTCTTCATCCAAATCAAGCTCTAGGCTATCTTGGCTAGGGGCTGCTGCCATTACATTGGTTGAGAATTGAGCACCTCCTTGTGCCCAATAAGGTTGTGCAGGCATCCCCCTTGACTGACATTCATGGGCCTCATGACCAACTTTCTTGCATAGCTGGCAAGTTACACTTAATAATGGACACTCACTTACCAAAATCCTCAAAATCAAAATTTTCAAAATCAAAGCAGGAGATGAGATTAGGAGAATAGCAGCTTGGGAGTCACTGATAGAAGATCACATATCCAATGTAGAAGAAAAACGATAAAGAGATGAAACTGAGCCTAGTAAGAAGAGTGACTCGAAAACAAACCTAAGAGGGAGTAGAAATCATCATAGAGCAAGGTGAAACATCACAACCCAAAGGTAAAAATCAAGAATCACAACCCAATGAATGAAAACAAGAGGAGAAACAAAAAGGTAAGAATACAAAGAAAAGAAAAACACAACCAAATCCTTTAGAAAAACAAGAACAATCAAAACAAACTCAAGACCAAACACAAGAACATGAACAAAAACAAGATCCTGAGCAAAAACAAAAGAAACCAAGGAGAAAACCTAAAGTCATCTTGATATAAAAAATTGAGATAAAAATAGATCCTAAGGAGATTTTAGATGAAATTTTGCTTAAGAGTCAAGTGACTATGTCTTTAAAACAAGTTTTCTCTATTGCAAAGCGTGTTTTTAAAGATAACCTTATCGGATTAATTAAAAGGAAGAGGTTTCTGCTTAATCTAGATACTGATATGCAAGATGCTCTAGATCAAGATCAAGCTATGAATGAAGCCTTAAACTTTGATGAATCTGATGAAGAGGGCTTTGATGACGATGAAGTAAATATTAATAAAAATTTCTTAGGACCTATACAACCTGACCATGAAAATCATGAAAACAACCTGAAATTCACTTTAAAAGAAAATTTTGGTCTAGAGGTGCATCAGAGATGCATGTTAAAATAGGAAATGATAAGAAGCTATCACTGTAAATGCATTAGTAGATTCCGGCTCTGAAATCAATGTGATTTCAAGAGAAGTCTATGATAAGTTCTGATGGCCCATAAGATTGTGGATGGCATATGAGAACTACAGATAATGGTGTAGATACCTTGTATGGAGCTTGTGGTATTGTGCCCATATCCATAGGAGGAATCAAAGAAGAATTTCACTTTTTTATTCAAGATAACTGCTCCTAAGAAGTTCTCTTAGGTCAGCCCTTTATTTGTGAGCATGGTATGGAGACTAAAGCCATGGATGATGGGTCTACCTATGCTAGAATTAAGTTGAAGGATGGGATGCAATCACTTCAAGTCATGACAGTAGGAGTGAATCATCGTAGGAATCGATTGTCAATTAGAACGAAACCTATTCTTACTCAAGTTCATGAGCATGCTTGTAGTGATTGTGCACCTCAATTCATGTTTGGAGCTACATATGATCAAAATTTTGGATAGAATCCATTGTTGAGTAGGAGAACAATGGACGTTGGTTTGACATCTCGCAACCAACCAACTTCTACAATAGTTTGTCACTTTTTTTTCCACTTTCTAGATTAGATTTTCTTCATAAGAGTCAAATGTGCAAGTATTTTATCCAAAAAACCAAAAGAAATTGTAAAACCAACAAAATCATGGAACATGATGAGTACATTGAGCATGTGATTGAAACATCTCATTGTTTCTTTACCCTCGAGGAGTTAGAGGTATGTCTTCAACAAAATTCTAATTCCCATATTATTCTTCTTTCCTCCCTTGATGAGTATGCTATAATCCAAGAGTATGCTCTCAATGTTGATAAGTGCTCAATATTCAACCAAACACATGGTGCCTTAGTTGAAACAAAGTGCAAAACTATAGATAAAAAAATCAAATCCATAGCTCAACCATTACCCCAAGGAAGTAATGAAAAATTTATTAACGTGAAAAATGATGCAATTCTTCGGGATAAGAAAAACATAGGATATATATTCACAGATGAGACAATCAAAGAGGTGAAAATTGAAATAGATGATAACTTTCTTTTGTCAACACAGAGAGATAAATTTGAGGCTCTCATACGTAGCCATCGAAAATCCTTTACTATGTATCCTCATGAGATTGGTTGTGCAGATCCTACGCTAGTTACACCCATGATAATCTTTACTGTTCCACATATTCCATGGAATCGTTGTGCTATACCAATTCCAAAGGCTCACTTACCTGAGCTAATGAAACTACTTAAGGAGAAGAATAGATGGTTCACTGTGCCTAAAAAGAATGGGAAACTATGTTTTATTCAAGATCTCAGACCTGTCAATAAAGTCACCATAAGGAATGTAGTGTTGGGGGATTCTTGGACAAGAAGGGATTTGAGTGTTTGTAGGAGAAAAGGGAAAGACAAGAAGAAAGATACACACAGGAAGCCTCTGTCGATTGATTATAATGAGACAAATACAATGGTGATGCACAATACAATCCAATGCTACTATGAAAAATCCCATAGAGTGCTCAATTAAAAAATACCAAATACCCAAGTTCTTGTTGCTGCCCGCCTCCTCTGCACCAGGCCTCCACCTTCTCCAAGCCTGCACTTGTGCACACCTTGCACCAAGCTTCCAATAAGGGGGAGGGATGGACACCTTTTTTCAGCACACGCACACTGCAATGGGACCTTGGGATCCTGGGGGGACTAGCTTAGCACTCTCTGCATACTTCCTTAGTCACTCTTCATGCACACCTTGCAGTTCACTTCTCTACATGGCACACTGTCTCCTGCACTTCTCTCTCTTGCTTAGTCTTAGACTCTCTCACCTTGCATTGTACCTCAAGAATAGTCCTTGCCTTGATTTGAGTGTCGATTCACGTACGCTCCTAATTGCAAGAGTATCTTGGAGATCACTTTGATGTCCCAAGATTGTCCCTCCAAGTGGCAGCCAACGAATCCGTGTTTTTTCCTGTAGTGACTTTAGACTAAAACAAAAATTTTAATTGGGGGCCATACTTTCACTTCTGCGTATGCTCCCACTTCACATACCTTCACATTTGTCTTGAGTAGATATGACACCATGATTCTTGTGCTACAAGTTCTTCAAAAGGACACCGAAGCAGCTACCAAGTCCACCAGACGTAGGAGAGAAGAAACACCCGGAGAGAACAAACACCAGAGAAGAACCCAAGAGTGGAATTTTTTGCATGGAAAAGCAATGGAGGGTACCAAAAAGTCAAAGAAAAGGTGGGATTTTAGAAAACTTAATGCAAAAAATGAATCTAGAGGTGCCAAAATACATGAAAATCACCCCACTTTTGAAAAAAAAGGCCAGCCGAAGCGCGATCTAGAGCCAAAAGTTTTGAACCATAAAAATGAGAAAAAAATATAAATAATTTTTATATATGTTAATTTAGAAAATATATAAAATAAAATAAAAACCAAAATTAAAATTTCCTTTTTTTTATTGGTTTTAGATGCACTACCAAAAAACTAAAAATAAAAAATAAAATAAAAATAAAATAAAATAAAATAAAATAATAAAAAATAAAATAACCAAAATATAAAAAAAGAAGAAATATATTAAAAAAATAAAAGAAATCAGGGGGTGGTGGGGGGGGCGGGGGGGTGAGGAGGGGGGAGGGCGGCGGGGGGATGGGGGGTGGGAGGGGGGGCTGAGACATTCAAACCCACAAAACGCATGAGCCAACAAGAGGGACACCAAGAAGATTGCCAAGAACACATTTATATTTGATTAGCAACTCGTGTTTACAAGAAGGCAATGAGAGCCTGGTATGAGGAGTACGAGTACCCCTCATAGTTGCACACAATTCGGCGCCACAGGGCATATCCTCCAAGCACTGAAACTGCCTAGATAGAAATACGAGCTGTGACATCCTCCCGGCTTGAAGAGCTTGTTGTCTTCAACAAGCGGGGTCAGGTCTTACAAAAAGTTGGTGTTTACAAAAGTTGGGAACATTACATGGGGCTTATAGCCAAAGCGGCTTAGATGGTTTGATAATATTTGCGTACTAAAAGATGGTCCGGGCCAAAGGTGTTAGCTGGAAGCCAATCCGCATCTACTAAGGGGCGGCCTTTGAATTTGATGAGAAATTGGGGACCTTCACGGGTGTTGTGGTCCTGTAAGATAGCCTCGGGCTCGAATTGGTTCTCTCCATCATGCAACACCAGGATCTCGCGTCCATACTTGGAGTTGGGTTTGAGCCGTTTGAGGAGGCTGACATGAAAGGCATTGTGAAATTGCACGTTGTCGAGCAGCTCCAAGCTGTAAGTGACCTCATTGATCCGCTTCTCCACCTTGTATGGTCCGTAGTAGCAATGGTTGAACTTGTGAGTTATATTCTTGGGCAAGGTGATATTACACGCACTGACCAGGACTAAGTCGCCAACTTGAAACTCTTCACCCGGCCTCCGTTTCTTGTTTGCATACCTAGCCATGTGTTCTTTGCTTCTTTGTAAACTTGACTTGACCTCCTCTATCTTGGTATTCCATTGATCCAAAAAGGTGCCGCAATCGGGGTCATTCGTTGCAAGTGTGGAGTCCCGTGTGAAACCCAAGGGCATGATTACCTCCTTGTCGGTTGCCAATTCGAATGGGTCATCTTTGTACTTGAGTGGATGGAGGCATTTTAGTGAAACTCCAAAATGTCTAAGTGTTTGGCCCAGTCCTTCTGATCGGTTCTGACATAATTGGGGATGTAGTCTTCGATTGTCTGGTTGACCCATTTTGTCTGCCCATCTATTTGTGGGTGGTAAGCTGAGGAGAACCTGAGTTGTGTGCCCAAGAGGCGGAAAAGCTCTGTCCATAGCCGGCTTAGGAAGCGTCCGTCCTGATCCAAAACGATGGCCAACGGTAGTCCGTGATACTTCACGATGTGAGTGAAGAAGAGATGGGCCACTGCCTTAGCATTGAGCAGTGGTTTGGTAGGGATGAAATGGGCCTGCTTGGTGAAGTAGTCCACTACTACGAATATGGTGTTGAACCCTTGGGATGGTGGGAGTTCGGTAGTGAAGTCCATGCTAATCACGTCCCACAGCCGGTTTGGAATCGGGAGGGGTTGTAGGAGGTCGCCTGTGGGCTTGACTGGATCTTTGCGGACCAATTGGCAAGTCGGGCACGTTTTGACATATTTTTGGACTTGTGCCTTCATGCAGGGCCAGTAAAAGTTCTTGTGGAGTGTCTGGTAACTTCGGTTTTGATTGCCATGGCCGGCCACTTTGCAATCATGTGCTTCCCACAGCAACTCTTTGCATAGCTCTAAGTCATTCGGCACATAGATTTTGCCTTTGTGATAGAGAATCCCCTCTTGCACTGTGTAGCGGCTAGGAGCTTGGGCACTCTGAATCTCTTGAAGTATTTCTTGGACTTGGGCATCCTGTGCCTATGTACGTTGAATTCTGCCTCTCAAATCCGACGAAACGGTGGACATCGCTTGGAGCTCGGGTCTTCGGCTAAGTGCATCCGGCATAAGGTTCTGCTTACCCAGATTGTGGATTATCTCGATGTCGAACTCAGCAAGAAAATCCTTCCATCTTGCTTGCTTCGGGCTTAGCTTGGGTTGAGAAGTGAAGTACTTCAAAGATATGTTGTCGGTGAAGACCTTCATATGCTTGTCCAAGATATAGTGTCTCCACTTGCATAGGCAATGGATGACGGCTAACATTTCTTGCTCATATGTGCTCCATCTAAGCTCAGGTCCGGTGAGTTTGTGCGACTCGTATGCAATGGGTTGTCCATCTTGTAAGAATACGCCTCCGATGGCCGAGCCAGATGCGTTGGTGTGAACTTCGAATGGCTTGTCGAACTCTGGGAGCTTAAGGCCTGGGGCATTGCACATGGCAACTTTCAATGCTTCGAAAGCTTCTTACTCATCTGCTTCCCATTTGAATGGCTCTTTCTCTTTGATCAACTCCAAAAGTGGGGCCGCGATCTTGCTGAAACCATGGATAAAACGGCGGAGAAATTGGTAAAAAGCAATGAATTCTCGCACCTCTTTGATGGTCTTTGGGGGTGCCCATTTGAGTACTGCTTCTACTTTCTGGGCGTCGGCATGTAGGCCAAGTTCGAAAACAATGAACCCCAAGAATTCCACCTTCTTCATGCAGAACTCTCATTTGCCTTGTTTGGGGAAAAGTTGACGTTGTCGGAGTCATAGTAAGACCACCCGAACATGCTCATAATGCTCTTCTAATGTGCGGCTATGGATGAGAAAATCATCAATGTAGATGATGAGGAAGAGTTCTAACATGTCACGGAAGCCGTCGTTCATCTCCCGGCAGAGAGTGGCCAATGCACCTGTAAGTCCGAATGGCATGACGAGCCATTCATAACTGCCATAGCAAGTGCGGAAGGCCATTTTATCTATGTGTTCTTGTGCCACTCTAATTTGATGGCAGCCGGACCGGAGGTCGATGCGCGTGAAGTAGCATGCCTTGCCTAGGAGATCTAGAATTTCCTCCATCACGGGGACGTGGTATTTGCTCTTGATTGTGCCTTTGTTGAGTGCCTGGTAGTCGATGCATAGGCATAGGGAGCCATCTTTCTTCTTCACAAATAGAACCGGGGCTCCATACGGGGAGCTACTTGGTTGAATGTATCCTTGCACTTCAAGTTCATGAAGTTGCCACTTGCTCTTGAAGGTCGGCCTCATTCATCCTATATGGGGCCCGTGATGGGGGTGGGTGATCCGGTAGCGTGTCAATCCGATGTTGGACATTACGGAAGGGTGGGAGACCGGGTGGTAGCATGTCCGTGAGGATGTCTGAGAACTCTTCCATAAGCATCTGGAAACTCGGGTGCCCAATCTTTGAGACATCGATCGGCCGTGGTCCCGTCGCCTCTACCACCGACCTGAGAACACATAATTGTGCGATCTCTGATGGAGAGTTTTAATCTCCAAAAGAACAACCTATTCTTGAAATTAGAGCACCTCTATATCAAGAATAAGTCAAAACATTCACCAATTTACAAGATCAATACTTAATTACTAAGTTCCTGAACAAACTGTGAAGGAGGTTACTCAGAAAAGTCTGCTGCACATAATTCACTCATTGACTGAATAAATGTGTAAAGTTTTTGATGAAACTTTGCACAAGGTGTCGCCTAAAGATTGCGCACCTTCTCCAAGTTGAATTACTCCAAAAGATTCAGTAGATCTTGAGAAATCTACTTAGCAAGTTACCTATGTCTAAATTTGCAGTTCTGTGAAGTCGATTTAGACACCCCTAACTTCTTAACTTTGGTTCTCCCAATGTCGAACCCGTTTGATCAAATCCTTTTAGCTGTAGATAGCTTATCTCTCAACTTATATTTTGAGCTATCATATGTGTAAAACTTTACACTGTGCACTGAGCACTGATCATTTTCCTGAATTCGAAATCTGCGCCTATTTTAGAAGACTGTGAACATTCTTTACATATGAATGTTCCTACATACAATTCTCTTAACCTGATTACAATTGGAAGCTGAAATTTTGCACAGAGGTCGATCAACTCTAGAATTAGACTTGTACAAAAGCATTTCACAATTGATCTGCTACAGAAGGAGAAGACACAAAAACTTCGGGCGCAACTTTTCTTCTATTTCTCAGAAAATTACAACTGAGTTATGAGAGAGACTTCTTCTCATTCCTATGAACTCTAATGAGTCTTACAACTTACAAATGCATTATTCTCATACTTTCTTACTGTCTCCTCTATTGCCCCGACATTTTTCAAAAGTATTTATAGGCAAATATGTACAAGCTTATAACTAAACAAAAGTATAAGTGATCTATGTCTTCACTAATGTACATATGTGTACATATCATTCATCCTGTGAATGTAACCACCTTCTTTGCTTCAAGACTTGATCTTATCTCCATTCTTTTGTCTTCCAAACTTCAATTGGTGATTGGTCTGCACCAACAGCTCCCCCTCAATCATCAATTGAGGTTTCTCTTATCTTCTTTATGCCTGCCATATCTTTGAATCTCTGTAGCTTTGGTCCATCCAAGCTTTTGGTTAGCATATCAGCTATCTGATCTTTTGTTGAAGTATGTATAACTTCAATCTCTTTATCCATCACCTTCTCTCTTAGAAAGTGATATTGAATCTCAATATGTTTGGTCCTGGCATGGAAAACAGGGTTAGCAGCTAGATATAATGAACTCATGTTATCACCATAAATGATAGGTATGCTCTGTATAGTGTCAAAACTCCTCATGAGAGTCTTAAGCCATATCACTTCTTTTGCAGCTTCAACCATGCCTTTGTACTCTGCTTCTGTAGATGACAAAGCAACTGTATGTTGTTTCTTTGAGCACCAAGAAATCAACTTATCTCCCACATAACACATGTACCCATAGGTTGACCTTCTATCATCTGGATTACCTGCCCAATCTGCATCACTATAAATTTTGATGTTTGTATCTGATGTAAAACCATAATACAAACCTTCTTTGAGTGTACCCTTAATGTACCTCAAAACTCTTTGACCTGCAATCCAATGTTCCTTCCTAGGACAATGCATGAATTGAGACAACACTCCAACTGCATATGATAAATCAGGCCTAGTTAATGTAGCATAGATAAGACTACCAACCAAACTCTGATATTGTTTCATGTCCTTGAACTCTTCACCTCCAATTCTGCTCAATTTATGATTTACTTCCATTGGAGTAGGTGCTACCCTGCAATCATTCATTTTAAACTTGATTAACAAGTTCTTCAAATACCTTTCTTGAGTTACATACACTCCATGTTGAGTGTATGAGATCTCCATGCCCAAGAAGTATGACAAATCTCCCAAGTCACTGATCTTGAACTCTTTCTCCATTTGCTTCTTTAGACTTTGAATACCTTTCTCATATGTTCCTGTAAGAATTATGTCATCAACATATATGCATATGTAAATGAACCCATCATCACTTGCTTTGACAAGCAAGCTACTATCTGCTTTAGAAACTTGAAAACCAAGTTCTTTCAAGAACTTCAGAAGTCTATAGTTCCATGCTCTTGGAGCCTGCTTTAAGCCATACAAAGCTCTCTTGAGCTTGCAAACATAATCTGGATATCTTCCATCTCTGAATCCTTGAGGTTGCTCCATGAAAACATCATCTGAAATATAACCATTCAAAAAAGCATTTTTCACATCTAATTGACATAACTTCCAACCTTTGCAGGCTGCAATAGCTATAAGTGTCCTGATGGTTGTCATCTTTGCCACAGGACTATAGGTCTCATCATAGTCTATACCATATGTCTGAGCAAACCCCTTCACAACAAGTCTAGCTTTGTACCTAGACAGACTTCCATCTGCAAATCTTTTAGTTTTGTAAACCCACTTACAACCAATGATTTTCTGACTATTTGGTTTAGGAACCAAATCCCAAGTCTGATTTTCCATCAATGCATCATATTCTTCCTGCATAGATTTCTCCCAATTTTCTTTACCTTTTGCTTCTTCATATGTAGAAGGGTCTTCATCTGCTTTAATCATGTATGCATAATCCTTAGTAGTCAAAAATGAAGTATCATAGCTATACCTTGTAGGTTGCCATTTGTGCCTTGTAGACCTCCTAAGTTCTCCACTTCTTGATGTTTCTGGTTCTTCACATTCAGGATCAAATCTTGGTATCTCTTCAACTTCAACCTGCACTTCATTATTCTCTTGTTCATCAAATATCTGAACCTTTGATTTACCTTTCCTTTGACTCACAATCTCTTCATCATCTGTATTAATATTAATAGTACCTGCATACCAAGTACCTTGCTCATCAAAAGTAACATCTTTTGATACAAGAAAATGTTTTGTGGATGGATTCCACAACCTGTATCCCATCTGCTTATCATCATAACCAATGAACACATACCTCTCTGCTTTAGGCTCCAATTTATGTCTTAATTGTGATGGCACATATACATAAGCCAAACACCCAAATACTTTGCAATGATCCAAGGTAGGTCTCTTACCCCACCAAGCTTCATATGTTGTCATACCATGCAAAGCTTTACATGGTAGCCTATTGACCAGATAAGTAGCTGTGTTTACAGCCTCAACCCACAAATAATTAGGGCAATTTTTCTCCTTCAACATAGACCTTGCAAACTCAACAATAGTTCTATTCCTCCTTTCTGCTACACCATTTTGTTGAGGAGAGTACCTGCAAGTAATTTCCCTCTTTATACCTGCATTCCACAAGTAGTCACTAAACTCATTGGAGAAATACTCTCCCCCTCCATCTGACCTTACTCTCTTTAATTTTTTTCATGTAATTCTTTCTACATATGAGTGAAAGTGTTTAAATGTATTAAACACTTCTGATTTGTCTTTGATCATATAGATTGTGATCCACCTAGTTGCATCATCAACATATATGACATAATATCTTGAACCATTTATACTAAAGTCCTTTGAAGGACCCCACACATCTGTGTGCACCAATTCAAGTCTTTTTGTATACATAAAACCATGTTTATTGTATGATTGTTTATGGGCCTTACCTAATTGACATGCCTCACATCTGTATGTCATATGTTGACCTGCAACATTAGGCAATCCAAGCACTGAACCATTATTTATCATATCTTTGATACCTCTTTCATTGAAGTGTCCAAGACTCTTGTGCCAAAGATCTAACTCAGAGATCTTATGTCCTCCATAAGTGAACAAGGCATGACCAACATTGCCTTGAATCTTCAATGTGAACAATCTTCCTTCTTTCTTCCCTGAAACAATTTGTTTATACCCATTGCTAGGGTCTTCCACAAACACTCCTTCATTAGTGAATCTAACTTCATAACCTTTTTCAACAATTTGTCCTACACTTATCAAATTCTTAGGAATTGTAGGAACATACAAGACCTTACTCAATAAGGTGCTACCATCCTTGGCCTTCACTGATCCAATTGACTTCACATTATGCTTTGTATTGTCACCTGTCTGAACAACATGATTAGATACCTTATTTTCCAAATTAGTCATCAATGCTATGTTACCACTCAGGTGATTTCTACACCCTGAGTCAATGTAGAAGACTCTCTGATCTTCACTCTGCCTTTCACAAGTTGCATTCATTATCAATCTTGAATCCTCCTTCTGATCTAAAGCATAGTTGTAGTAGGTATTATTGTATTGTTGACTTTGGAATCCTCTACCTGCATTTCTTCCAAAGTATCCCCTACTACCTCTTCCTCTGAAATTACCTCTTGAATTTCTACCACCTCTTCCTCTTGAATTAAAGCTTTGATTATATCCACCATTACTCTGATTATTATGCCAACAATCATTAGCTAAGTGATTTGTCTTACCACAAATCCAGCAAGCTTTGACTCCATCTTTGTTGTTTCTGCCTCTTCCTCTACCTTTGCCACCTCCTCTTCCTCTTAGGAAGTTGGCTTGACTAGTTGTGCCTTCATCTTCACCTGATTGTTGCTTTCCTTTGTTAGATTTCTTCTTGTCTTTAGAATACATTGCATGAACTACACTTTTGTCACCATCACCTTTGACATCCTGCTCAAAGGTTAGCATGTGACCTAACAACTGATTTAAATCAGGAGTGAAATGATCAAGTGATAATTCAGTAGACAAAATGAATGGCTTCCATTTGTCATCACCTCTCAAACCTGTAAGGATCTGTCTTACCAATTTATCTTCCTCTATGTCTTCATCAACAGCTCCTAATGCATCTGCAATATCTTTCATTCTAGTTACATAATCTGAAATGGATTGAGAAGCCTTTTTCTTGAAAGTGGTAAATTCTGCCCACAAGGATGCCTTCCTAGACTTTGTAGTGTTCTAGAAATGCTCCTCCAAAGCATTCCAAATATCACTTGCACTTTCAAGACCTCTAATGTGAGGTAGCAAGTAATCATTTACTGCCATATAGATAATGCTCCTTGCTTGAGCATCTTTCTTCATCCATGTCTTCAATTCTGTTAATTCCTCCCTAGTTGGAACACTAGGATCTCTGAACTGAGGCTTCTCTTCTTCACTTGTAATGTATGCTATCAAATCTTTGCTCATTAGATGAGCTTCCATCCTCATTGACCATGCAGGATAGTTTTCTCTATCCAATTTCTCTATCTGAAGAGAATCTCCCATCCTTTCTTCACCTGTGTATTGAATACTTCAGGCTTTACTTTGAGTGACACTCCTTTTGTCTTCCTTGGTGTCGTATGACCTCCTTCTCAAGCTTTGCCTTCAAGCTTTCACCTCTTGAACCTTCAGATGTTGAAATATTTGCAGCTGCAGCAGTCGGGATCCTTCTTTCTTCAATTCTGATGCGTCCTGCTCTGATACCACTGATGGAGAGTGTTAATCTCCAAAAGAACAACCTATTCTTGAAATTAGAGCACCTCTATATCAAGAATAAGTCAAAACATTCACCAATTTACAAGATCAATACTTAATTACTAAGTTCCTGAACAAACTGTGAAGAAGGAGGTTACTCAAAAAAGTCTGCTGCACATAATTCACTCATTGACTGAATAAATGTGTAAAGTTTTTGATGAAACTTTGCACAAGGTGTCGCCTAAAGATTGCGCACCTTCTCCAAGTTGAATTACTCCAAAAGATTCAGTAGATCTTGAGAAATCTACTTAGCAAGTTACCTATGTCTAAATTTGCAGTTCTGTGAAGTCGATTTAGACACCCCTAACTTCTTAACTTTGGTTCTCCCAATGTCGAACCCGTTTGATCAAATCCTTTTAGCTGTAGATAGCTTATCTCTCAACTTAGATTTTGAGCTATCATATGTGTAAAACTTTACACTGTGCACTGAGCACTGATCATTTTCCTGAATTCGAAATCTGCGCCTATTTTAGAAGACTGTGAACATTCTTTACATATGAATGTTCCTACATACAATTCTCTTAACCTGATTACAATTGGAAGCTGAAATTTTGCACAGAGGTCGATCAACTCTAGAATTAGACTTGTACAAAAGCATTTCACAATTGATCTGCTACAGAAGGAGAAGACACAAAAACTTCGGGCGCAACTTTTCTTCTATTTCTCAGAAAATTACAACTGAGTTATGAGAGAGACTTCTTCTCATTCCTATGAACTCTAATGAGTCTTACAACTTACAAATGCATTATTCTCATACTTTCTTACTGTCTCCTCTATTGCCCCGACATTTTTCAAAAGTATTTATAGGCAAATATGTACAAGCTTATAACTAAAAAAAAGTATAAGTGATCTATGTCTTCACTAATGTACATATGTGTACATATCATTCATCCTGTGAATGTAACCACCTTCTTTGCTTCAAGACTTGATCTTATCTCCATTCTTTTGTCTTCCAAACTTCAATTGGTGATTGGTCTGCACCAACAATCTCGCCTTGATATATTGCCTGTCGAAACTGTTTATGCAATAATGGTGATGGTGTGTGCGTTGAGGTTGACGTCCGGGCGTGTGCTTTCTTTTTGCTTTTATGTGTCTGCTTTGGTTCCCTTGGTTCACTATCAGATGGCTCATCCGCGCGAGGGGCCCGGACTCGGTTGGAGTCGATGACGATGGCCTGCCCGTTTTGATCTAAGAGTACTTTGCCCACCCATTTACCGAAAAAGGAAATCAAGTGTTTATCAATAATTTCGAGGCCTAGAATGACTTCAAACATTTCCATCGGTATAATCAGGAAGTTCAAGTGGTCGAACCACTGGCATAACGTGATCGGGACTCCGTTGGCATGCCGTACATGACTGTCCTCTCCTTGGGCAAAGACTACGGACATGCGGAGCCGTTTACTGAGCTTTAGTCCAAGGTGTTGAGCGCATTGTGGGGTCATGAAGTTGTGAGTGGCACTCGTGTCTAGCATCACCGACATTCATTCACCTCTGACCTCTACCATAATGAGCACTTGATGTATGATGGGTAACACTACTGAGTGACATTGAGCCTTTCCCTTTGACGTGGATGACCTGCGTGGTGAGGAGTCCTCTGATTCGTCGCTATGAATTTTGGTGATCTTAGGTCCAGATGTGGATGTCTCTTTGATTTTTGTTGCTTGCACTCTAGTGTCGAGGCGTTTTCTCCAACACTTTTTGGTGGGATGATTGCCCTAGCAATGTTTGCACACCGGTCAGGGGTCTCATCGGAGTTGGTTTCTTTGGTTGGGTGATCTTGAACTATTCTCTGTTGGAGCCGGGAGAGCTTTGAATCCTTGGCCGCGTTGGTTTTTGGTAGGTCTTCGGTAAGTTGACAATTGAGCATGCAAGCCGATTGGAGTATGCGTCGTTCAGTCGTTCTGCTATGTGCACCGTGTTCTCCCAAGTTTGGGGGTCTTGTTTCTCCACTTCCTTTCGGTAGTACGGTGAGCAACCATAAAGGAATCTGTGTAGGCAGTCGATTTCAGCCATGTCGCTGATCCGGAGCATGAGCTTGCAGTATTGTGATACGTATGGCCCGATGAACTTGTCTTGATGGAGATTGCACCATTCATCCTGTGCCTGGAATGCTTCGTTGCAAGGCACAAAGTAGTCGACGATGGCCGCCTTGAAGTGATCCCATAAGGTCTAGGCTTGCTTCTTATGCTCCACCATGTACCAAGCCGAGGCCTCGTCTTGTAGGAATTGGCCGGCAATGCGTGTCCAATGGTTGCGGCCAACCCGGAGCATCTGGAGGTAGCTTTCCATGCCTTCAATCCACCGGTTAACGACAATGGAGCTTCGGCCGCCTCGATACTTGTCAGGGGGGTTCGGTTTGAAGAAGCCAAAGGAGTGAGGGTCATCGAGGTCCACCGGTTGAATTTGAGTGATCGGCGTTGGGTTTAGAGGAGTTGGGGTCGGTTGGGATGTTTGCGTAGGAGTGGGTTGGGGTATCGGTTGGGTGCTCAACTGAGGTTGTGATTGGGGTTGAGATTGGTCTTTGGATAAGAGATGGGCTTCTACTAAGGTAGTTAGCCTAGTGAGGGTATCTTCGAGTCTATCTATGCGGTTGTGGAAGGGGTGGGGGTTGGTTGGGACTTGGTCGGATTCGGGTTGGGTGTGGATCTCGACATTGAGCTCGGGCTCTTAGAGGCATTCGTGTGATTTGGCATTCTCCAAGAGTAGGCAGTTGAGTTCCTCTTCTAAGGCTGCCGTTGGGCTTTGTGATGTTGGCATCGTTGAGTCACATTTCTGGCGTGTTCCATCCCCGAGGATAGACCGTGTCGGGAAGAAGGAGGTCGTGGCGGAAAGCCGGCACGTGGGGTTGGATCAGGCCCCGCTCTGGTGCGCCGTTCCCGTTGTCCTGCGAGCGGCGTCTGCGCGCTGGGCGCCTCGCCTGTGCTCTCTGGAGCGTGCGCGATCCTCGTACGCGTGGGACCCTCGCCCCTCGAAAGTGTCGAGATGTGCGTGCGTGCACGACCGTAGGCGTCGAGAAAGAGACAAATCAGATACAGCACTAAATCTCGAAATCACTGGGTCGGTGTGTATACAAACTCGATGATACAATAAAATCTCAATGATACAGTGGTGCCCGCAATAGTGCGGGTCTCCGATACAAAAGTCCGCTACAGTGCGGATAGATAAATAAAAATAAATGCCGCCGCTACAGTGCGGATCGGCTGGATATGATGTAGGCTTCCCGCTACAGTGCAGGAAGTCACCCTCGATCTTTGTCTTCTGGTCTTTGCGGTTTAATCTTTTCTTCACTTTTCTTCGCCAAGCTTCTCTTCAAGTCCTCACTTTGTAGCTCTTTACTTCAAAATCCACACAAATCTCTGATCACGCAGTAACCTGGAGGTGACAATCCACGAGCAAGATCCACGGGGTAGGGCAACATGTTAGTACATTTAGAAACATACTTGAAAAACTATTAGCACATTAAAACTCATAAAAACACTTTATACTTTTGATTTGTTTCATTTTCTTTTTGAAATTGTAAGGCATTCATGCACATAAATATATGGAAAAAAAAATACATGCATAGTCACAAACACCCTTCTTCTTCCCTCCTTTCTCTTCTCTCTTCTAGCCCCTTTTCTCCTCCTGTACTAACTGCTTTTTCTTCAAACGTTTTGCTTTGGCCTTCTTTTGATTTGGCATTACAGAAAGCTGATTTTCAGCTGATAGTCTCTCACTCTTAAGAGAAGTTACCCTTTCAATCTCACAATTTTTTTATGATTCCTCTTCTGCATTTACAACAGAAGTTGGCTTCTCTGACTCTTCTGATTCATCAGTTACATATTCATTCACATCCATTGATTCAATAGCTTCATTATGAGCTGAGACAAGTGTATCAAAGTCTGTCCCTGCTTGAAGTAGGTCATCATATTTTCCTGCCTGGATTATCTCCCCATCCCGTAGAACTCGGTTCAAAATTCTGCCTGTTGGTGTAGAATTAAAAAAAAAATGACATCGGCGCACTAAAAATGGATTCATTCATGGTGAGAAAGAGCTTCTTTTTTTTTTTTTGAGAAAACAGGAAGTATAAAATTGATGCTAGAAAAAAATTTACAACATCTGAGGACCACTACTCAAGAATGAGAGGGAGGTCTCACTTGAGGTAGTAGTCAGCATAATCATCAAGGAATGTGATCATGTCACTCCTAGGTTTTGAATACATGGGGAGGAGTTTGGCTTTCCAAACATTATATCGGTTATTTTTCATAACCATAAAGGGGCTCAAATGATCCTTATGAGGGTCTTTACAAGAAGTGATGAAACTAAGGACTTTCTTTAACCCCAGAAGACAGGAGTAAAAGTAATCTTTACAATTCTTACTAAAAATGGCACTATTCCTATTTTTCCATATATACCACAAGAAGTGGTTCCTTAAAATCTGCCACAGAAGGATGTCCATGCCACAGGATTCTCCTATCAAAATGTCTTTACAACTGGGAATTTTGAACCCCTGTATCTGACAGAAGGACCAGATTACCAACCAGAATCTGACAGCAGATTTACATTTGATAAATAGATGCTCCAAATCCTCTTCTTTCCCACAGAGCTTACAGAAACCAGCATCAATTTTATACTTCCTAGCATGAAAGCCAGTCCAGACACCTTTGTGAAGAATGAGCCAGTTAAGAGTGGATTGTTTGTTGGAGAGAGGGAAGGCCCAAGCACACTGAAACCTGTACTTCCATTGAAGATGGGACCATTGAAGATCCCATTTTTTGTTGAGTTTCCCAGAGATCTCCTTTATGCTTCTGCCACTTCTCTTGTAAGAGCTTATCATATCCTCAGCCAAGACTTGTAGAGTGATATCTTTTTTCCAAAGATTGGTCTCCAACATTTCAATCAGCTGCTCTTTCTTGTCCAGGAGAATCTGTTTACAATGCACAGACAAACCATCAGCATCAAGGATATAATTGTTGGCAACAACATCACCTTCAGTCATCAGGTCCTTCCAATGAGCAAATCCTTTTTTCCTGCATTTGTTCCACCTAATAGGGAGGGTCTGAAAGGAGGATCTAACAGACCAACCCAGCCACATGGAATCCTGCTCAATGAAAGAAGAGTTATTAGCAAACCAAATAGGAAGAGTATAGTTGGATTTAACTACCATCCAGGCCTTCCAAAAGTTACATATAAGTTGGCTACCCTTAGGGGTAAAATCAACAGGGGAAGTGATCACGTCCCAAAGAGAACAATTATCCCAACTCTTATTATTCTTAACACTGAATCTGTAAATATTCCTTTTTATCAAACAAGCCCAAAAGTCATTGGAAGAAATAGATCTAACAATCCACTTGGCTGCCATTTGTGTTGCCATCCTGGTAGGACAGATGAGACCAAGGCCTCCTTCCTTCTTCTTCATACAACAGATACTCCAGGCAACTTTAGGTATTTTTGCACCCCCCCATAAAAAATTCCTAGCCAGAGAAATGGCCTGGCCCAATTGCTTTTTACTAGGCTGCCAGCAAGAAAGAAAATAAGTCAGAGAAGGGAGGATATAATGTTTCAAAATAAAAGTTCTCTGAGACAGACTATTATCCACATAAGCCCATTTATGAGTTTTGGCTCTAAACTTATCAATCATCCAATTCCATCTCTGCTCGTTAGAGATGCCAAATCCCATAGGAATGCCTAGCAACCTAAATATAGACCCTTTTTTAATAATGTCACAGCCAGCAGCCTCAACACATTGAGGAATTTTATTATCAGTGGAGTAAAAGCCCGTTTTTTTATGATTGACCACAGAACCACTAGCTGTACAGAACATATTCAGGCATTTAAGAAATTGATTAGCAGAATCTTCATTAGCCTGCATTAACATGTTAGTATCATCTGCAAACATCTGGAGCCCCAGAGGAGAGTGAGCATGAGGAATGACTAAACCTGTGATGGAACCTTTGGTAATACAGTCTTTGACCAACCAACCAAGAGCATCACTGGCAATAGCAAACAGAAGAGGGGCCAGGGGGCAACCTTGCCTGATGGATCTGCACAATTTGAAGGGACTAGACAGACTGCCATTAACAGAAACTTTAGAATAAGCATTACCAAAAAGGATACTAACATACTTTATGAAGTTTTTACCAAAACCAATGTCATGCAAAGATTGAAGAATGAAATCCCACTCAATCCTATCATAAGCTTTATCAAAATCAATTTTAAAGAAATAAGTATCAATTTTGAGCTCATTGTAATAATCCAACCCTTCCCAAATAGTAATAATATTGTCAAGAATAAATCTGCCTTTGATGAACCCTTTCTGCTCAGGGAGGATAATGCTATCCATAAGAGGACTCAATCTTCTAGCTAAAATGGAGGCAAAAATTTTATAAAGAGAAGTCAGACAGGAGATGGGTCTCCAATTATTCAAATCATCTTTGGGACCTTTTTTATGAATTAATTTGATCACACCAGTGTTGATAAAAGGAGAAAGGGATCCCCTTCTAGAGGCTTCTTGCCAAATCTTTAGAATTATGGGCACCAAATCTTCCTTGAACACCTGAAAGAATTCATAAGGTAAACCATCATGACCAGGAGATTTCCCAGGCTTCAATTTGCTAATGGATTCTCTGACCTCACCCTCAGAGAGGGGCATGTCAAGGAGGGAGTCCAATCCCTGAGGAACCAGCTTTTTCCTACAAAGGGCAATGGCAGCTCTTGCACTCCAGACAGAGTCCCCTCTCTTGGGAGGCTGGGAGAATACATTGGCAAAGAACCTATGGGCAATCTGAAGATTATCCTTCATGCTAGCAGCAAGAATACCGTCAGTAATTTTCAACAGAGGGATGAATTCCCTGGCCTTTTTCTTTCTCAACAAATCAAACATATGTTTATTAGGTTTGTCCATTTTACCTGCCCAAAATTCTCTAGAAGAGGCAAGGGCACCTCTAGCAAGGAGGTAGTCCACTTTCTTGACCTTAGCCTGAAGATCCAGAATTTTGGATCTTTTTGATTCCACATCAAGGTTAGAGTTTTCAATAAGATTAATCTCCTGAATAATCATCATCCTCCTCTTATTTCTGATATCTTTGGCTTTTAGTTTATAGACCTTAATCAAATTCTGGATATCCTTAACAGTCCTTTCCCAAGCCACAAACGAAGACAAGTCCTTGTTAAAATGAACTTTAAAAATATCAGAGATTTTCTCCTTAACCACAGGGATTTGAAACAACGAAGAATCCAAATGGGGCCAACCAGACCTGTAGTTGGGATTATTAAAAAACAGTTTAATAATCAGGGGCGAGTGGTCTGAAAGAGTAAAAGAATGATCAGTAGAGCAACAAAAATTCCACAAATCATGACTTCTTCCAGCATGCATATAAAACCTGTCCAGTCTAGCAGACAAAAAGGAACTCTGATTTCTGTTATTCCAGGTGTGCCCAGAGTTAAAAGAAAGATCCACCAAGTTGTGCTTATTCAACAGATTATACCAGCAATGTTTTTCACCACCAGAAATCACATTATCACAATTACCAGATCTGTCACCAATATTAGTGACCATATTAAAATCACCAGCCAACCAGATGTCCCCATTGATCTTAGAAATTTCATCCCAACATCTGGATCTCTGCACAGCATGGTTAGCAGCATAAACACTGACAATAGTGACATTGAGAGGAAATCTACACTTAATAGCAATCCATTGGTTGGTAGGACTGATCATAACCTCCTCAATAAATTGAATCAAATTATTAGCAATACCTATGGCCGCCCCTCCTTTGCCTTTGTGTTCAGTATGAACCCAATGCATGTTATGAGCAACAGTCTTCAAGTTCAACAGAAGAGGGGGACCACCAAGCTTTAATTCCTATAAGCAGATAATGTCAGGAACAATAGAAACATCTTTGAGCCACTTATTTATCATTTTACCTCTGACCGGATCAGAGAGACCTTTAGTATTAAAGGAAATTAGTTTAATACTATCCATGGAGAACAAAAAAGAAAAGGACAAACAAAAAAACTGAACAACCTTACTTTTTAAGATTCTTGCCTGGTTTCACAGCAGAAACAGAGGACCTTATGGTATCTTTCCTCTTAGAATTATGCTTCTCTCTACCTTTGGGGCTAGGGGAACTAACATTAGTCATACAAACATCTTCCTTGCTGGTACCTCCTGAAAAATCTTGATCAGAAGCTAACTCATCAAACCTGTTTATTTGTTCAATAAACATCTCATCACAAATACTGTCTTTTTCTTCAAGGGAAACCTTCAGAGGGATGGGGTCCGACACAGGCCTGGGAGAAGAATCAGAAGCATTAATACAAACATTATTAACACATTCTGAAGCCTTGCTATCCTGATTAATTTGCTCACACTCTGCCCCAACTCCCAACCCATGAATATCAGAAGTGTTAAGAACTTCGAGAACTTGAAAGGGATTGCTAATACCTTTTACAAGAGTTTCAACTCTGCTACCCCCATTAGGGTTTTTTTTTTTCTGTTTGAAGGTCACTATTTTGAAGCCTTGCTCATCTTTGGATTGATCCGAGTTAGCAGAAACAGAGGAAGAGGGGGGCTCTTCTCCACCTCCAGCCATTTTGCTTTGCTTTTTAGCTAAAAGGGGGCAGTCCTTAATTAAGTGACCTTGATTGTAGCAGTTAAAAAAGGCATTAGGCAGATTTTTATAGACAATCTTTTGCACATGCAGTTTCAGACCCTCAGAATTCTTAATAACTAGTTCAGTCTTAACCTTTTTAGAGATGTCAACCTCAATCAACATCTGAGGCTCCCATTTGGGATTGAACTCCTTTTTAGGTTTTTGACCAAGGATTTTTCCGATTAAAGACCCAAGTTTTTCGAGCCAGGGATAAAACTCCACAGGGAAATCAGGGAAATCAACCCAAATGGGCACTTTGGTAGGTTTATTGGTTCTAGGATTAAAGCCTGGGAACCATTTATAGAATGTCAGAGGGGTGTTTCTAATTAACCAGTGCCCCTCAGCAATAACTTTCAAAGCATTATTCACATCATCAAAAAAGAAAAGGTAAAAGTTATTAGGAAGATACTGAACATGCTTAGCAAAGAGCCCCTTACTTTCCCAGTTAGTTCTCATCCAAGTTTTAAGGACATCCTGAGCTGGCCTAGGACCATGACAGTGAGCAATGACAACTTTATCCTCAAGGTGATTATTCCATCTAATGAGGGCAGAACTCTCTATAACTAGAGTACCATCTTCCCAATCCTCCTCTTCTGGGTCAACCTCTAACGTCTGAGCCTTATCCTTGACATAGTCTCTCTCCATATTAGGCTCTACAAATTTAGTTTTACCTTTGATATCGGAAACCACAGTTTGAGGAAGATTACCTGACTTGTCCGAGTTAGCAAAGACAGAGAAGAAGTCCTGTTGAGGCCTCTGAGCCATTTTAGCATAAGAAATCGAACCATTAATCTGTTGGTGCTCCTCAGAACTAGCTCCCGACAGTCCTTGAGAAGCGACACCTCTGCCAGGAGTTAACCTAGCATCTTTACCTTTCAGACCTTCAATGACACTTTCTCCCTTCTGCTTTACCACAGAAGGACTGGACGATGAAGCTCCTCCATCGAACACCGGGTTGAAAATCGATTTCACCATCTCAGTATCTTCAGAACCCGCGCCAGAAAGTCCATTGCGCAAAGCTTCGTAAAGTGCCATGTCGTGAGCCAATGATACCACCGACCCGAAGCTTGAATAAAGTCTCCCCTCGCACCGAGGGGGAGGAGCAGAACAGGAGAACCCCCCTCGCGACGAGGGGGAGGAGATGAAAGAGACGCGCCCCCCAGTCCCCAGGGGAATAACATGCAGGCCCTAAACCCAAGGAGGGCATTCACTGCCCACTCTGCGGGTTCAAAACCCCAGCCGCGAGATCAAAACCCTAGCCGCCTGCTCTTGCGGATTGTTGTGAGCCTTGCGGAAATGAGTCCAGCCCCACAGACAATTTCTGTTGTGAGAAAGAGCTTCTGGGCTGCCTTTAAACCAAAAACGAAGACTAAAAACGCTCGCAGAAAAACACAAAATGCACTGGCAAATGCCAGAATCATATACACCATTATCATCCTCACATTATGACTTCTTGATTGATGTCCATCAGTCGCAGGGCTAGCCCATGCCATCCACCAATTACTACCCACTTGCAATAGCTGGAAAGCAAGCTGAGCTAGCACAATTATTGGAATAAGGAGTCCTCCATAGGCGGCAGTCATGTATGACCAATAGACTTCTCCAACTAACTCTCCCCTTCTCTCTCTCTCTTTCTCTCTTTCTCTCTCTCTCTCGCGTGCGTGCGCGCTGCGCCGCCGTGGGAGGGGGGAGAGTTAGTGGACCACATCAAATCCTGTCTCTTTCAATCACGTGGACCACGTCAAATCCTGTGAGCATCGCCTGAAGTCTCTCTGTCCGAGTGTGTAACCCTCTCCAATAGCGCCGCCACTTATGATCATCTCTCTGACAAGCGGCTCTATAGCCCCATATCTCAGCGTTGGATTGCCGCCGCCTTATCTATCTCTCTACGTGGCTTTCTGTGAACAGGCCTCCAACCCCTCTCTCTCTCTTGTGTGCGCGCCTCTAGCGTGCCTCCCTCTCTCTCTCTCTCTCCTCCACTGCCAGATATGCAGCAGCGCACCGTCGTCAGCTTCTCTCTCTGCGGATTCTCCGCCAGGCAGTTTACTTCCCATTGCTCGTCTGGAAATCCATACAAGCATAGATTCTCCTGGTTCACACTGTTTTTTTTTTTTTTTTTTTTTTTTTTTGAGAAAAACAGGAAAATATAAATTAACAGGGTAAATTACATATGTGCAGGGGGCAGGAGCACCTGAAACTCACAGAGTCACAAGGATGCCACCATTGCAAACCTGCAAGGGGAATACAACTGACTCAATATCACTTTCCATCTTGTGAAGTGGTGGGCATCAACATCGGTGACAAGAGCTATCACTTTCCATCTTGTGAAGTGGTGGGCATCAACATCGGTGACAAGAGCTTTGAGGATGCCTGAGCGACGGCCGAGAAAATCTCTAAACACCTCGTCTACAGTGCGTGGATTAGGCGGAAGAGAATTCTCCTCCATGCGAAATCAGCTGCCCATGCCCCTTCAAGGCTCTCTCTCTATCGGGCGCAGCCTGCCCGCGTCTCATCTCTCTCCTCTTCCGTGTACAAGCGGTGCCAGAGATCTCTCAATCTCTGATTATCTCTCTCAGTAGTTCCTTTCTCTGCAGAGAGCGCTAATGGAGAGCACGACATATCACCGCCCTCTGTACAAATTCTACCATCGGCTTTGAAGTACTTTAATGGAACATCATTACAAAAGTAGTACACAGAGATAAACAAGCATACAAAATCTTTGCCTCGCTGTTTTTATCATATCATAAAACCCACAAAATTCCTGAGATGAGCTTGCTTGGCTATGGTGGTCATTTACATTCTCTCTTAATCCTCTCTCCCTAAATGCAATACCGTAATGTATGTGAAAGAACATGAATGAACAAGTAAAGTCATGGAGCATACTTGGAGGTGACAACCCACGAGCAAGATCCACGGGGTAGGGAAGAAACAAATGAATTAGCACTTATTTATAGGCTAGAACGTTCTAACCTCCTCAATGAACTTTCTATTTTTGGCGGACTTTTTAATTTTTCCTTAGACTAAGGTTTTGATTTCACACTGGATATTTACAATTTAATTAGGTTTTTAGGGTTTGGCCTAGAGAAACCACCATTTCCAAGGGTCCAACCTAAAGTTTTTGATCGGGAAAAGTAAGGGTTTACTCACAATTATCTCAACCTCGCCAATTCATGGGTTTATTTACAGTTCGGACCTAAACTCCAAGGGTTTCCAAGGGTTCAAGTCCGGTTTTCAGGGGGTAAACTCGCATTTTCAGGGGGGTAAGTTCAAGTTTTCAGGGGTTCTGAGGGTCAAAACTAGGGTTTTCGTGTTTCTAATGTCTGTTGTTTATATACACGGGTCTAACACACATCTCAAACATGTTTCCGCATCACACAATCAATTAATACGGCCAAAATATGTACAGAATATACCACTCTCTCGATCAAAACATCACACAAAAACTCAAAAACAATGAACTTTTGAAAAAACTCAGTGCACACTCCCTGCGGGATTTCATCCCGACATTCGCCCCCGCTAAACCTGCACATCGTCCCGATGGGCCAACCTGCAAGATCCAACAGAAGAGTATCAGGGTTCTTTTAAAATCTCTTTTACACCTTTTTATCTTTTTCTTTCCAAAACTCAAATCATGATCTCATGCACTCATGCAATTTTTTATAAAGATTGGTATGAATTTTAGAAAATTAGGTAGATTCAAGCTTTACAAACATCATATTATGTTTCTGCGTCTACAATCTGACAAGTAATCACATGGATAGATCGTCGGCTTTCTAGATCTTTTGTTCGTTCAACTGGTTCAGATTCAACTGCTCATTCTAAGTACTAGCATATACATATGTTTCTACTAACTCAGTTTGTAGAAAATACCTCGATTCCCACTATTTATCTCCTACTTGTCCAACTCTCCATTAGATCTCTTTCTTTTCGTTTCTCTTTTTCATTTTTCTTTTCCTTTTTCTTTCCCTCTTCATCTCAGCTCAGCATTTCCTTTTGTCTTTTATTTTTCACAAATCGGCCTATGTCGAAATCGGGTGCGACTCATGGACTCGTCCGCCCGGCCAAGTTTATTCCACCTGTCTGCCGACCCGGCATAGCGCACGACATACACAACGTCAGCCCTGCATGAAATCGGCGTCAGCTCGTGGCTCTGACCACCCGATCAGAGTGACTCCACCTGCCTACCGACCCATACAGGCGCATGACAACAAATAGGTTAGGCCTACGACGAAACTAGCTACGGCTCGTGGTCTTGATCACCCGACCAAGGTGGTTCCACCCGCCTACTAGCCCATCATAGCGCACCAACGACATACACGCACATATACAGCTGGCATGAGTATGAATGTTTCTTTATAAATCATGGATCTTTTCTTTATAAATCATGATCCATATGGAGGTAAGGTCTCGCAAGAAATAAATACTAGGATCCAAAGTTTCCCACTCACTAAGTGTTCAAATCAATCAGCATATACATGCACTCGGTCTAAGCATGCCATCACATCCCCAAGCTTTCACTCCCAAAAGTCTCTAGTCCACTAACTGATTCTATTCATATAATTCCTAGTCGCTCATGCTTCGTGCAAACCCATAATAGATATTTGGTATCTTCATTCTACATGATTTTCATAAATCCATACATATCTTTATCGCACACATAAATGCAGTGCATATGCTCTATCAGAAAGAAAACAAATCTCAAATCAGAAACGTTTCACCTGGTCATTTTTCTTCATTTTGATCTAGCTTTTCTTTATCTTCATGGTCTATCAATCTTCATCAGCATCAACCTCAGTGTCATCAGCTCCCTCCAGTGTCATCAGTATCCTCCAGAAGTTCTTGCTCAATCTCATAATCTGCTTCATTTCTTTTCTTGAATAATTTTATCCTCTTCCCTGCAATCAAAGATCTCAAAGGAGTATTGTCTAACTCACGAAGTGCATACGTACCATTCTCAAACACAGACGTAACTACATACGGCCCAAACCATCGTTTGGTCAATTTCTTCCTAGCATCGTACTGAGTATCGAATGTACTGTCGTACACCAATACCCAATCATCTATCTCAATCCTACGTGGTCTCAGTCGATGGGTTTTGTCAAAATAGATCTTATTCTTTAGCCTTGACTCCTTTAACTTTTGGACTGCTTCTTTCAACTTTTCATTTCCTTGTTCTAACTGCTTTATTCTCAATGATAATAACTCTTCTCTCGTCATACCATCATTCCATGGGAGCGTCAACCATGTCACTATCTGAGTCTGGATGGGGAAGACTGGCTTCTGACAATACATCAATTCAGCAGGCATGAAACCTGTGGACCGAGTGTAAGTCATCCTATCAGCCCATAACGCGAATGGAAGAAACATAGGCCACTGCTTGATGTCATCGCTGCAAGCCTTAGAGATCGCCTTCACAATGGAAGGGTGACCTCTCTCGATTTTCCCATTTGCTTTTGGGTTATAGGCAGTGGTGAGAGACAATCGAATTCCATGATGATCAAAGAACTCTTTTGCCTCTCTCGCATCCAACTCTCCCCTGTCCGCAACCACTTTCTCAACGTATCCGAATCTTGAGATCACTTCTTCTAAAAGGAATTTGCATACATTATAAGTAGTCTTCGTACGAAGAGCTCGACCTTCCACATGGTTGGTCAAGTCCTCTCTGGCAAGTACAATGTATCTCATCCTATCTATCCCTTTGGGCATGGTTACAAGGTGGACTACCCACTTGTAATGGATACAAGGAGGGTAAGTCGGATGTAACGGGTCTCTGTGCCTAACTGATGAATGCACTTGGCATGTAGCACAAGTGTCTACAAAACCTCTCACACTCACATAAATTCCTGGCCACCAGTAAGCTTCCCTAATCTTCTCATATGTAGCATAAAATCCTTTGTGACCTGCCCATAAGGTCTCATGCATCTCTCTCATAACTTTTCTCTGAAGACTCCTCGAACTCAATACTCTCTGTGGACACTTCACCTTGCCTTTAGCGTGTCGCCAAATAAGCCCATCCTTCAAGAAAAAGTTGTAAGACTTTTTCTTGATGGATCTATACTTATTTGTGGACCAGCCTGGGGAAGGTTTCAGAGTACTCAGATATCTTCCAATATCTCTCCACTCACCATCATACTCACTCTCTTGGAAATGCTCATATACATACACCAATGGATCATATCTCATCACATGTGTATCTCTCTCTACCTCATCATCATCATCAGACTCATCATCGAATTTGGCCCTAGAAAGCATATCAGCCACTGTATTCGACTTTCCAGCTATGTGTACAAATGCAGGATTTATAAACTTTATATAAGAGATCCATCTAAGCATAGCAATATCCGGAGATGAACAATTCGCAATCATGCCAATCAGTGGAAGACAGTCGGTTTCAACTATCACATTCGCCCCAATGAAATACTCTTTATCGCTCTTTAAAGCAGTCACTAATCCCCATAACTCTCTCTTAATTTGTGGATATTTTCTTTGGGTATCATGTAGGATCTTAGCACCAAAGCGCACCGCATATCTCTGCCCCTCATCATCATCTTGCCCTATGACCCAGCCTATGCCAATAGGACTAGTATCAACGGTCAAAATGATAGGTCTTTGACCTGAATAGTCAACACGCTTCAGAATCGGAGCTTCAATTAGCAGTTGCTTTAGTTTACGCATAGCTTTCGACTGTTTCTCTGTCCATACAAACTTTTTTCTCTTTCTCAACAGATCATATAAGGGGTTCGCAACGTGAGCAAAGTGAGGAATCCATATCACATAAAATACACAGGCTCCTAGAAACCTTCTCACCTCACTGACATTACGACACACCTCAGAGATCCTGCTAATGGCCTCAACTTTCTGCGGGTACGGCTTGCGGCCATAATGTCCACACAGATGTCCTACAATGAGGACCTCATCAACGCCAAAAACCGATTTCTCTAAAGAAAGTGTTAGCCCCATATCTTCAAACCTCTCAAAGATCTTCTCACAATCTGAAATATGGTCACTCACAAACTTTCTACATCCTGAAGCATCTAAACTCATATCTTTCACTCTTTCCTCACATCCCTTTATTGGAACATCATCAATGAATGGCATAGTCACAGATGGTATAAAGTCTCGTAAAACCAGATTCATGGCATTCATCATGTGAGCCACAGAATTCGTCGCTCCCTGCGGCAAAGTACACATGCGTACAAGGCCCAATGGAGTCCTCATGGTCGTAATGTCTCTACTCTCCATAGCCAACTGAAACTGGTCATAACCTGAATAGAGATCACCCATAGAGTAGATGGAATGCCCAGCAAATGCTTCAGCAAACTCATCCACTATGGGTCCTGTCCCTACATTTCTAATTGTGACTTTATTCACAGGTTGCAGATCCTGAATGAAACGAAGCTTCCCATTTTTCTTCGGCACAGTAAACCACCTATTCGAATATGGAGCCGAGGAGGGTTCCAATATCCGCATGGAAATCTTTTCCTTTAGCAACCTCATCAGCTCAGGTAAGTGAGCCTTTGGGACTGGTATAGGCCGGATATTCCATGGTATATGTGGCACTGTAAAGATAATCATGGGAGATACTTGTTTCGGGTCTGCACAACCTATCTCATGTGGGAAAAGTGCAAACGCTTTTTCGTGTTTCTTGATGACTTCAATAAATTTCTGTTTCTCTTCTTTTCTCAGAAATAATTTCTCTCCAAACTTGATCTCTTTAATAGACTCATCAGTAAAATGATGCCCTATGAGCTCTCTTCGTCTCAGCATAGGGTCATCCGACACTCGCAGATACTTTTCATGACTATCTTCTGGCAATGGCTGAGCTATAGGCTTTACTTTCTTATCCACAGTCTTATACTTCGTATTTACATTTACTTCATGCTCTTTCATAAACTCCTTAATCGTCTCATACTCTTGGATAGAGCTGAGCATAATCATTTCTGATTTCTGATTTCTCTCAAATGCCTGCTCAAGCTCTTCCAGAGTAGTCGAACTTCTCTCCAACTGGATCACATCTTCAATCTTCTCATCAGGTAACATCATTCCTAAATGCTTATAGTATCTCTCATAAACTTTTCTGAATTTATTTGAAACATTTTCTTTCTTTAAGCATAGCAACTTGAATGCAGATGAATAAATAGAAAAACTTTCAAAACTATGTACAAAATCATGCGAGACGTCAAACCAACTCCCACTGTTGTCTCGCTCAACAGTGGATCCTAACATAAATTTTGATCAGCAGAAGCTCCATACTCTCCAACAGGCATACACTCATCATGGTCATGTGAATTAATAGGTTTCTTTCTTATATTCTTTCTATTCCTGGAGTGATTTGGACACACAATCATCACTTGCAAAGAATGAAGACCAGATCTAGAATGGATTCGTGCATAGGCAGATCCATCATCCATGGCCTTAGTCTCCATTCTTACCTCAGCTATAAAGGGCTGCCCAAGGATAGCCTCATATGAACAATGGTCCTGGACAAAGAAGTGAAATTCCTCAGAAATCCCACCTATGGTCACAGGCACAAAGGCGCATGCCCCAAGCAGTGCTCCTGAACCATTATCCGCTGTTCTCATCCTCCATCCATGATCTTTATCAATCGGCCACCTAAACTTATCATAGAGCTTCTTAGAAATCACATTTATCTCTGACCCTGAGTCAATCAAGGCCAGAGCAAAACATGACTCCTCATTGCTTCCTAGCTTCACCTTCATCTCAGGTGTTCCTCTCGCCCAAAAGGTCCTGCTAAACTCACTTTCTGTCTTCCTCATTTCATCATCAGGTATGATAGGACCTAGAGAATTTTTATGACACCTGGCAACCTCATCATCATCATCATCAGATGTATCACTCAATGTAACTGCTTCATTTGTCACTTGAATATCTTCAGGTGCTTCTTCCATCTCTACATCTTCAGGTAGTGGAAACCTCTTTCTCTTAACCAGCCTTATAAAACTGTCCTTGAACTCAGGCTTTGCTATGGAGAAGACCTGCTCCAAGGACATGGTTACTTGGCTCTTCAGTAAAATGTCATTTAATATCTCTCTTGCATCATTTTTCCTTTCCAACTCAGAAATTAATACAGCCTTTGGAGTTCTCTTCTTTTTCTTCTTCTTTTCTTTGTCAGCCTCTTGAATACTTTCTTGAATTTCATCTTTCTTTTGAACCGGTTCAGGTTCTTTCTCTTTCTCTTTAGTAAGTTCTTGAATCTTAGTTGGCCCAGCCGGCCTCTTTCCCTCTCTTATCTCTTTCTTCTTTGCCTCTGCCTGAGTAGCTACAGGCTCTTTGAATTGTACTTTCCTTTCTGGCTCTTTAGCCTTTTCTTTGGCCTCTTGGCTTTGCTTTCTGGTCACTCTTCTTTCAGGCTCAGTCTCTTCCTGACTCTCATCCCTTTTCCTCTTCTCCTCCACATTGGCTATATGGGAATAGACTGAGGATTCATCAACAGGAGACTTCCACGCAGTCTTCTGCATAATGGCATCCCTAGCCCTCACTAAAGCCTCAATGGAATAATTTCTTTGGGGTCGAGGTCTAGGCACTTTTTTATCTTCCTCCTCTACAGGCTCTAACCGTGCAGCTGATGTACTTGCATTATTGCTAGATAAATCTTCATAAAACTTCTTCATTCCCCCCTTTCCCCAATTCACAGGTAGATATCTATCACCAGTTGATGCTCTTTTGCTAGCTTAAGCTCTTCACAGGCATATGAAAAATGCTCTTGTGCATCACACCATACGCATCTCTTAGCCCCTCCAAACCCACTAGTCGCTCGTCTCTCAAAAGGTCCAGTGTTTCTTTGAAATGTGGTTTGCACTAGTGGTGTAGGTATCTGTTGGGCAACAGGCTGCACTAGAGGTGCAGGCTGTGGCATCACATAGCCGTGCATATTTGGAATGGGCATAGTGCCTCTCTGTAAAGTATCTGCATAACTCGTACTCGCCTGAGGAGGAGTGGGGTCCTGATATCCCATAGAATAAACTTTATTGTGAATTGTTGGAGCAAACCAATCACAAATTGGTGATTATACAGATCTTGGAGAATGCTTATGGTCAGAATGAAGCAAAGGAAGACATTTGCAAAAATGAAGAAGAAGTCAGAATGTTGTCTTGTACACATATGTACATTAGCATAGTCATAGATGACTTAGATCTTTTGTTCAGTAAGAATTATGTACAAATTATCTATAAATACCTTGAGAAAAGTCGGGGCATGTATGAGAGCATATGTGACAATAGTCAGATGTCAAGAATTAGGAAGATAGAAGCTATGAGATAGTGGAAAGTGAATTTGTGTTTGCTCTCATCACTCAGTTGTAATCTTCTGAGTTAATGAAGAAATATTGCGCCCGATCTTTTCGTGTCTGCTCCTTCTGTGTTTGATCATTAGCAAAATCCTTTTGAGGATATCTAAGTTGTTAGTTAATGAGCCTGTGACCTGAATTTCAGAGTCCAATTGTAAACAGGCTAGGAGAATTGTGAATAGGAACATTCATATGTGTTGAATGTCTACAGTTCTCTGAAACAGGCGCAAATTTCGTGTTTAATCTTTTGGTCAGTGCTCACTCCATAGTTTAAAGTTTTGTGCAAGCAAGCACTTAATCTTTAAGTTTGAAGGTGATCTACTCGTGGCTAAAAGCATTTGGCAAAACGGGTTAGATATTGTGAGAATCAAAGTTAAGAAGTTAGGGGTGTCTGAATCGACTTCTCAGAAGTACAGTTTCTGACATAGGTAACTTGAGAAGTTGATTTCTCAAGCTACACTTAATCTTTTGGAGTAATTCAACTTGGAATAGTTGCGCAATCTCTAGGAGATGATTCGTACAAAGTTTCATCAAAAACTTTACACGTTTGATAAGTCAATATAAGGAAATAGTGCAGCAGACTTTTCTGTGTATCATCTTCTTCACAGATTTGTTCATTTTTTGATAATTAGAAGTTGATCCTCTAAATGTGTGAAAGGTTTTGACTTATTCTTGGTATAGAGGTGCTCTAATCACAAGAATAAGTTGTTCTTTTGGAGATTAACATTCTCCATCAGTGGTATCAGAGCAGGAGACATCAATTTGAAGAAAAGGAGGATCTCGACTGCTGCAGATTCAAGAGATTCAACATTTGAAGGATCAAGAAGTGAAAGCTTGGAGTCAAAACTCGAGGAGAAGACAAATTGACATCAAGAAAGGCAAAAGGAGTTCAATTCGAAGTAAAGGTACATACATTGTTTGTAAAGCTTGAAGATTTTAATACACAGGTGGATACAAGATGGGAGAAAGCTTGCAGATTGATAAGCTAGATAGGGAGAACTATCCAGCATGGTCCATGAGGATGGAAGCACACCTCATGAGCAAAGATCTTATATCATTCATTACAGGAGATGAAGAAAAACCAGAATTTGCAGATCCAAGTATTCCTACTAGGGAGGAACTTGCAATGTTGAAGACTTGGATGAGAAAGGATGCTCAAGCAAGGAGCATCATCTACATGGCTGTAAATGATTACCTTCTACCTCACATCAGAGGTTTAGAAAGTGCTACAGATGTTTGGAATGCCTTGGAAGAGCATTTCCAAAATACAACTAAGTCAAGGAAGTCCTCACTATGGGCTGAGTTCACAACTTTCAAGAAGAAGAGCTCACAATCAATTTCAGATTATGTGGCAAGGATGAAAGATATTGCAGATAGCTTGGGAGCAGTGGATGAAGATATTGAAGAGGAAAAGTTGGTAAGACAAATACTTACAGGTCTAAGAGGTGATGAGAAGTGGAAGCCTTTTATATTGTCCATAGAATTGTCACTTGATCACTTTACTCCTGACCTTAATCAATTGCTAGGACACATGCTAACCTTTGAGCAGGATCTTAAAGGAGACAATGATAGAAGTACAAGTCAAGCTATGTACTCCAAAGATAAGAAAAAGAATGGCAAGGGAAAGCAATCAAATGAGGATGAAGGAAACTCAAATCAAGCCAACTTCACAAAAGGGAAGACAAATTTCAGAGGTAAAGGAAGAGGAGGTAAGAACAAAGATAATGCTAAAGCTTGTTGGATTTGTGGCAGAACAAATCATTTGGCAAATGATTGTTGGTATAACAATCAAAGTGGAGGATACAACAATCAGAATTATAGTCAAAGAGGTAGAGGAGGCAGAAACCAAAGAGGCAATTTCAGAGGAAGAGGTGGTAGGACATCATATGGTAGAGGAGGTGGAAGAAACTTCCAATCTCAGTCCTACAACAATAATTATTACAATTATGCATCAGATCAGAAGGATGACATGACTCTTATCCTGAATGCAACTCATGAATCAATGGGAGAAGATCAAAGAGTGTTTTATATTGACTCAGGGTGCAGCAACCATCTGAGTGGGAATCTATCCTTGATGACTGATATGGAAGCAAGGGTGAATGGACATACAGTTCAGACAGGTGACAATACCAAACATAAAGTGGAGAGCATTGGATCAGTGAAGACAAAGAGTGGAAGTACACTTCTGAGTAAGGTACTTTATGTTCCTACTATTCCTAAAAATTTGATAAGTGTAGGGCAAATTGTGGAGAAAGGATATGAGGTAAGATTCACAAATGATGGTGTCTATGTACAAGATCCAAATCAGGGATATAGAACCATAATTGCAGGTAAAAAGGAGGGAAGATTGTTCACTCTCAAAGTCCAAGGTAATGTAGGACATGCATTGTTTACCTATGGAGGTCAAAAGGTATCTGAATTAGACCTATGGCATAAAAGGCTAGGTCATTTCAATGAGAGAGCTATAAAGGAGATGTCAAAGAATCAGATAGTGCTTGGATTGCCAAACATTGAAGGGCAACATATGGTGTACAAGTGTGAAGCTTGTCAATTAGGTAAAGCACATAAAAGTTCTTATAACAAATCAGGGTACAAGTATTCAAACATGCTTGAATTGGTTCATACAGATGTATGGGGTCCCTCAAGGGACTATAGCATAAATGGATCCAGATATTATGTGTTGTTTGTTGATGATGCAACCAGGTGGATTACTTTGTATGTAATCAAGGACAAATCAGAAGTCTTCAAGACATTCAAACATTTCCATGCTTATGCAGAAAGGATCACAGGACAAAAGCTAAAGAGGTTAAGATCAGATGGAGGGGGAGAGTATTTCTCAAAAGAGTTTGATGATTATTTGTGGAATGCAGGTATCAAAAGAGAAGTAACTTGCAGGTACTCCCCTCAACAGAATGGAGTAGCAGAAAGGAGGAATAGGACTCTTGTAGAGTTTGCAAGAGCCATGATGAAGGAAAAGAATTGTCCAAATTACTTATGGGCAGAGGCCATTAACACTGCAACATACCTTGTGAATAGGTTGCCTTGCAAAGCTTTGGATGGAGGAACCCCTTATGAAGCATGGTGGGGTAAGAAGCCTAGTCTTGATCATTGTAAAGTATTTGGATGTATTGCATATGCTTATGTTCCTTCACAATTAAGACATAAGCTAGAACCAAAAGCAGAAAGGTATGTGTTTATTGGATATGATGATAGACAAATGGGTTACAGGTTGTGGAGTCCATCCACAAAGCAATTTCTTGTTACTAAAGATGTAACATTTGATGAGCAAAACACATGGTATACAGGATCACCAAATGAGTATGCAGGTGTTGAAGAAATTCAAAGGAAAGGAAAGGCAAAGGTAAAGGTATGTGAAGAAATTGTTGATGAAGTTGACTCTAGATGTAGAGTGCAGGATCATGTAGAAGAAGGGCCAAGATTTGATCCAGAATCAAATGAGGCTGAAACTTCAAGAAGTGCAGAAATCAGAAGATCTACAAGAGAAAGGAAAGAGCCTATAAGGTATAGTTATGATACATCTTTCCTAACAACAAGAGATTATGCTTACATTGTGAAAACAGAAGAAGATCCAACCACTTATGAAGAAGCCAAAGGTAAACAGAATTGGGAGAAGGCAATGCAAGAAGAGTATGATGCTCTACTTGAAAATGAAACTTGGGAGTTAGTACCAAGACCAAAGAATCAGAAGGTCATTGGATGCAAGTGGGTATATAAAACAAAGAGGTTTGCAGATGGTAAGGTGTCTAGATATAAGGCTAGACTTGTGGTTAAAGGTTATGCCCAAACTTATGGGGTAGATTATGATGAAACCTTTAGTCCTGTTGCTAAGATGTCTACAATTAGGACATTGATTGCTATTGCTGCTTGCAAAGGATGGAAATTATCACAATTGGATGTGAAGAATGCATTTCTTAATGGTTACATTGCAGATGAAGTATATATGGAGCAACCAGAAGGCTTCATGGAGTCAATTGGATCAGATTATGTGTGTAAGCTCAAGAGAGCTTTATATGGGTTGAAGCAAGCCCCAAGAGCTTGGAATTACAGATTGGTCAAGTTCTTGAATGAATGTGGATTTCAAGCATCAAAGGCAGATAGTAGCTTGCTAGTGAAGGCAAGTGAAAATGGATATATTTACATGTGCATTTATGTTGATGATATTATTGTTACAGGAACAGATGCTCAAGGAATCAATGAACTCAAGAAGCAAATAGAGAAGGAGTTTAAGATAAGTGACTTGGGAAACTTATCTTATTTTCTAGGAATGCAGATTGTGTATACTCAACATGGAGTATATGTTTCACAAGAGAGATACTTGAAGAATCTTTTGATCAAGTTTAACATGGAAGATTGCAAGACCTCAATCACTCCATTGGAGGTAAATCATAAATTAAGCAGGTATGGAGGTGAAGAGTTCAATGACATGAAGAAATATCAGAGTTTGGTAGGTAGTCTAATCTATGCTACCTTGACAAGGCCAGATCTATCATATGCAGTAGGTGTGTTGTCACAATTTATGCATTGTCCAAAGAAGACTCATTGGATTGCAGCCCAAAGGGTACTCAGATATATCAAAGGAACCCTAAGTGAAGGTTTGTACTATGGTTTCACTTCTGACACAAGAATCAAAGTGTTTAGTGATGCAGATTGGGCAGGTGACTCAGATGATAGAAGGTCTACTCATGGATATCTATGTTATGTTGGAGACAAGTTAGTGTCTTGGTGTTCAAAGAAGCAACACACAGTTGCTTTATCATCCACAGAGGCTGAGTATAAGGGAATGGTAGAAGCTGCAAAAGAAGTTATATGGTTGAAGACCTTGATGAAAAGTTTTGAGACTGATCATAGTACTCCAATAATTTTTGGAGACAATATGAGTTCTTTGTATTTGGCAGCTAACCCTGTTTTTCATGCCAGGACTAAGCATATAGAAATACAGTATCATTTCTTGAGGGAAAAGGTACTTGATAAAGAGATTGAAGTGATGTATACTCCAACAAAAGAACAAGTGGCAGATATGATGACAAAAAGCTTGGATGGACCTAAGCTACAGAGATTCAAGGAGATGGCAGGAGTGAAGAAGAATGGAATAATCACAATTAGTGATTGAGGGGGAGCTGTTGGAGCAAACCAATCACAAATTGGTGATTATACAGATCTTGGAGAATGCTTATGGTCAGAATGAAGCAAAGGAAGACATTTGCAAAAATGAAGAAGAAGTCAGAATGTTGTCTTGTACACATATGTACATTAGCATAGTCATAGATGACTTAGATCTTTTGTTCAGTAAGAATTATGTACAAATTATCTATAAATACCTTGAGAAAAGTCGGGGCATGTATGAGAGCATATGTGACAATAGTCAGATGTCAAGAATTAGGAAGATAGAAGCTATGAGATAGTGGAAAGTGAATTTGTGTTTGCTCTCATCACTCAGTTGTAATCTTCTGAGTTAATGAAGAAATATTGCGCCCGATCTTTTCGTGTCTGCTCCTTCTGTGTTTGATCATTAGCAAAATCCTTTTGAGGATATCTAAGTTGTTAGTTAATGAGCCTGTGACCTGAATTTCAGAGTCCAATTGTAAACAGGCTAGGAGAATTGTGAATAGGAACATTCATATGTGTTGAATGTCTACAGTTCTCTGAAACAGGCGCAAATTTCGTGTTTAATCTTTTGGTCAGTGCTCACTCCATAGTTTAAAGTTTTGTGCAAGCAAGCACTTAATCTTTAAGTTGGAAGGTGATCTACTCGTGGCTAAAAGCATTTGGCAAAACGGGTTAGATATTGTGAGAATCAAAGTTAAGAAGTTAGGGGTGTCTGAATCGACTTCTCAGAAGTACAGTTTCTGACATAGGTAACTTGAGAAGTTGATTTCTCAAGCTACACTTAATCTTTTGGAGTAATTCAACTTGGAATAGTTGCGCAATCTCTAGGAGATGATTCGTACAAAGTTTCATCAAAAACTTAACACGTTTGATAAGTCAATATAAGGAAATAGTGCAGCAGACTTTTCTGTGTATCATCTTCTTCACAGATTTGTTCATTTTTTGATAATTAGAAGTTGATCCTCTAAATGTGTGAAAGGTTTTGACTTATTCTTGGTATAGAGGTGCTCTAATCACAAGAATAAGTTGTTCTTTTGGAGATTAACATTCTCCATCATGAATACTCGCCATTTCTTTTGACATAGACGCTTGCATCGTAATAAGATTCTCTATCTGTCGACTGAGAATCTCAATCTGTAGCTCCATTGGCGATCGCGAAGTGGATGCAACATTAGCAAAAGCTGACGTTGCAGGCACATTCGGAATTGCCGGAAGTGGAGCTTCCCTAGGCGGTTGTGGTGTTACCACTGCAGGTCTGTCGTATAATACCGCCTGGCATTGCCTCATTTGGGCAACCGCTTCTACCTCTCTCCTTACTACACCCCAATCTTCAGTCAATCCAAATCTCTTCCCAGGCTCTTCAATCCTCCTTTCGACCTCAGTCCTGTCTTCAAGACTTAAGATCCTAAGGAAAGATATAACTAAGTCAGGTTTCAAAGCATCTAAATCGGCCTGTGGAAGTTGTTCATATCTTCTCAAGAACTCATTCAAAAGTTGAGTGAGGGATGCAGTGGGCTTCGGAGAGCTTATCCACCGCAAGAACCCTTCTCTACTGTGTTGGGAAAAATCTTCCAAATAAAACAACTTATGCAATTCTTTTCTGAATTCGGCCCAAGGCTTTGCTATATGTGCTGTAATAGGGGCTAAAATGGATCCTGATACTACCCGTGTAAAGTAATGTATAAACACATCCTCGGGTAGACCATAAATCCGTGCCTGTTCCTCAAAAACATCTAGGTACTTGGTTACATTCAAGCCTGTAAACTTTCTTTTTTCTCTCAATACCGCTTGGACTACGCGGGCCCCTTGTTTCTCTATTACCATTTCCTTGAATATATCCTCCATCTCTCTTCTCTACTCTGTCCTAGAATGTAGCACAAGGTCCAACGTAAGTGGCTCAATTATTTCTCTAAGCTCTGAGTAGAGATCAGAGAAGAGGCTTGATGAGTCACGAGCCAGGAGGTAAAGGTCAGTCTAAGCTCTCTGATTTGCCTAGGCCAAAGTCTAATCAAACTGTCCTCTCTTCGATTCCCAAGATTTCAATGTATTTTCCCCCTTTTTGTGATAAGTTTTCTAATGTTCTGTCTAAGCTATGAAATCAGTAAATCCCTAGTCTTAGCAAGAAGAAAAAGTGCTCACACGTATGGACTAAACTAATGCAAAGTGTGGATGCTCAAACTCAAGCAGCAAGACAATCTTTCTGTTTCAGTAGTGTATGTGAAGCAATGCAAAATTTCAAATAACTTGAAATGCTAGTACCTGAAATCTCTGTCCGATGCCGAGGTTCTTGTCTCTTTCCTCAAGGAGTAGGTGACGCGATGAGGATCACCGGGCAACCGCCTCGCTTCACGTCGGGTTCAGGTGTCGGGAAGAAGGAGGTCGTGGCGGAAAGCCGGCACGTGGGGTTGGATCAAGCCCCGCTTTGGTGCGCCGTTCCCGCTGTCCTGCGAGCGGCGTCTGCGCGCTGAGCGGCGTCTGCGCGCTGGGCGCCTCGCCTGTGCTCTCTGGAGCGTGCGCGATCCTCGTACGCGTGGGACCCTCGCCCCTCGGAAGTGTCGAGATGTGCGTGCGTGCACGACCGTAGGCGTCGAGAAAGAGACAAATTAGATACAACACTGAATCTCGAAATCACTGGGTCGGTGTGTATACAAACTCAATGATACAATAAAATCTCAATGATACAGTGGTGCCCGCAATAGTGCGGGTCTCCGATACAAAAGTCCGCTACAGTGCGGATAGATAAATAAAAATAAATGCCGCCACTACAGTGCGGATCGGCTGGATATGATGTAGGCTTCCCGCTACAGTGCAGGAAGTCACCCTCGATCTTTGTCTTCTGGTCTTTGCGGTTTAATCTTTTCTTCACTTTTCTTCGCCAAGCTTCTCTTCAAGTCCTCACTTTGTAGCTCTTTACTTCAAAATCCACACAAATCTCTGATCACGCAGTAACCTGGAGGTGACAATCCACGAGCAAGATCCACGGGGTAGGGCAACATGTTAGTACATTGAGAAACATACTTGAAAAACTATTAGCACATTAAAACTCATAAAAACACTTTATACTTTTGATTTGTTTCATTTTCTTTTTGAAATTGTAAGGCATTCATGCACATAAATATATGGAAAAAAAAATACATGCATAGTCACAAACACCCTTCTTCTTCCCTCCTTTCTCTTCTCTCTTCTAGCCCCTTTTCTCCTCCTGTACTAACTGCTTTTTCTTCAAACGTTTTGCTTTGGCCTTCTTTTGATTTGGCATTACAGAAAGCTGATTTTCAGCTGATAGTCTCTCACTCTTAAGAGAAGTTACCCTTTCAATCTCACAATTTTTTTATGATTCCTCTTCTGCATTTACAACAGAAGTTGGCTTCTCTGACTCTTCTGATTCATCAGTTACATATTCATTCACATCCATTGATTCAATAGCTTCATTATGAGCTGAGACAAGTGTATCAAAGTCTGTCCCTGCTTGAAGTAGGTCATCATATTTTCCTGCCTGGATTATCTCCCCATCCCGTAGAACTCGGTTCAAAATTCTGCCTGTTGGTGTAGAATAAAAAAAAAAAATGACATCGGCGCACTAAAAATGGATTCATTCATGGTGAGAAAGAGCTTCTGGGCTGCCTTTAAACCAAAAACGAAGACTAAAAACGCTCGCAGAAAAACACAAAATGCACTGGCAAATGCCAGAATCATATACACCATTATCATCCTCACATTATGACTTCTTGATTGATGTCCATCAGTCGCAGGGCTAGCCCATGCCATCCACCAATTACTACCCACTTGCAATAGCTGGAAAGCAAGCTGAGCTAGCACAATTATTGGAATAAGGAGTCCTCCATAGGCGGCAGTCATGTATGACCAATAGACTTCTCCAACTAACTCTCCCCTTCTCTCTCTCTCTTTCAGATACAATCTAGGGACAGAAACAATATGATCAGTTACTTTAACTGGTATTTTAGAAACATTCTGAAGTAAATTGTGGGGTTTGGGCTCCCTTTGCCTTGCCTCTAGTTGCAGCTGTTGTTCTTAACTGTTCTCCTCCCGTGCAAAAGTTCTGGGAGTTAGCCTTGTAATTTCTTTTCTGCATCAATATTATATTTTCTGTTGTGTTCAAAAAAAAAAAAAAAAAAAAAAAAAAAAAAACTCTCCCCTTCTCTCTCTCTCTTTCTCTCTCTCTCTCGCGTGCGTGCGCGCTGCGCCGCCGTGGGAGGGGGGGAGAGTTAGTGGACCACGTCAAATCCTGTCTCTTTCAATCACGTGGACCACGTCAAATCCTGTGAGCATCGCCTGAAGTCTCTCTGTCCGAGTGTGTAACCCTCTCCAATAGCGCCGCCACTTATGATCATCTCTCTGACAAGCGGCTCTATAGCCCCATATCTCAGCGTTGGATTGCCGCCGCCTTATCTATCTCTCTACGTGGCTTTCTGTGAACAGGCCTCCAACCCCTCTCTCTCTCTTGTGTGCGCGCCTCTAGCGTGCCTCCCTCTCTCTCTCTCTCTCCTCCACTGCCAGATATGCAGCAGCGCACCGTCGTCAGCTTCTCTCTCTGCGGATTCTCCGCCAGGCAGTTTACTTCCCATTGCTCGTCTGGAAATCCATACAAGCATAGATTCTCCTGGTTCACACTGTTGGTAAAAAGGCGTCAACATTGTCACAGCCTATTTTTCTATCCAGCCCTTTTCAGTGCTTGGGGGGTATGTCCTGTGGCGCCAAATTGTGCGCAACTATGAGGGGTACTAGTACTCCTCATACCAAGCTCTCATTGCCTTCTTCAACACGAGTTGCTAATCGAATATAAACGTGTTCTGGCAATCTTCTTGGTGTCCCTTGTGTTGGCTCATGCATTTTGTGGGTTTGAACGTCTCAAGTGGTATCAGAGCAACGACCCTAGGGGAAGCCTCTGGACGGGCGGACTGTCACACCAGTGCTGGCAGCGCCATCTAACGTCCCGGGCCCATCCGTGGGAAGTTCTTTTGACGTCGCAAGAGGTATTTTGCCCTCCCTCCCTCCCTCAAGCAAGGCACCCCCTTGCCCCCCCCCCCCCTTTCAAGCAAGGCAACCCCTTGCCCCCCCCCCCCCTTTCCCCCCCCCCCCCCCCTTTCAAGCAAGGCACCCCCTTGCCCCCCCCCCCCCCCCCCACCCCCCCCTCCTCCTAGCAAGGCAACCCCTTGCCCTCCCGCCGTCCCCGCGCTATCTACCGTTGCCACCGCGCTAGCCGCTGCCGTTCCCGCGCTATCCGCCGTCGGTCCCCGCCGTACCCATCACGCAACGCCGAACCCCGTTTAACCGGTGAACCTTTCCCTCACTGCTAGGTGCCCGCGTGCCCTAGACTCCCTCCTCCTAGGCTCCCTCTTCCTTCCGAGTTGCCGCCGGTTGGCTACACGCCACCATGGCCAGCGAACACGACGTTGGCACGGCCGGTCTAACTTCGGGGACGGAACGCGCCAAGAACGTGACTGAACGGCGCCGCCGTCACAAGGCCCAACGGGCTGCCTTAGAAGAGGAACTCAATCGCCTTCTCTTGGTGAACGCCGAGCTACATGAACGACTCCAGGAGGCCGAACTCAACGCCGACATCCACACCCAACCCGAATCCGACCAAGCTCCACCACATCCTGACTCCGTCCACGATCGCATAGATAGACTCGAAGACACCCTCTCTAGATTAACTACCCTAGTAGAATCCCATCTCTTAGCCAAGGACCAATCTCAACCCCAACCACAACCGCAGTCAAGCACCCAACCAGCTCCCCAACCCACTCCGACCCATACATCCCAACAACCACCAACCCCTTTAAATCCCACTCCGATCACCCAAATGCAACCGGTGGACATCGACGACCCCGACTCCTTCGGCTTCTTCAAACCGAACCCCCCCGACAAGTACCGAGGCGGCCGAAGCTCCATTGCCGTCAACCGATGGATCGAAGGTATGGAAAGCTACCTCCAGATGCTCCGGGTTGGCCGCAACCATTGGACGCGCATCGCCGGCCAATTCTTACAAGACGAAGCCTCAGCATGGTACATGGTGGAACACAAGAAGCAAGCCTGGCCCTGATGGGATCATTTTACGGCGGCCATCGTCGACTACTTTGTACCTCGCAACGAAGCGTTCCAAGCACGTGACGAATGGCGCAACCTCCGTCAAGACAAGTTCATCGGGCCTTATGTATCACAATACCGCAGGCTCATGCTTCGCATCAACGACATGGCTGAAATTGATCGCTTACACGGCTTCCTTTATGGGTGCTCCCCGTACTACCGCAAAGAAGTGGAGAAGCAAGACCCCCAGACGTGGGAGGACGCAGTCCGCATTGCAGAATGGCTCAATGACGCTTACTCCAACCGGCTGGCTCGTTCAACCGACGGAAGCCAAGCTCCCCGCAAAGACTCAACCTCGAACAAAGAGCAAACCTCCACACACCGCAGATCAACCAAACAACAACGTGGTCAAGGTTTCAAAGCCCTCCCGGCCCCAACAGACAACCGTTCAGGGTCCCCGAACCGAAACAACCAAACCCGGCGCGACCCCCGTCCGGTCTGCAAACATTGCCAAGGCAGTCACCCCACTGAGAAATGCTGGCGGAAACGAACCGACACTAGGGTGCAAGCAACGAAGACCGAAGAGGCATCCACCTCCGGCCCGAAAATCACCGAGATTCACAGTGACAAATCAGACGACTCCTCCCCCCGCGGACCGTCCACATCAAAGGGCAAGGCTCAGTGCCATTCAGTTGCATTACCCATCATACACCAAGTGTTCATTATGGGAGAAGTCACAGGCGAACGCATGCCGGTGATGCTGGACACGGGTGCAACCCACAACTTCATGACTCCGCAGTGTGCTCAACGCCTTGGACTCAAGATCAGTAAACGGCTCCGCATGTCCGTGGTCTTTGCTCAGGGAGAGGCCAGTCATGTGCGTTACGCCGACGGTGTCCCGGTCCGGCTAGGCCAATGGTTTGGTCACCTGAACTTCCTGATTATACCGATGGAAACATTCGAAGTCATCCTAGGCCTCGAGTTTATGGATAAACACATGATCTCCTTTTTCGGCAAAGGGGTAGACAAAGTGCTTCTCGATCAGAGTGGGCAGGCCATCGTCGTTGACTGCAATCGAGTCCAGGCTCCTCGTACGGACGAACCCTCTGACAGTGAACCAAGGGAATCTAAGCAGAAACATACGAGCAAAGAGAAAGCACAAGCTCGAACGTCAACCTCCACACACACGCCATCACCATTATCACACAAGCAATTTCGACGAGCAGTCTATCAAGGTGGGATCGCACACTTATGCGTTCTCAGACCGGTCGTAGAGGAGAAGGGACCACGGCCCATCGACGTCTCAAAGATTGGGCACCCAAGTTTCCAGATGTTAATGGAAGAATTTTCAGATGTTCTCACAGATACCCTTCCACCCGGTCTTCCCCCTTTACGTAATGTCCAGCATCGGATCGACACGCTCCCGGACCACCCACCACCATCGCGAGCGCCATACAGGATGAATGAGGCCGACCTTCAGGAGCTGAAGAGGCAATTACAGGAACTTGAAGTGCAAGGATACATCCGACCAAGCAACTCCCCATATGGAGCCCCCGTCCTATTTGTGAAGAAGAAAGACGGCTCCCTACGCCTATGCATCGACTATCGAGCACTCAACAAAGGCACAATCAAGAGCAAATACCCCGTGCCCGTGATGGAGGAACTTTTAGATCGCTTGGGCAAGGCACGATACTTCACGCGCATAGACCTCCGATCCGGGTACCATCAAATCAGGGTGGCCCAAGAACACATCGAGAAGACGGCCTTCCGCACACGCTACGGCAGCTATGAGTGGCTCGTCATGCCATTCGGGCTTACAGGCGCACCGGCTACCTTCTGTCGAGAGATGAATGATGGCTTTCGAGACATGCTCGACCTCTTTCTCATCATCTACATTGACGACCTACTGATCTATAGCCGAACATTAGAAGAACATTATGAGCACGTTCGGGCGGTCTTGTTACGACTACGGCAACGTCGGCTCTTCGCCAAACCAAGCAAATGCGAGTTCTGCATGAAGAAGGTGGAATTCTTGGGGTTCATCGTTTCTGAACTGGGCCTCCACGCCGACCCCCAGAAAGTCGAAGCAGTACTCAAGTGGGCCCCCCCGAAGACCATCAAAGAGGTGTGAGAATTCATCGGCTTTTGCCAATTTCTCCGCCGTTTCATCCAAGGTTTCAGTAAGATCGCGGCCCCGCTCTTGGAGTTGGTCAAAGAAAAGGAGCCCTTCAAGTGGGGAGCAGACGAAGAAGAAGCCTTCGAAGCATTGAAGGTTGCTATGTGCAATGCCCCGGTTCTCAAACTTCGAGAATTCGACAAACCTTTTGAAGTTCACACAGATGCTTCAGGTTCAGCCATCGGCGGCGTCCTCGTACAAGACGGACAACCCATTGCCTACGAGTCGCATAAACTCACCGGCCCCGAGGTCAGATGGAGCACACATGAGCAAGAAATGTTAGTCGTTATCCACTGCCTACGCAAGTGGCGGCACTACATTCTGGACAAGCACACAAAGGTCTTCACGGACAACATCTCCTTGAGGTACTTTACATCTCAACCCAAGTTAAGCCCAAAGCAAGCAAGATGGCAGGATTTTCTTGCCGAATTCGATATCGAGATCATTCACAAGCCGGGCAAACAGAAGGTGATGCCAGATGCACTTAGTCGAAGACCCGAGCTCCAGGCGATATCCACCGTATCTTCAGATCTCAGAGGCAGAATTCAACAAGCACAAGCACAGGATGCCCAAGTTCAAGAACTACTTCAGGAAATGCAAACGGCTCAAGCCCCGCAGCACTACACACTACAAGAGGGCCTTCTCCATCGCAAAGGAAAAATTTATGTTCGAACGACTTAGAGCTATGCAAAGAGCTACTGTGGGAGGCACATGATTGCAAAGTGGCCGGCCATGGAGGTCAAAACCGCAGCTATGAGACGCTCCACAAACACTTTTATTGGCCCCGCATGAAGGCACAGGTCCAGGAATATGTAGAAACATGCCCAACATGTCAGTTAGTCCGTCAAGATAGGGTAAAACCCGCCGGCCTTCTGCAACCACTCCCGATTCCCAACCGACCGTGGGACATGATTAGCATGGACTTCATCACTGAACTCCCACCGTCTTCGGGGTTCAACACCATCTTCGTTGTGGTCGACTACTTCACCAAACAAGCACACTTTATCCCGGCCAAACCCCCGCTCAACGCCAAGGCCGTGGCTCAGCTTTTCTTCACACACATCGTGAAGTATCACGGGTTGCCTCTCGCCATAGTGTCGGACCGGGACGGCCGTTTCCTAAGTCGGCTATGGACGGAGCTTTTCCGCATCTTGGGGACGCAACTTAGGTTCTCCTCATCTTATCACCCACAAACAGATGGGCAAACCGAACGGGTCAACCAGACGATCGAAGATTACATCCGAAACTATGTTAGAACGGACCAAAAGGATTGGGCGAAGCACTTAGACATTCTAGAGTTCCATTACAATGCTTCCGTCCACTCAAGCACGAAGATGACCCCATTCGAGTTGGCGACCGGCAAAGAGGTAATCACACCCTTGGCTCTCACGCAAGACTCCACACTTGCAACAAACGACCCCGATTGCGGTGCTTTCTTGGATCAGTGGAAGACAAAGTTAGAAGAAGCAAAGTCCAGCTTGCAAAGAAGCAAAGAACGCATGGCTCGCTACGCAAACAAGAAACGACGACCCGGCGAAGAATTTCAAGTCGGTGACCTTGTCCTCGTCAGCGCACGAAATATCACTCTCCCAAAGAACATCACGCAAAAGTTCAACCATCGCTACTACGGACCATACAAAGTGGAGAAGCGGATCAATGAAGTCACTTATAGCTTGGAGCTTCCCGACAACGTGCAATTTCACAACGCCTTTCACGTCAGCCTCCTGAAGCGGTTCAAACCCGACTCCAAGTACGGACGCGAGATCCCGGTGCTACACGACGGAGAGAACCAGTTCGAGGCAGAAGCTATCTTACGGGACCGGATCACTCGCGATGGTCCCCAGTTCCTCATTAAATTCAAAGGACGACCCTTAGTCGATTCGGACTGGCTTCCGGCCAACACCTTTGGGCCCGACCATCCATTAGTTCGCAAGTATTATCGCCACACTTAAGCCCCATGTAATGTTCCCAAATTTTTGTAATCACACCAACTTTTGTAAGACCCGAACCCGCTTGTTGAGGACACCAAGCTCTTCAAGCCGGGGGAGGATGTCACAGCCTGTTTTTCTATCCAGCCCTTTTCAGTGCTTGGGGGGTATGCCCTGTGGCGCCAAATTGTGCGCAACTATGAGGGGTACTAGTACTCCTCATACCAAGCTCTCATTGCCTTCTTCAACACGAGTTGCTAATCGAATATAAACGTGTTCTGGCAATCTTCTTGGTGTCCCTTGTGTTGGCTCATGCATTTTGTGGGTTTGAACGTCTCAAACATCGGTGACAAGAGCTTTGAGGATGCCTGAGCGACGGCCGAGAAAATCTCTAAACACCTCGTCTACAGTGCGTGGATTAGGCGGAAGAGAATTCTCCTCCATGCGAAATCAGCTGCCCATGCCCCTTCAAGGCTCTCTCTCTATCGGGCGCAGCCTGCCCGCGTCTCATCTCTCTCCTCTTCCGTGTACAAGCGGTGCCAGAGATCTCTCAATCTCTGATTATCTCTCTCAGTAGTTCCTTTCTCTGCAGAGAGCGCTAATGGAGAGCATGACATATCACCGCCCTCTGTACAAATTCTACCATCGGCTTTGAAGTACTTTAATGGAACATCATTACAAAAGTAGTACACAGAGATAAACAAGCATACAAAATCTTTGCCTCGCTGTTTTTATCATATCATAAAACCCACAAAATTCCTGAGATGAGCTTGCTTGGCTATGGTGGTCATTTACATTCTCTCTTAATCCTCTCTCCCTAAATGCAATATCGTAAGGTATGTGAAAGAACACGAATGAACAAGTAAAGTCATGGAGCATACTTGGAGGTGACAATCCACGAGCAAGATCCACGGGGTAGGGAAGAAACAAATGAATTAGCACTTATTTATAGGCCCCCCCCTTGGACTCGCTTCTAGAACGTTCTAACCTCCTCAATGAACTTTCTATTTTTGGCGGACTTTTTAATTTTTCCTTAGACTAAGGTTTTGATTTCACACTGGATATTTACAATTTAATTAGGTTTTTAGGGTTTGGCCTAGAGAAACCGCCATTTCCAAGGGTCCAACCTAAAGTTTTTGATCGGGAAAAGTAAGGGTTTACTCACAATTATCTCAACCTCGCCAATTCATGGGTTTATTTACAGTTCGGACCTAAACTCCAAGGGTTTCCAAGGGTTCAAGTCCGGTTTTCAGGGGGTAAACTCGCATTTTCAGGGGGGTAAGTTCAAGTTTTCAGGGGTTCTGAGGGTCAAAACTAGGGTTTTCGTGTTTCTAATGTCTGTTGTTTATATACACGGGTCTAACACACATCTCAAACATGTTTCCGCATCACACAATCAATTAATACGGCCAAAATATGTACAGAATATACCACTCTCTCGATCAAAACATCACACAAAAACTCAAAAACAATGAACTTTTGAAAAAACTCAGTGCACACTCCCTGCGGGATTTCATCCCGACACCGGCCGTGCCAACGTCGTGTTCGTTGGCCATGGTGGCGTGGAGCCAACCGGCGGCAATCCGGGAGGGGAAGGGGAACCTAGGGTCACAGGGGGCTAGGGCGTGCGGGCTCCTAGAGGGCAAAGGCGATGGTCCACCGGTTAAACACGGGTGTGGCAGGGGAGCACAGGGCTAACGGCGGGTAACGTGGGTGCTTATCTTGGAGGGGCCGCGGACGGTGCCGGGAGGGGGGGAAGGGGAGGGGGGGCAAGGGGGTGCCTTAATTGAGGGGGAGGGTGGGCAAGGGGGTGCCTTGCTTGAGAGGGGGGGGAGGGGTGCCTTGCTTGAGAGGGAGGGAGGGAGGGTGAAGGAGCTCTTGCGACATCAAAGAACTTCCCACGGACGGGCCTGGGACGTTAGATGGCACTGCCAGCAGTGGTGTGATAGACTGCATGTCCAAAGGCTTCCCCTAGGGTCGTAGCTCTGATAGCACTTGAGACGTTCAAACCCAGGAAACACATGATCCAACAAGAGGGACACCAAGAAGATTTCCAAGAACATGTTTATATTCGATTAGCAACTCATGTTTATAAGAAGGCAATGAGAGCTTGGTATGAGGAGTACTAGTACCCCTCATAGTTGCGCACAATTCAGCGCCACAAGGCATACCCCCAAGCACTGAAACTGCCTGGATAGAAATACAGGCTGTGCAAGGGTGGGGGGTAGGGGGGGCGGGGGGAGGGGGGCGGGCGGGGAGGGGGGTCGGGCTGAGCGGGCAGGGGGGCGGGGGGCCAGGGTTTTTTTTCTCGAAATTTCCTTTTTTCTAATTATTGTTTTGGGAAAAATAAAATGCCTGGGGGCGGCTTTTTTTTAAAGTGAAAATATCCTAAAAATGGAGAAAAATACCCAAAAAATCCCAAAAAAGTAAAAAAATCCAAAAAACTCTAAAAAAATTCTCAAAAAATTCCATACAGATCTAGGCCAATTTCGTCACTCAAGACCACAGAGAGGTTCCTTTATTCCTCCAATTTGGCAAGAAAATGATACTTAAAAAGGATGAAAAATGCTAGAAAAAATCTAAAAAATGCTTGAAAAATTCCCAAAAATTTCCAAAAATGTTCAAAATTTGTACCTATGCAAAGGGCTATGAAATGGTTGCTAAATTTTCTAAAACTCAAGAGACAAGAATTATAAAAAGGATAAAAACTACTAAAACTTGAACAAAAATGACATGAGAAGGCTATGTACAACCTGGACAAATTTTGCAGGTTCTAGGTGATCCATAAATCTTCACTTTTGTTGATGATAGGCCTTGAGCCTTGATATGTGGACTTAGAAAAACTCCTCCATAATCTCCACTTGTACCGCACTTCATTGGTTTTGTCTTCTTGTTGGGCACACTAGTCATCTGATAGGGGTACCCTAAATTCTTCAGTAAAATATTATCTCCTCCATACTACATCTTTTGTATCTTTGTCTCAGCTACATTATGACTTAATCTGCAAAATTCCATTTTTACTATTCGAGCTTCTTTATCCAATGGAACCCTTTGTTTCCAAATACTTGCAGGTACTCTTTCCACATCCTTGTAAAGCTTGAAGGGTGGAGTCCAATCTTTTCCATTGTATGTTCCGCCATCAAGTTAATGCCAGAACCACCATCCACAATAACTCCCTGAAACTCATGACCTTTGATAGAGACTGTTAGCTGAGGGCTCTTATAATCTGTGAGGGGTGCTTCCCCTACACCCTTATCTTTTTGCATAACAGCAACCTTTTCCACTAAACTTGTTGTGGACATCTCATCAATTATCTGCAATAGTTCTGACCCGAATTTCCCATCCATCTTTATTAAATAAAAAATACTGACCTCCTTTTTCATGGACTTGAGTAGTCTGGAAGCTTCTGATTCCTTAAGAGCATAGGCTCCATTTGACTTATCAAACTCCTCATGAGCCCTATTGAATGCATATCCAATGGCATCATTGGTACCTATCAGATTTTCTTTTTGTCTTGTATCTGCACATGTGGTGGGTTTGTCTTCAGATGCAACTTTATCTTTGTTCAATCCATTAATCATTGATCCTTGACCTATGTCCACTTGAGCCTTCCCCTTGCTTCTTGTTTGCACTGTAAAAGATTCAATTTCTTCTAGCTGCACCACCCTGGTAGATGGTGATGGCACATTGACTTGATCTACCATTTCTTCTTTCCACATAGAAATCATTTGAATGTGGGGTCCGGATGAGGATGCTTGGTTCTTAGGAAAACAATTAGTATAGTGGTCTCTCGCCTCTGGGCAGTTCCTGCAAAGAGGGGCATTTTTTGGAAGAGTGCACCTACTTTGATAGTGCCCACATTCTCCACATTTAAAACAAATAATTGGCCTCCTAGGCCCATTTCCAAAATTATCCCTCTGTCTAGGGTTGTAGTTGTTACCTTGATTGGGTGCAACAGCCATCACATTTGCTGGTGGTATTGATCCTCCTTGTGTCCAATATGTTGTTGCAGACATTCCTCTTGATTGGCATTCCTAGGCCTCATGACCAGATTTCTTGCATAATTGGCAAGTCACACTTAAGAGAGGACATTCACTTACTATATGACCTTGCTTGTTGCACATGGTTCACCAAAGTCCACTCTTGATGCCACCCCCTTTGAGTTCCTGCAACTCCTATCGCAGCTGAGCCAATTCCTCTGCTTGGGCTTCCTCCTCCTTTTCGAGCTTCGATGCCTCAATCTCCCTTCTCAATTGAGTAACAACATTCTCCTCCTCTTTGTGGGGCTTATTGCTTTTTACTTTAGCTCCTTCCTTACCTGGATTACTAGATCCTCCATTTCTGTAGAATAGTGTAGTTGAGAAGAGCTTGTTGCATATTGGTGCCTTACTTGTTCCAGTCGTGTAGCTGTATTTATGAACTCCTCGATGGAGGCTGTTGGCAACACTAATTCCTTGATTTTACATTGTGTTGCTATGGGAAGTGGTTTAGTCAATCACTTCTTTATAAAAAAAGCATGGGGAGGATTTGGTAGTTTGGCCATCAGTGCCTTAGCTCTGGTCATAAATTCTGGGAAGGTCTCCCCACGACCTAGTTTTAACTTTTCTAAATCTTCAATAATGTTTTCAGTAGTGTTTCCTTGTTGAAACTCTATTCTAAATGCTTCCTTCATCAAATCCCATGTGGTGAAATGGTTATCAACAAACTGACTAAACCATTTGTCTGCGAGCCCTTCTAATGTTGCATGGAAAGAATAAAAAATGCGTCCTCTCTTCCCATCAGACCCCTTGTTTTACATAATGCTGAAAATCTCCTAATGTGCTCATTTGGTTCTTCTTGTGCTAGCCCTCTGAATGATGGAAATTTGATATTCAGTCTAGAACCTGGGCTGCCATATTCTTAACTGATGATGTCGATGACGATGGGCTAGTTGATCTTTGAATAACCTTTTGTCTTGTTGGTTTGCAGGGGACCCTCAAGCCTTGGGACCGAGTTGCAGTCATGAGGTGTTCATACTCCTTAGTTTAAGAGAATGCCAATGGAAAAAAGATTACCTATACTGCTGTTGGTACCCTTGAGTCTTCTGCACTTTGCAATTTGCCTCTCCTATGCTCAAATCTCCTTGGTGTCCCACCGTGCATGACAAAATTTGTTGGGGGATTCTTGGACAAGAAGGGATTTGAGTGTTTGTAGGAGAAAAGGGAAAGACAAGAAGAAAGATACACACTCGAAGCCTCTGTCGATTGATTATAATGAGACAAATACAATGGTGATGCACAATACAATCCAATGCTTCTGTGAAAAATCCCACAGAGTGCTCAATTAAAAAATACCAAATACCCAAGGTCTTGTTGCTGCCGGCCTCCTCTGCAACAGACCCCCACCTTCTCCAAGCCTGCACTTGTGCACAGCTTGCACCAAGCTTCCAATAAGGGGGAGGGATGGACACCTTCTGTCAGCACGCGCAAACTGTAATGTAACCTTGGGATCCTTGGGGGACTAGCTTAGCACTGCACACTTCCTTAGTCACTCTTCATGCACACCTTGCACTTCACTTCTTTGCATCGCACACTGTCTCCTGCACTTCTCTCTCTTGCTTAGTCTTAGACTCTCTCACCTTGCATTGTACCTCAAGATGCTGAACGCAAAAATAGACATATTGCAGAAATAGCAAGAGCCTTGATGGCTAAGAAGAATATGCCTCATTGTTATTGGGCAGAAGCTGTGCATACTGCTGTATACATCATGAACAGAACTCCGACTGCTGCTGTACATCAAGTTACACCTAAATATAAGTTTACAGGTAAAAAGCCAAACTTATCACATTTGAAAGTTTTTGGCTGTATTGCATATGTACATGTTCCAGATGAGTTGAGGATGGAGCTTGATCCAAAAGCAGAAAAATGTGTCTTCATTGGATACTCCCTTGAGCAAAAAGGGAACAAATGTTATAACCCACTCACACAACAGGTGAAGGTGAGCAGAGATGTGGTATTTGATGAAATGTCAAGATTCTATGCAGATGCCAAAGAAAGACTGAATCTTGAACCAAATGACAAAGAAAATGCTGAAAACTCAAGTGCAGAATCTCAGGTTTTGAGTGGGTGGGATGCATCACCAAGCAATAGTTCCAACTCAAATCCATGGAGTGGAAGATTGTGTGGAAACTTCAGTCCAACAAATTCATCAAATACATCCAAGAAAGGTAAAGAAAAGCTTTCTGTTGGTAATAAAACATGTGCAAGTTTTGAAGATGTTGATGGAGATTCAAGTGGTTCAGAAAAGAGTCTTGATGAGGAACTTGGATTGCCCTCTGTGAAGACTCCAGGAGTAAGAAGGGCACATGCAAATGATCCAAGGAGAAGTGACCTAGGACCAAGAAGATCTGGGAGGATGCATCATTCAGTGCAACGATTGACATATGAGAGTTACCTGGCTAGCCATTGTGCCTACATGACAAATGTAATACAAGATGCTAAACCTTCTTGTTTTAAAGATGCAATTGGTAATGCAGATTGGGAAAAAGCTATGGATGAGGAGATGGCTGTAGTTCATGGAAATGATACATGGAAGCTTTCTTTGGATTATGCATTGTTTTATGAAGTTGGTGTAGCTTTGCAGGTTCACGGATACACCGATGCTAATTGGGCTAGTAGTACTCTAGATAGAAGATCTACTAGTGGCTTTCTATTCTCACTTGGAGGTGCAGCTATTACATGGAGTAGCAAGAAGCAACCCACTGTTGCTTTTTTCGAGTACAGAGGCTGAGTATAGAGGTGCTGCAATGGAAGCATGTGAGGCATCATGGTTGGAGATGCTACTTGCAGATTTAGGTGTGGAAGTGCAAAAGCCTATCACTATCGATTGTGATAACCTTATCAGCATACAACTAGCACGGAACCATATTTTTCATGCCAGAACAAATCATATTGAGGTACATTATCACTTCATAAGAGATAAGGTATTAGTAGGTGATATTGATCTTGTTTATGTGAGAACAGATGAGCAGGTTGTTGATATTTTCACCAAAGCACTTGGAGGTGAGAAGTTGAAGAAGTTTTCGGTGATGCTTGGATTACAGGATATGATGTTGAGCTTGAGGGAGAGTGTTGAGATATCAAGCTCAACATGTGATGATCCAGGATGACACGTATCAGCTTTTCGTTTCTCTTACATGTATCGTGGTCACACCAATAAATGTCAGGGATACTTCATTGAGCTTTATTAGATTTATCTACCGAGAGTGATGGCACATTTGTTTCTTGCCAACTCACTCACCCGCGGACATTAGTTTTTTTCTTATGTACTGGTCTTTATATATTGCACTTGTTGTATTCTTGTTTTAGGTCATTCTTGTACATTCCTTTTGAAGAAGAAGAAGATTATTCTTCCTTGTCTCAATCTGAGTGTGTGCTTCTCTTTGATTGTGAGAGTGTGTGTGTGTGAGCTTTCTTCTACTTATCTCCTTCCTTGTGACATTATAGGGGAGTTTGTAGAACCCTTTGCTAGGCACTCAATGTACTCTATGGGTGATTTATATTCAGGTTATGACCAATTCCACTTTTTTATTGAGAGTAGAGACATTACCACAATGAAGACTCCTCTATGCTTAGTACGTGTGTGCCCTTTGCCACAGGGAGCTACAAGCAGAGTAGCACATATGATGAACACTATGAATATGGTTTTGCATCAATCCATTCCAATTGTGATGATGCCTTTCATAGATGATATTCCTGTTGAAGGATGTGAGGAAAAGCTCAAAGATGAAACTTTAGACTCTTGAGGATGTAGAAAAGTTATTGATCACATCTCTAATTGTGAACACATATTTCAAAGATTTGAAGAGGTTGTTCTAAAATTTTTTATTGAGATATCTATTTTTGCTGTTAACAAGTAATCATTGTTAAAAAAAAAAAGGAAGTTTCTATGGACTGAAAAACATTTTGCCATGAGAAAATTGAAAAAAAACTACTGCTTGATGCTCTATCCTGAAACAAGTTGATTATTTAGATCATAAACCCATTATTTTGACTATGGATATAAGTCCTATAGGTATCACATGGGTTATTGGTCAAGATGATGAAGAGGGAAAAAGATATGCAATTAGATTTGAGCTAAAATTCTACATGAAATGCGACAAAAATACCCACAAATCAAATGAGAGCTTTGGTATTTAGTTGTAAATGGATAATGAAAATTTCATAGGAGCCAACATGATTGTTGAGACAGATTGTTTGCCACTTATAGGAATGATTGTGAATTGTTCATCACCAAATATTGCAATATTGAGATGGATCTCCTATATTAAATTTATAAATCTATTTTTAGTTCATATTGCTAGAAAATACAATTTTGTTGTTGATATGATTTCTACAACTAAGTTTGAAGATGCTAATGTGGTAGAAATAATACAAATTTAATTAATTATGATCAATAAGTGTATGAGGATGAACAATTTAATGATGAAGATTATGAACATGAGTGGAAAGACATTGGAAAATACCTTAGTACTCTAGAAAAGTCACCTACTTGGTCTATGAATAAATTCAAAGAAATTAGAAAACCAACTTTCAATTTCTTCTTAAAAGATGGATTTATTTGGAGACATGCTAGGAAGAAAGTGGAAATGCCACAAAGGATTCTAGGGAAAAAGCAACTTCAATTGCAAGTTATGAAAGATTTGCATGATATAGTATGGGTTGGACATAAAGGGTTTGTGGCTTCATATGAGAAAACTAGAGAGAGTTATTGGTGGCCAAGAATCTATGTGAATGTAAGGGATTATGTAAACACTTGTCCTACATGCCAAATACATTCATTTGTGAAGCATAGAGACCCTTTACATCCTACCTATCCACCTTGTATACACTATAAGTGGGTAGTTGACCTTGTGACCATGCCTAAAGGTATTGATAAGATGTGTTACATTCTACTTGCAAGGGAAGATCCTATGAACCATGTAGAGGGCCAAGCACTAGGATCCAAGACAACATATAACGTATGTAAACTCTTGCTTGATTGTTTTTGGATGACTAAAAATCATGATTTTGCATTATGGGTTGGTAGAATGACTTGCACTAGAACAACGGGATATATGCTGGCTAAATTAATCTATTATCAAAAACCTATTTTTCCTATTCATACACAAAGTCCTACATGGTCTACTCTACCTTGGAAGGATAATCTATCCATTGGTGAACTTTTGGCTTTAAGAATAAAACAAACTGAGCAAGGAAACGAGAAATTAGATGAATATATTATTAGACTAAAAAATAAGAATTACTTTGATAAATTGCATAGATTAAGGCCGAAACCAATTGAGAATGATGATTGGGTTTTGATCTATGATACTACGCTCAATTCTTACTATGATGCACGAAGGAAATTGAAACATCGATGGTTTGAACCTTATGTTATTTTGAAAGTACATGACAACGGGATATATGCTTTGTGTGAATTAGATGGAACTCCACTAAAATCTTTGATTGTAGGAAACAGAGTGAAACCAAAGAGTATAGAAGTGAAGGTCATATGATTAACACAAAACCAAAATAATCAGGCATTATTTTTCCCTTTTAGATATATTTCTTTTATGTTGCATATCATTTTTGCATTCATTATTTTGCAAAATTATAACATTGACTTATGAAAGTATCAAAATCATGAGTGCAACTATATGAATAAAGTAGGAATGCAATTACTTGAATTTTAGTTTCAAGTGTTTATAAATAAGATTAAGATAGATAGAAGAAGTTAAATTTGAAGTTCAAGTAAAAAGAAAGATTTGTTTTGTATAAATAAGTGCATGTATGAGTATAAAAGCATGTTTGAATGGAAACCTAATTCTTGCTTATACATGCATCTAGATCCTTAGCTTGGAATAAGGGGTTAATACTTTCCTCTTAAAACAAAAACGTTGTGAATATTTCACAAAACTATGAAAAACAGAAGTTTATACTTTCCTACACCGCAAAAAACTGGAAGATACTAATAATGAATCAATACATTAAATGATGATGATGAAGCCAATGTAATAAAAACCAATGGCGAAAACTTAGAAGCTGAAAAGTTGTTAAAAACTAGTAGTGAAATCACTTCTAGAATGATTGGGCAAGCCAGGCGACTATATGTATGAGTAGAATTAGTCGTATTTCTTGGATATGGATGAGTGCATTATATGTTCTTATTTATATGAGATGGTGACTAATTTTGAAAAGTGGATTAGGATATTTGTTTCTTAAACATCTAAACTAAGTTCATAAATGAATCTTGAACTTGATTTCAGTAATTGTTGACCGAAATAGTTAATAATCAAAACCTTGATTTGATATTCTCATATGAAAGGACTAAAATGAAAAAAGCATTTGCATGAAGAGTTTGAACTTTAATTACAAACTATTTGACTTTGCAATCAAAAAAAAGATTTTGAGACTATTTGTTTTATGTTGATTTGCAGGATTGACCCATCTAAATGATGTGTATGTTTGAAGGGGGAGAATGTCGGAGCGTTCCACTTCCCCTAAAAGAGATTATGAATGAATTCAACAATAAAGACAATGACGGTTTATTATAGTGATAGAGTTGAAAGAAGATCTCTCTAATTATAATATGAGTGATGAGAAAATAATTGAAGACATCATTGAAGAAGTAGATATTAACAAAAATGGACAAATTAATTTTGAAGAATTCAAGCACATGATGAAAATGTGGACCCACATAAAAATATGAACTTGCACTTGTACAATCATTCAAGAAGAAGGAGACGATAAAGAAATTGGTCTCTCATTAAATGCTCCACAAAATCGATGATAGTAAAGAAGACATTGACTATGCCAGGACCATCAATGGCAGGGCAATGTAAATATCTGATGCACTTTAGATCTTTTATCACATGAAGTATATGGGTTGTATACTAGATAAGGTGAGATACTGTACATTGATTGATTTGTACACAAAAGCGTGATTTTTGGAAGTAGCTACGGATATGTAGAGACAGATACAACATACTGGTTTACAATTGGATACTTTCTTGTATAATGTAATGATTAACTATTTGGGAAAAGCTGGTGAATTATCAACTGACCATGAGATATTGGATGAGATGATTGGTAAAGGTTATATTCCAAATTTGGTTACATTTATTCAATAGGTTGATTCATTGCTATGACATATATATTACAATACTAATCGTGCACAACAAAAGAAATAGAGAGCACTCAATTCAAAATCATAAAAATAGCGACAATGCTCTTTATCCATTGATAAATTTACTGCATGTTATGATTCATGTTAGCAGCAGGAACTCTACTATTAGAATTTTATAGTTATAAAGGGATGGAGTTTTATTTTATCACTGGCAAAGGAAAGGCATCCGACACTTACAACTCTTACGATGCTCTCATTCATTGCTCTATCCATGATCGGACATGGACAAAAAGGCCAATACATGATTTTTTTGTTGCATGTTGGAGAGATAATCTGAGCATTGATTGAATGATTTCGGACAGTGTTGATCGACAGAAGTTTTCATCATCGGGGAAGTGTTTTTATTGCTATACGACACACATTGCTAAGCTTCTCTGTAGTGCTTACTGATATGGTGAGGGATGATGGCATCAGAATCCAAGAGTACCTTCGATACTCTTTTCAACTTGGTGTGACCTTGTTGATCTCATGATAAGTCTATAATCCAATCATGTCATAAATTGCTCTGTTTGACACACAACAAAGGAAAAATAATCAAGTTTTATTCAATTTCTCTTACTTCTAATGAACTTTGACTCCGTGCATCTCTCTTCCAAATATCTCCACCATATGCCTCCATCATTGTCGCTTCGACTATCAACCGACACTAATGGATAATATTGGAATTCTTCTCTGGCATTACCTCCATTCACAACAAAATTTCTCCGACCATTATGGACATCAATTGATGAATTTAGTTTCTATGATTTGTTGATGCACTTTTGAACATACTCTGATTGATCATCCATCACTATTAAATACTCCAACTAAACGTTTACAAAAAGCATGACGAAAAGAGTTTTTTTTGGATATGATAATAAGTACCTGAGCTTTTTGACATAAAAACATATGATTTTTGTTTCAAGGCATCGGCTGATCTATGACATAATGGATTTCATACTTTTTGTTGTCTTAAAAATTTCTTTATAGGATCATTCAAGAAATTCATTAATTTTATGGATAGTGATTGACAAAATAGAGATTTAATCTGATATTGTTTACCTTATACTTTGAAGTGTTGAAAAACAAAAAAATGGATGTACATAGTTTGCCTAGATTAATACCTCTCTCAAAAGTTCAACCAATTTTAGCTATCCTCTTACCTTATGAAATTGATAAAAATAAAAACTTTATTACTACTGTCATTCTTCCAAGTGCTAGAGTATGCCCAGCCAAGTGTAAACGTGACTCACCTGACTTTGCCTAAAGTACTTGGTGTGTGCCATATAACCGACGGTTGACTTGATCCATCAACCCAACCTTTTACTTCTGACAATGACCATTATGATTAAACTCATATATGTGAATCCGAAAATCAATAATCTGCTTCTTGCTTGCATGCTTCTATTTACTGAGAACGAGATCAACGAACCAAAATAAAGAGCTCATGACCGCCCTTCTAAGTGACCAACCAGTAGAAGTTCAAGAAAGCCCAGAAAAGGATATCAAAGAATTGGAAGAAAAGATGGCTAAGTATGAAGATCAGCTCAAGCCGGAGCAAACCACCATTGCCAAATGGGAAAAGAGGTACATGGATGGCACTACGGCTCTACGAACTAAATGGAGAAAAGCTGAGAATCACTACCTTATGCAATGTAAAGAAGATACTGATCACCTTGAAGTGGTAGCTAAAGAGATACTCAAAAACAAGGCAACTATTGCTAAAGCCGAAGAAGAAATTAAGCAACAAGAGGAGATAATAACGCAGCTGAGAGAGCAGCTCAAGCAGAAATCAACTAAGGGGACACCTGTAGTTCCACAATCCGCCGCGGCTACTGAGGCGACTGAGGTACGTCCTCTCTCTCCCCCCTCACATCATTCACCGATAAGGGAGGAACAGGAGGTCCAAATTGAACATAATACTCAGGACATTGCAGAAAGAGCCGACCAGAAAGGGCACTACTGGTGTCCCAGCTTACTGGTGAATTCGAAGTTCAGATCATCCAAATCATGAACGAGTCCCAAATAGAAAGCAAAAATTTGGATCAAATTTTGAAGCCCTTCAATATACCATATGGACTACTTAAAGAACAAACGCGACAATATATGAAGACTGTGACGAATAAGGATCCGGACAACAACCTCCAGTTCAGCCAAGATACATTCAAGTATAGTCAAGAAGAATTCGAAAAAGCAGATTCCATTTGGAGATGCAAAATTCTAGAAAAGAATCCTACACTGTGGGTACAATGGGAAGCATCACCATACGCGCTTCAAGTCAATCCAGCATTTTGTCCAGTACCACGCAGACGCTCTTGGTCGCAATTTTGGGAAGGACAGCGCTAGGGAAGCATCAATAATCAATGGCTGAATTATCCATTGTTACCTAGCCCGCCACATAACTACCTACCAATGGAAGAGTACATGGTAAAAACAATGGAATTTTGGATTGCAAGATATTCGGCTGTCCCGGATTTAGCGGTCAAAATGACGAATAAAATTTTTAGTATGATCCTTACTGTAATCAAAGTCTTTTAGCACGCAAAATATACATTTTTGAACTTTATCGGCATTACACAAGGATCCGAAGCGCTCGTTTTTTATCTCTCTACCATTCCAAGCTGCTTAACCCTGATGGCGTATTATTCAAGACTTATGTTTTTGCCGTCAAAATACATGCAGACTTTCGAAGAAGCATTTTTCACCGGCTTCTTTCAAATAGATCCAGAAATTTTTGTCAAGATGACTTCGAACCTTAATGCACGGCTGGTAGCTTATGAAACCAGTTTTTTGGCAGATCACCGACAAGCACCAGAGGATGGAGTGAAGTCAAGCCAATGGAAAGAATTTATGATATGTCACACTAATTTGCTGAATCAAAGAGAGCAGGCAACCATACAGACCTATTCACGTCGCCTCAAAAAGCCTGTCGGGGACGACAGAGTTCAGGAGAAGGGACGTGTGGAAGGCGAATCAAGCAAGAAGAAAAGAAGAAGAAGATCAAAGTCAAAAACTGCTCAATAAAGAATGAAGATCATAAAAGGAAAGAACCACCCTCTGCCCAAAGCTCCGTAGGGGCACGCATGAGGCAACAACGTGAAACATCCAGGTCTTGAGGAATCGAATTAAAGAACAATCAGAACCATGACATTTCATGGGAAGGATGGACCAGAGCCATGAACTATCCATGAAGAAGTGCAAGACAATATTTGGCAGGTAATAATCATTTTGCTGATAGCGTGCATTGTCAACAAACTAAACAGGCTCAAAGCAATACAACAAGGTGAGATATGTGAAGACAAAGACAAATCAGAAGACCAAAAGTTAGAAAGAGGGAGAGGCTGAAAAGTTGAAGAGAGTGACTAAGACCAGCACATTCCTAGTCACAAGTGGCGTGCGTGGAAGCCCGACTGAATGCAGCAATCCAAATTTGTGATGTACGGTGTCGGGATGAAATCCCGCAGGGAGTGTGCATTGTTTTTTTTCAAAATTTCATTGTTTTATGACGTTTTGATTAAAGAGGATACATTTCATGCATAATTTGACTGGTTTGATTGCATGTGTGATAAGAAACCATGTTAGAGATGTGCGTTAGAACCGTATGTGTAAAGAACCGACATTAGACCCATAAAAACCTAGGTTTGTCCCTTCAAAATCCCTGAAAACCTGAGTTTACCCCATGAAATCCGGGCTTGAACCCTTGGAAACCCTTGGAGTTTAGGTCGGAACTGTAAATAAACCCTTGAATTGGCGAGTTTGAGATAATTGTGAGTAAACTCTTACTTTTCCCGATCAAAAACTTTAGGTTGGACCCTTGGAAATGGCGGTTTCTGTAGGCCAAACCCTAAAACCCAATTAAACTGTAAATATCCAGTGTGAAATGGAAACCTTAGTCTAGGGAAAAATTAAAAGACTGCCAAAAATAGAAAGTTCATTGAGGAGGTTAGAACGTTCTAGAAGGAAGTCCTAGGGAGGGGCCTATAAATAAGTCCATACTCATTTGTTTCTTCCCCACCCTGTGGATCTCCTTGTGGATCGTCTCCTCCAGGTATGCTCCTTGACCTTACTTCTTCATTCATGTCTTACTTCCTTCTTCATACTTCTATGATGGCCGAGATGGAGGTGCTCTTTCGGTTAGTTGTGTATGAGTTTTGTAAGAATGCATCCTTTGCTCTATCTTAGGTGTAAAACTTTTCGACCCATTAGAACTATGTTATGATGCTTCAGAAAACTTATGGGTGTATGTATCTGTGCTATCATATTATGTTCCATTGAGAGTATATGCTGGATGCGGGAGAGAGAGAGATTGATTTCTGGCGACGGCACGTTGCAGGTTCCGTGGAGAGAGAGAATCGTCTTCTAGATTTTTGTTGTCTTGTTCTTCTCTGGAGAGATGTTTCATGTGTTTTTGACGTAGCGGCAGCTGTTCTCTGCATATGAGAGAAGGAGAGAGAGGGTCAAAGATGCGGCGCCTTAGCGGACTCCTGGCAGAAGAGAGATAGAGACTCTCGAGAGAGAGCGCTGACCAAAATGAGAGAAGAACTCCGGGTGGCGTTGTTGATAGCTCTAAGCACCGATAGAGAGAGAGATACGCACGCACGCTATAGATGCGCCAAAAGAGAGAGAGTTATAGTCTCGAGAGTTGTGCATGGGAGAGCTATTTCCATGTCCATAATAGAGCTTTAACAGTAAATTCACACGATTAATCTTTATACAAACCTAATCGACTTGTAGAAGTAATCAGGAGGTAGAGAGAGAGACAGCGAGAGAGAATGTTTGGAGGCGGTAGATGCGCAGACTCGGTCGACAGATGTCAGATGACTGATGCTGTTGCGCGGCATGACTGCCGGGAACTTCAGAAAGAGAATATGGTGGACAGCGCAACGCTGAGGGATAAGAAGTGAGGGGAGAGAGAGACATCCATAATGATAACTAGTAGTGCAAAATTCGGTAGATAGCTCTCCGCAGGCAGAAATTGGGCTTAAAGGCAACACATAGGAGAGACAGTAGAGAGAGGGGCAATAGAACTCAAAGGTTCAACGCGGAAACAAATGGAATCTCTGATTTGGAATGAATGTTTTAAATACTGTTGTGCGACATTGATTCTTTGAGGTTGGAAATAAATCTTATGGAAGAACATGCTTTTATCAGATGGTTTTAGAAGCCTTCTGGCCGCTTGATTTAAGTTGCAGAAAGGCTCGTTTAAATTATGTGTGTAAGGGAGATGGTTGTGCACATGTTAAGACAGGGAGTAGTGGTGCTGATGCGCCTGCCCAGTCCTGAGAGAGATGGCGAAGAGTTTCCTTTCGAGGCTGCACAACTATGAAGCTGCCACGCCTACACAAGACTCGATCGCAGAGAATTGGGAGAATCAATGGCGATCACTGCTGCAATTCGAGGCGGTTAAAAGAAACTGGAGGCCGATGATGAGAGAGAGAGAGAGAGAGAGAGAGAGAGAGAGAGAGAGAGAGAGAGAGAGAGAGAGAGAGAGAGAGAGAGAGAGAGAGAGAGAGAGAGAGAGAGAGAGAGAGAGAGAGAGAGAGAGAGAGAGAGAGAGAGAGAGAGAGAGAGAGAGAGAGAGAGAGAGAGAGAGAGAGAGAGAGAGAGAGAGAGATTCGTCCCGGCAGAGATGGATAAGGCAGTGCTGCAGATATGGGGTGAGAGAGGGAGAGAGAGAGAGAAAAGCGATGGTAAATTGGGCTATGTATGGCGACACGCAGAGGAGCAGAGGATTATCGAGAGAGAGAGAGAGAGAGAGAGAGAGAGAGAGAGAGAGAGAGAGAGAGAGAGAGAGAGAGAGAGAGAGAGAGAGAGAGAGAGAGAGAGAGAGAGAGAGAGAGAGAGAGAGAGAGAGAGAGAGAGAGAGAGAGAGAGAGAGAGAGAGAGAGAGAGAGAGAGAGAGAGAGAGAGAGAGAGGGAAGGGAGGTTCTCGCACTGTAGAATAGAGAAGCGGAATGGAGAGAGAGAGAGAGAGAGAGAGAGAGAGAGAGAGAGAGAGAGAGAGAGAGAGATGTCCATGCAGTCACATAGATTAGGAAGGCGTTGTATGATATTCTGAGAGAGAAAATGAGCTGGCATTGAAATCGTCTGCACACCGAATAGAGGAAAACACGGCATGTTGTTATGGCGGCTACATGCCAGGAAGATCCCAGAAAGAACAAGAGAGTTGATAATTCATGAGAGAGAGACAAATCGGGAATTCCACGTAAAAAGTGAGAGAGAGGGATATCGCGAAGGTTTAGTGTTGAATTTGTAAATGAAATATTCCTTTTTAGACTGCAAAAAGATACATTTTGAGACTTTGAGAAAGAGAAGAATAAAACTTTAATGGATGTACCCGATAAATCTTAATGTGATAAATAAAGTAGACATCCAAAGACCGATCGCATGATCAACGAGACAACGCTTGCTGAGAGAATCGAAATACAAACTCAATTGGCCAATTCTTCTTGATTTCAAGGGTGCTCAAGGGAAAGCATCTTTAGCTTACAGAAATTGAAAAACCCTTGTCACCGTAAATTTAGGAGATAACCGTTTCTCCCTATCTTCTCATAGTAAAGCACAATGACTATCATTAGCAAGGCCATGTAGTTTGGAGGTTTGTGCCCACTTATGTCTCTTATAACATTGTGATAAAGAGAACGATGGTCACTGATTCTGAATATGGATGGCGTAAGAATTACTATATGCACAAACCAAAGGGCTTTATTGCAATTGTTTCTTAGAAAATGAAAGCATATCTGTTGATTTTTTTTCGAAAAGAAGCGATGGAGATATGCGTTATGATACATACATACATAAAGTTTTAGAAATCTATATATAATCAAGATGAAAAAAAAAAAAAAAATAATAATAATAATCATATGAATAAGTATTTTTTGGTATTTCTAATTTTGTACTAACATGATTTTAAGCCCCACCCTGTGGATCTCCTTGTGGATCGTCTCCTCCAGGTTACTGCGTGATCAGAGATTATTGTGAATTTTGAAGTAAGGAGCTACAAAGTGAGGATTTGAAGAAAAGCTTGGACCGAAGAAAAGTGAAGAAAAGATTAAATCGCAAAGACCAGAAGACAGAGATCGAGGGTGACTTCCTGCACTGTAGCGGGAAGCCTACATTATATCCAGCCGACTCGACACCTTGGCGGCATATATTTTTACTTACCTGTTTCCGCACGGTAGCGGATTTTTTGTATCGGAGACCCGCACTGTTGCGGGCACCACTGTATCATTTAGATTTTATTGTATCATCGAGTTTGTATACACACCAACCCAGTGATTTCGTATCTGATTTGTCTCTCTCTCGACGCCTACGGTCGTGTACGCACGCACGTCTCGACACTTCCGAGGGGCGAGGGTCCCACGCGTACGAGGATCGCGCACGCTCCAGAGAGCACAGGCGAGGCGCCCAGCGCGCAGACGCCGCTCGCAGGACAGCGGGAACGGCGCACCAGAGCGGGGCCTGATCCAACCCCACGCGCCGGCTTCCCGCCACGACCTCCTTCTTCCCGACACCTGAACCCGACGTGAAGCGAGGCAGTTGCCTGGTGATCCTCGACACGCCACCCACTCCTTGAGGAAAGAGACAAGAACCTCGGCATCGGACAGAGATTTCAGGTACTAGCATTTCAAGTTATTTGAAATTTTGCATTGCTTCACATACACTGCTGAAACAGAAAGATTGTCTTGCTGTCTGCGTTTGAGCATCCACGCTTTGCATTAGTTTAGTCCATACGTGTGAGCACTTTTTTTCTTGCTAAGATTAGGGATTTACTGATTTCATAGCTTAGACAAAACATTAGAAAACTTATCACAAAAAGGGGGAAAATACATTGAAATCTTGGGAATCGAAGAGAGGACAGTTTGATTAGACTTTGGCCTAGGCAAATCAGAGAGCTTAGACTGACCTTTACCTCCTGGCTCGTGACTCATCAAGCCTCTTCTCTGATCTCTACTCAGAGCTTAGAGAAATAATTGAGCCACTTACGCTAGACCTTGTGCTACATTCTAGGACAGAGCAGAGAAGAGAGATGGAGGATATATTCAAGGAAATGGTAATAGAGAAACAAGGGGCCCGCGTAGTCCAAGCGGTATTGAGAGAAAAAGGGAAGTTTACAGGCTTGAACGTAACTGAGTACCTAGATGTTTTTGAGGAACAGGCACAGATTTATGGTCTACCCGAGGATGTGTTTATACATTACTTCACACGGGTAGTATCAGGATCCATTTTAGCCCCTATTACAACACATATAGCAAAGCCTTGGGCCGAATTCAGAAAAGAATTGCATAAGTTGTTTTATTTGGAAGATTTTTCCCAACACAGTAGAGAAGGGTTCTTGCGGTGGATAAGCTCTCCGAAGCCCACTGCATCCCTCACTCAACTTTTGAATGAGTTCTTGAGAAGATATGAACAACTTCCACAGGCCGATTTAGATGCTTTGAAACCTGACTTAGTTATATCTTTCCTTAGGATCTTAAGTCTTGAAGACAGGACTGAGGTCGAAAGGAGGATTGAAGAGCCTGGGAAGAGATTTGGATTGACTGAAGATTGGGGTGTAGTAAGGAGAGAGGTAGAAGCGGTTGCCCAAATGAGGCAACGCCAGGCGGTGTTATACGATAGACCTGCAGTGGTAACACCACAACCGCCTAGGGAAGCTCCACTTCCGGCAATTCCGAATGTGCCTGCAATGTCAGCTTTTGCTAATGTTGCGTCCACTTCGCGATCGCCATTAGAGCTACAGGTTGAGATTCTCAGTCGACAGATAGAGAATCTTATTACGATGCAAGCGTCTATGTCAAAAGAAATGGCGAGTATTCACATACAGAGAGGCACTATGCCCGTTCCAAATATGCAAGGCTATGTGATGCCACAGCCTGCACCTCTAGTGCAGCCTATTGCCCAACAGATACCTACACCACCAGTGCAAACCACATTTCAAAGAAACACTGGACCTTTTGAGAGACGAGCAACTGGTGGGTTTGGAGGGGCTAAGAGATGCGTATGGTGTGATGCACAAGAGCATTTTTCATATGCCTGTGAAGAGCTTAAGCTAGCAAAAGAGCATCAACTGGTGATAGATATCGATAAGAAGTTATGTGACTTCAGGACCCGCCTTCCTCTACCTGTGAATTGGGGAAAGGGGGGAATGAAGAAGTTTTATGAAGATTTATCTGGCAATAATGCAAGTACATCAGCTGCACGGTTAGAGCCTGTAGAGGAGGAAGATGAAAAAGTGCCTAGACCTCGACCCCAAAGAAATTATTCCATTGAGGCTTTAGTGAGGGCTAGGGATGCGATCATGCAGAAGACTGCCTGGAAGTCTCCTGTTGATGAATCCTCGGTCTATTCCCATATAGCCAATGTGGAGGAAAAGAGGAAAAGGGATGAGAGTCAGGAAGAGACTGAGCCTGAAAGAAGAGTGACTAGAAAGCAAAGTCAAGAGGCCGAAGAAAAATCTAGAGAGCCAGAGAAGAAAGTTCAGTTTAAAGAGCCTGTTGTTTCAAAGGAAGAGGCAAAGAAGAAGGAGATAAGAGAGGGAAAGAGGCCGGCTGGGCCAACTAAGATTCAAGAACTGACTAAAGAGAAAGAGAAAGAACCTGAACCGGTTCAAAAGAAAGATGAAATTCAAGAAAGTATTCAAGAGGCTGACAAAGAAAAGAAGAAGAAAAAGAAGAGAACTCCAAAGGCTGTATTAATTTCTGAGTTGGAAAGGAAAAATGATGCAAGAGAGATATTAAATGACATTTTACTGAAGAGCCAAGTGACCATGTCCTTGGAGCAGGTCTTCTCCATAGCGAAGCCTGAGTTCAAGGACAGCTTTATAAAGCTGGTCAAGAGAAAGAGGTTTCCATTACCTGAAGATGTAGAGATGGAAGAAGCATCTGAAGATATTCAAGTGACAAATGAAGTAGTTACATTGAGTGATACATCTGATGATGATGATGATGAGGTTGCCAGGTGTCATAAAAATTCTCTAGGTCCTATCATACCTGATGATGAAATGAGGAAGACAGAAAGTGAGTTTAGCAGGACCTTTTGGGCGAGAGGAACTCCAGAGATGAAGATAAAGTTAGGTAGCAACGAGGAGTCATGTTTTGCTCTGGCCTTGATTGACTCAGGGTCAGAGATAAATGTGATTTCTAAGAAGCTCTATGATAAGTTTAGGTGGCCGATTGACAAAGATCATGGATGGAGGATGAGGACAGCGGATAATGGTTCAGGAGCACTGCTTGGGGCATGCGCCTTTGTGCCTGTGACCATAGGTGGGATTTCTGAGGAATTCCACTTCTTTGTCCAGGACCAATGTTCATATGAGGCCATCCTTGGGCAGCCCTTTATAGCTGAGGTAAGAATGGAGACTAAGGCCATGGATGATGGATCTGCCTATGCACGAATCCGTTCTAGATCTGGTCTACATTCTTTGCAAGTGATGATTGTGTGTCCAAATCACTCCAGGAATAGAAAGAATATAAGAAAGAAACCTATTAATTCACATGACCATGATGAGTGTATGCCTGTTGGAGAGTATGGAGCCTCTGCTGATCAAAATTTCTGTTAGGATCCACTGTTGAGCGAGACAACAGTGGGAATTGGTTTGATGTCTCGCATGACTTTGTACATAGTTTTGAAAGTTTTTCTATTTATTCATCTGCATTCAAGTTGCTATGCTTACAGAAAGAAAATGTTTCAAATAAATTTAGAAAAGTTCATGAGAGATACTATAAGGATTTAGGAATGATGTTACCTGATGAGAAGATTGAAGATGTGATCCAGTTAGAGAGAAGTTCGACTACTCTAGAAGAGCTTGAGCAGGCATTTGAGAGAAATCAGAAATCAGAAATGATTATGCTCAGCTCTATCCAAGAGTATGAGACGATTAAGGAGTTTATGAAAGAGCATGAAGTAAATGTAAATACGAAGTATAAGACTGTGGATAAGAAAGTAAAGCCTATAGCTCAGCCATTGCCAGAAGATAGTCATGAAAAGTATCTGCGAGTGTCAGATGACCCTATGCTGAGACGAAGAGAGCTCATAGGGCATCATTTTACTGATGAGACTATTAAAGAGATCAAGTTTGGAGAGAAATTATTTCTGAGAAAAGAAGAGAAACAGAAATTTATTGAAGTCATCAAGAAACACGAAAAAGCGTTTGCACTTTTCCCACATGAGATAGGTTGTGCAGACCCGAAACAAGTACCTCCCATGATTATCTTTACAGTGCCGCATGTTGGATTTTATTGATCTCCAAAGTATAGCTAGAAGTAGGTGAAACCCAACAGGACCTAGTTGACTTTTTCACAAACTTGTATGCATAGACCAATTTTCTTGCAGAGCAAATTTATCTTTACTCACTTAGAATTTTCCAAAACTGTTTCACACACATAAACTAGACTCTAAGAGCTTTCCAACAAGATATAGAACACCTCAAATGGATAAATACACAATGAGCTATGACCTCTGCAATATGCAGCTTTAATGGAGACCTTGAAACAAAGATGAACCTGAGGACACACATCACTTGCAGAGACTACTGCTCTTAACTCACAACTCCAATGAGTTCGAAACTTTCCAGAATACAAGTAGACTTAAAGAGCGTTCTAACAAGCCAAAGAACACATGATTTGGATACATACACAAGGAGATATGACCTCTGCAAGTTTGAGGTTTAATGGAGACCTTCAGCAGGGATAAAAAACAGAGAACACACACTACTTGCAGAGAGCATTGCTCTCAGCTCACAAACCCAATGATTATGAAAATTTACATGAAGAAAGTAGACAGTAAGAGCTTTCCAATGAGCTATCAAACATGTAATTTGGATATATAATGAGGGAGATACAAGCTCTGCAATCTCTGCATACAAAACTACAGCAGTGTAGAGATACACATATGACTCTCTTGGACATCCCACAAGATCACGACTTTTCTCCTCTTTTTATAGCATGGGAAACTAATCTAAAACCTTCCTAATACATCTAAATTCATGGTAGACACTTGGATGGAGGTATTACATGACTCAAGTGCTCAAATAAGCAAAGTATTGATGGACTTTGAGAACTAGCCACATCGACCTTCCACTAGGACACCACTGAAGCTCCCTTGTGACTCACTAATTTGACTCACCATGTTCTAGAATTCACGTGGTATTTTTGCTACATTTTATGAATAATATGAGCCTTCTTGAAGTATTTGAAGACTTCCCAAATGTATTTACATAATTTGAAACTTGTACCCTACATAAAACAAATGTTCGCAACATTCTCCCCCTCAAGTTTCAAAGGGTATTTCCTTCATGCCAAGAATATAGTTGAATCTTTGAAGCTTTGGTCCATCCAAGGATTTGGTGAAGATATCTGCAACTTGATCCTTTGTTCCAACAAAAGAAACCTGCACTTCATTGTTCATGGCCTTCTCTCGAACATAATGATAGTGAACCTCTATATGCTTTGTTCTAGCATGAAAAATAGGATTTGAGGTCATATGAATGCTGCTCAAGTTATCCCCATATATCAGTGGTACATCAACCTGCACATTCAAGTCATGAAACAACTTTTTAAACCACATAACCTCAGTAGTAGCCAATGCTAAACCTCTATACTCAGCCTCTGTAGAAGATAAAGCAACTGTAGGCTGTTTCTTTGAACTCCATGTTAATGTCTTGTTTCCTGCTATTACCACATATCCACTTGTGGATCTTCTGTCATCTTTGCTTCCAGCCCAATCTGCATCACTAAAGACTTTAAGAGTTAGATCAGCATCATGACTATAAAATAATCCTTCGTTCATGGTACCTTTCAAATACCTAAGCACTCTTTTCGCTGCATACATATGAGGTACTCTAGGTTCATGCATAAACTGTGACAATACTCCCACTGCATAACATATATCAAGTCTAGTTTTTGTTGCATAAATCAAAGATCCTACCATGGATCTATATACATTCATATCATGCAACTCATCACCTTCCTTTGCACTCAGCTTTACATTACATTCCATTGGAGTAGAAACAAATTTACATTCCTGCATACCAAACCTTTTTAGCATATCACATATATACTTTCTTTGTATCAACCACATACCTTCATCGCTATACACAATTTCAATCCCAAGAAAGTATCTGAGCAAACCAAGATCTGAAATTTTAAATTCCTTTTCCAAATTACCTTTTATCTCATCAATTGCTTTTGCATCATTCCCTGTAATTAACAAGTCATCCACATAAATGCATACATAGACACACATGCCATCTACATGTTTTACATAAAGTGAAGGATCAGCATGACTCGCTGTGTATCCTTGCAGCATAAGATACTTTACCAACCTTGCATTCCATGCTCTTGGTGCCTGCTTAAGACCATACAATGCCTTCTTTAACCTGCATACATGATTAGGATATTTTGCATCCACATAACCATCTGGTTGTGACATATACACTTCTTCATTTAACTCACCATTAAGAAAGGCATTCTTTATATCGAGTTGATATATATTCCACCTTTTACTTGTAGCTAAAGCCAACAAAGTTCTCACCGTTGCCATATTTGCTACTGGACTAAATGTTTCCTCATAGTCCACACCTTGAGTTTGATTATATCCTTTTGCTACAAGTCTAGCCTTATATCTAGACACACTACCATCACTATTTCTTTTAATCTTAAAAACCCACTTGCAGCCAATTACCTTTTGCTTTGGTGTACTTGGAACTAAATTCCAAGTCTTGTTATCCTGTAGTGCTTCCATTTCTTCTCTCATTGCTTTCTCCCACTTTTCATCTCCTTTGGCCTCATCATAACATGTGGGTTCATTTTCCTGCTCAACTTTTGTCATAAAAGCATAATGAGTATTCATGAAAGATTCATAAGTATACCTTTGAGGTTGCTTACTTACTCTTGAAGTTCTTCTTACCTCCAATGTAGATGCTCTTCCTTTCTTATTAGGAACCTTTGATGATTCTCCATACTCACATACATCACTAATTTCCTCTCCTTCATCATTAACTTCAACAAGTTTGAGTTTACCTTTACTTTTAACACTTGGAGGTGACTCTTGCCTTAATCTTCCATTGAAAGGTGATCCTCTTTCTTCATCTAAACCACTCCTTTCATCATTTAAACTTCCTGATGGCTGAACTATGCATTCATCTCCTTCAACCACACCTTCTTCATTTTCATCTATGACCTACAAACAATTCTTATCTGCATACCATGAAAGTGATTCATCAAAGTTTACATCTCTTGACACAACAACCTTATTGGTATGAGGATTATAGCATCTATATCCTCTTTGAGTATCTGCATAACCAATAAATATACATTTTTCTGATTTCGCATCAAGTTTAGATCTCACCTCACTAGGTACATGTACATAACATACACAACCAAATACTTTCAAATGGCTTACACTTGGTTTCCTTCCATGCCATACCTCATATGGTGTCAAATGATGAACTCCAGCAGTCGGAACTCTATTCATAATGTAAACACTTGTGCTAACAGCTTCAGCCCAAAAATAATTAGGCAAACACATATCATTAAGCATGCTTCTAGATGCTTCTGCTATGATTCTGTTTCTTCTTTCTGCGACTCCATTTTGTTGTGGAGTATACCTGCATGTAACTTCTCTTTTGATACCTTCATCATGCAAGAAATCAGTAAAAGCTTGAGAGAAATACTCTCCCCCTCCATCGGATCTTAGCTTCTTAATATACCTTCCTGTTTGCTTTTCGACATATGATTTGAACTTCTTGAAACAATCAAAGACCTCACTCTTATGTTTAATAAAATACACAAATGTCATTCTACTATGATCGTCAATGAATGATACATAGTACTTATTACCAACCAAGGATGCCTCTTTAGTAGGTCCCCACACATCTGTGTGTATGAGATCTAGCAAACCATCACTTACATAGCTTGAATGCTTGAAAGGTTGTCTACTCTGCTTACCCATTTGACATGCTTCACAAAGATGCACCATATGTTGCTTAGTAAGATCAGGTAATCCTTCAACAATCCTCTTATTTGATAGCTCCTTTAACCTGTGTACATTCATGTGTCCAATCCTTTTGTGCCATAGATCAAGCTCTGCTATTCGATGCATACCATAAGAGAAATAGTTTGTATGATTTGGGTTTACCTTGAATGTAAACAATCTACCTTGTTTTTGACCTCTAGCAATTAACCTCCTTTGCTTTGGATCCTCAATGAAGCAACCTGCATGATTAAATCTCACTTGTAGACCTTTTTCTACCATTTGACCAACCGACATCAAATTCTTAGTGATCGTTGGCACATAAAGTACATCCTTCAAGCAATTTGTCTTGCTCTTATCCTGCATAACAACATCTCCAACCTGCATAATCTTATGTGTTGTATCATCTCCAGTTTCAACATGACCTTTACATGACGGATTATGCATATTAGAAAACCATGAAGCATCATGAGACATGTGATTAGAACAACCACTATCTACATACCATACATCGCTATTGCAATTCATCTTAGTTTCTACATTCATCATAAGAAGAGAATCATAATCATCACTTTTACCTTCAACTGCATAATTTCCTTGTTGTTTACCTCTTCTTGAATAGCCTCCTCTTCGATTACCACCTTGATTATTTTCATTTTGATAACAATCTTTGGCATAGTGTCCATACCTTCCACATATATAGCAATTGTTCTTATTATCTTCACTCCTTTGTCTTTGGTTGTAGTTGTAGTAGCCTCTCGTACCTCTAACGCTTGATCTTTCTCTTCCTCTTGTGTTGAAGAAGCCACTTGAAGTCCTTTGATCATCGCTCCTTCTTCCTCGACCTCTATTTGAACCTCTTCCACCTCTGTTTCCATCTCTTGATGATCCTACATAAAGAGCTTGTCCTTGAGATCCTTTTTGATTTGAAGTAGAACCATTTAGATTCATCTCCTCCGTGACCATGAGGGCAATAAGTTGATCAAAATCTGGTAATTCTCCTCTGACATAAACTGAAGTAATGAAGGGTTTCCATCTCTCATCATCTTTGAGTCCGTTGAGAGTATGTGCAACCAAGTCGTCGTCCTCCACATGAGCTTGAATTGATCCTAGTTGATCTGCAATCTCTTTAACTTTCAATATGTAATCATTGACCGATGTCCTTGTATCTTTCTTTATGTTATTCAACTCATTTTTGAGTTGAATCTTCCTTGCTCTTGTACCTGTAGCATACAACCTTTCCAATGCAAGCCAAACATCTCTACTTGTGTCTAGATCTTGTATGTGTCCTACCATTGAATCTTGAATATTTTGTGATAAAATGAATATAACCCTTTTGTCTCTCTCATTCCAAAGTCTAAACTCCCTCAATTGTTGCTGATTTGGGTCCTCTGGTAATGTGGGTTTGATATCTGTGCCGTCAATCAAACCATACAAGCCTCTACCTTGCAAGTATGCTGTGATTCTAAACTTCCATGCTTGATAATTTGTCTTATCAAGCTTCTCTATTTGTGCATGTTGGTCTCCCATAATACAAATGCTAAGCTTCCTCCTTTAAGCCTCCTTTCCAATGTGTGTGATGAGAAGAAATATAATATTTACCTTGTAAATGAGGTATGTGCACCTTTCTTTGCTTGGATGTTGCTTCAGATGCCTCCTTGCAATCTTCTTCTACCTTTGTGTAGTGTTGATGATGAACTGCTTCTTTGATAGCTTCAAATTCTTCGTCAAGGTATGATAACCTTCTCCAAGCCTCCAAGTACTTGCTTTGATACCAATGTTGGATTTTATTGATCTCCAAAGTATAGCTAGAAGTAGGTGAAACCCAACAGGACCTAGTTGACTTTTTCACAAACTTGTATGCATAGACCAATTTTCTTGCAGAGAAAATTTATCTTTACTCACTTAGAATTTTCCAAAATTGTTTCACACACATAAACTAGACTCTAAGAGCTTTCCAACAAGATATAGAACATCTCAAATGGATAAATACACAATGAGCTATGACCTCTGCAATATGCAGCTTTAATGGAGACCTTGAAACAAAGATGAACCTGAGGACACACATCACTTGCAGAGACTACTGCTCTTAACTCACAACTCCAATGAGTTCGAAACTTTCCAGAATACAAGTAGACTTAAAGAGCTTTCTAACAAGCCAAAGAACACATGATTTGGATACATACACAAGGAGATATGACCTCTGCAAGTTTGAGGTTTAATGGAGACCTTCAGCAGGGATAAAAAACAGAGAACACACACTACTTGCAGAGAGCATTGCTCTCAGCTCACAAACCCAATGATTATGAAAATTTACATGAAGAACGTAGACAGTAAGAGCTTTCCAATGAGCTATCAAACATGTAATGTGGATATATAATGAGGGAGATACAAGCTCTGCAATCTCTGCATACAAAACTACAGCAGTGTAGAGATACACATATGACTCTCTTGGACATCCCACAAGATCACGACTTTTCTCCTCTTTTTATAGCATGGGAAACTAATCTAAAACCTTCCTAATACATCTAAATTCATGGTAGACACTTGGATGGAGGTATTACATGACTCAAGTGCTCAAATAAGCAAAGTATTGATGGACTTTGAGAACTAGCCACATCGATCTTCCACTAGGACACCACTGAAGCTCCCTTGTGACTCACTAATTTGACTCACCATGTTCTAGAATTCACGTGGTATTTTTGCTACATTTTATGAATAATATGAGCCTTCTTGAAGTATTTGAAGACTTCCCAAATGTATTTACATAATTTGAAACTTGTACCCTACATAAAACAAATGTTCGCAACACCGCATATACCATGGAATATCCGACCTATACCAGTCCCAAAGGCTCACTTGCCTGAGCTGATGAGATTGCTAAAGGAAAAGATTTCCATGCGGATATTGGAACCCTCCTCGGCTCCATATTCGAATAGGTGGTTTACTGTGCCTAAGAAAAATGGGAAGCTTCGTTTCATTCAGGATCTGCAACCTGTGAATAAAGTCACAATTAGAAACGTAGGGACAGGACCCATAGTGGATGAGTTTGCTGAAGCATTTGCTGGGCATTCCGTCTACTCTATGGGTGATCTGTATTCAGGTTATGACCAGTTTCAGTTGGCTATGGAGAGTAGAGACATTACGACCATGAGGACTCCATTGGGCTTTGTACGCATGTGTACTTTGCCGCAGGGAGCGACGAATTCTGTGGCTCACATGATGAATGCCATGAATCTGGTTTTACGAGACTTTATACCATCTGTGACTATGCCATTCATTGATGATGTTCCAATAAAGGGATGTGAGGAAAGAGTGAAAGATGTGAGTTTAGATGCTTCAGGATGTAGAAAGTTTGTGAGAGATCATATTGCTGATTGTGAGAAGATCTTTGAGAGGTTTGAAGATGTGGGGCTAACACTTTCTTTAGAGAAATCTGTTTTTGGCGTTGATGAGGTCCTCATTGTAGGACATTTGTGTGGACATTATGGCCGCAAGCCGTACCCGCAGAAAGTTGAGGCCATTAGCAGGATCTCTGAAGTGTGTCGTAATGTCAGTGAGGTGAGAAGGTTTCTAGGAGCCTGTGTATTCTACGTGATATGGATTCCTCACTTTGCTCACGTTGCGAACCCCTTATATGATCTCCTGAGAAAGAGAAAGAAGTTTGTATGGACAGAAAAACAGTTGAGAGCTATGCATAAACTGAAGCAGCTGCTAATTGAAGCTCCGATTCTGAAGCGTGTTGACTATTCAGGTCAGAGACCTATCATTTTGACCGTTGATACCAGTCCTATTGGCATAGGCTGGGTCATAGGGCAAGATGATGATGAGGGGCAGAGATATGCAGTGCGCTTTGGTGCTAAGATCCTACATGATACCCAAAGAAAATATCCTCAGATTAAGAGAGAGTTATGGGGATTAGTGACTGCTTTAAAGAGCGATAAAGAGTATTTCATTGGGGCGAATGTGATAGTTGAGACTGACTGTCTTCCACTGATTGGCATGATTGCAAATTGTTCATCTCCGGATATTGCTATGCTTAGATGGATCTCTTATATAAAGTTTATAAATCCTGCATTTGTACACATAGCTGGGAAGTCAAATACAGTGGCTGATATGCTTTCAAGGGCAAAATTTGATGATGAGTCTGATGATGATGATGAGGTAGAAAAGGATATACATATGATGAGATACGATCCATTGGTGTATGTATATGAGCATTTCGGAGAGAATGGGTATGATGGCGAGTGGAGAGATATAGGGAGATATCTGAGTACTCTGAAACCTTCCCCAGGCTGGTCCACAAATAAGTATAGATCCATCAGGAAAAAGTATTATAACTTTTTCTTGAAGGACGGGCTTATTTGGCGACATGCTAAAGGCAAGGTGAAGAGTCCACAGAGGGTACTAAGTTCTAAGAGTCTTCAGAGAAAAGTTATGAGAGAGATGCATGAGACCTTATGGGCAGGTCACAAAGGATTTTATGCTACATATGAGAAGATTAGGGAAGCTTACTGGTGGCCAGGGATTTATGTTAGTGTGAGAGATTTTGTAGGCACTTGTGCTACATGCCAGGTGCATTCATGAGTTAGGCACAGAGACCCGTTACATCCGACTTACCCTCACAAGTGGGTGGTCGACCTTGTAACCATGCCCAAAGGGATAGATAAGATGAGATACATTGTACTCGCCAGAGAGGACTTGACCAACCATGTGGAAGGTCGAGCTCTTCGTACGAAGACTACTTATAATGTATGCAAATTCCTTTTAGAAGAAGTGATCTCAAGATTCGGATATGTTGAGAAAGTGGTTGCGGACAGGGGAGAGTTGGATGCGAGAGAGGCAAAAGAGTTCTTTGATCGTCATGGAATTCGATTGTCTCTCACTACTGCCTATAACCCAGAAGCAAATGGGAAAATCGAGAGAGGTCACCCTTCCATTGTGAAGGCGATCTCTAAGGCTTGCAGCGATGACATCAAGCAGTGGCCTAGGTTTCTTCCATTCGCGCTATGGGCTGATAGGATGACTTACACTCGGTCCACAGGTTTCATGCCTGCTGAATTGATGTACTGTCAAAAGCCAGTCTTCCCCATCGAGACTCAGATAGTGACATGGTTGACGCTCCCATGGAATGATGGTATGACGAGAGAAGAGTTATTATCATTGAGAATAAAGCAGTTAGAACAAGGAAATGAAAGGTTGAAAGAAGCAGTCCAAAAGTTAAAGGAGTCAAGGCTAAAGAATAAGATCTACTTTGACAAAACCCATCGACTGAGACCACGTAGGATTGAGATAGATGATTGGGTATTGGTGTACGACAGTACATTTGATACTCAATATGATGCTAGGAAGAAATTGACCAAACGATGGTTTGGGCCGTATGTGGTTACGTCTGTGTTTGAAAATGGTACGTATGCACTTCGTGAGTTAGACAGTACTCCTTTGAGATCTTGATTGCAGGAAAGAGGATAAAATTATTCAAGAAAAGAAATGAAGCAGATTATGAGATTGAGCAAGAACTTCTGGAGGGAACTGATGACACTGAGGCTGATGCTGATGAAGAATGATAGACCATGAAGATAAAGAAAGGCTGGATCAAAATGAAGAAAAATGACCAGGTGAAACGTTTCTGATTTGAGATTTGTTTTCTTTCTGATAGAGCATATGCATTGCATTGATGTGTGTGATAAAGATATGTATGAGTTTATGAAAATCATGTAGAATGAAGATACCAAATATCTATTATGGGTTTGCACGAAGCATGAATGACTAGGAAATTATATGAGTGAGATCAGTTAGTGGACTAGAGACTTTTGGAAGTGAAAGCTTGGGGATGTGATGGCATGCTTAGACCGAGTGCATGTATATACTGATTGATTTGAACACTTAGTGAGTGGGAAACTTTGGATCCTAGTATTTATTTCTTGCGAGATCTTACCTCCATATGGATCATGATTTATAAAGAAACATTCATACTCATGTCAGCTTATATGTGCGTGTATGTTGTTGGTGCGCTACGATGGGCTAGTAGGCGGGTGGAACCACCTTGGTCGGGTGATCAAGGCCACGAGCCGTAGCTAGTTTCGTTGTAGGTCTGACCTATCTGTTGTCATGCGCCTGTATGGGTCGGTAGGCGGGTGGAGTCACTCTGATCGGGTGGTCAGAGCCACGAGCTGACGTCGATTTCATGTAGGGCTGACGTTGTGTATATCGTGCGCTATGCCGGGTCGGCAGACAGGTGGAATAAACTTGGCCGGGCGGACAAGTCCATGAGTCGCACCCGATTTCGACATAGGCCGATTTGTGAAAAATAAAAGATAAAAAGAAATGCTGAGCTGAGATGAAGAGGAAAAGAAAAAGAAAAAGAAAAATGAAAAAGAAAAAGAAAAAGAAAGAAAGATCTAATGGAGAGCTGGACAAGTAGGAGATAAATAGTAGGAATCGAGGCATATTCTACAAACTGAGTTAGTAGAAACATATGTATATGCTAGTACTTAGAATGAGCAGTTGGATCTGAACCAGTTGAACAAACAAAAGATCTAGAAAGCCGACGATTTATTCATGTGATTACTTGTCAGATTGTAGACGCAGAAACATAATATGATGTTTGTGAAGCTTGAATCTACCTAATTTTCTAAAATTCATACCTATCTTTATAAAAATTGCATGACTCCATGAGATCATGATTTGAGATCATGAGTGTAAAGAGATTTTAAAAGAACCCTGATACTCTTCTGTTGGATCTTGCAGGTTGGCCCATCGGGACGATGTGCAGGTTTAGCGGGGGCGAATGTCGGGATGAAATCCCGCAGGAAGTGTGCATTGTTTTTTTTCAAAATTTCATTGTTTTATGACGTTTTGTGTGAAGTTTTGATTAAAGAGGATACATTTCATGCATAATTTGACTGGTTTGATTGCATGTGTGATAAGAAACCATGTTAGAGATGTGCGTTAGAACCGTATGTGTAAAGAACCGACATTAGACCCATAAAAACCTAGGTTTGTCCCTTCAAAATCCTTGAAAACCTGAGTTTACCCCATGAAATCCGGGCTTGAACCCTTGGAAACCCTTGGAGTTTAGGTCGGAACTGTAAATAAACCCTTGAATTGGCGAGTTTGAGATAATTGTGAGTAAACTCTTACTTTTCCCGATCAAAAACTTTAGGTTGGACCCTTGGAAATGGCGGTTTCTGTAGGCCAAACCCTAAAACCCAATTAAACTGTAAATATCCAGTGTGAAATGGAAACCTTAGTCTAGGGAAAAATTAAAAGACTGCCAAAAATAGAAAGTTCATTGAGGAGGTTAGAACGTTCTAGAAGGAAGTCCTAGGGAGGGGCCTATAAATAAGTCCATACTCATTTGTTTCTTCCCCACCCTGTGGATCTCCTTGTGGATCGTCTCCTCCAGGTATGCTCCTTGACCTTACTTCTTCATTCATGTCTTACTTCCTTCTTCATACTTCTATGATGGCCGAGATGGAGGTGCTCTTTCGGTTAGTTGTGTATGAGTTTTGTAAGAATGCATCCTTTGCTCTATCTTAGGTGTAAAACTTTTCGACCCATTAGAACTATGTTATGATGCTTCAGAAAACTTATGGGTGTATGTATCTGTGCTATCATATTATGTTCCATTGAGAGTATATGCTGGATGCGGGAGAGAGAGAGAGATTGATTTCTGGCGACGGCACGTTGCAGGTTCCGTGGAGAGAGAGAATCGTCTTCTAGATTTTTGTTGTCTTGTTCTTCTCTGGAGAGATGTTTCATGTGTTTTTGACGTAGCGGCAGCTGTTCTCTGCATATGAGAGAAGGAGAGAGAGGGTCAAAGATGCGGCGCCTTAGCGGACTCCTGGCAGAAGAGAGATAGAGACTCTCGAGAGAGAGCGCTGACCAAAATGAGAGAAGAACTCCGGGCGGCGTTGTTGATAGCTCTAAGCACCGATAGAGAGAGAGATACGCACGCACGCTGTAGATGCGCCAAAAGAGAGAGAGTTATAGTCTCGAGAGTTGTGCATGGGAGAGCTATTTCCATGTCCATAATAGAGCTTTAACAGTAAATTCACACGATTAATCTTTATACAAACCTAATCGACTTGTAGAAGTAATCAGGAGGTAGAGAGAGAGACAGCGAGAGAGAATGTTTGGAGGCGGTAGATGCGCAGACTCGGTCGACAGATGTCAGATGACTGATGCTGTTGCGCGGCATGACTGCCGGGAACTTCAGAAAGAGAATATGGTGGACAGCGCAACGCTGAGGGATAAGAAGTGAGGGGAGAGAGAGACATCCATAATGATAACTGGTAGTGCAAAATTCGGTAGATAGCTCTCCGCAGGCAGAAATTGGGCTTAAAGGCAACACGTAGGAGAGACAGTAGAGAGAGGGGCAATAGAACTCAAAGGTTCAACGCGGAAACGAATGGAATCTCTGATTTGGAATGAATGTTTTAAATACTGTTGTGCGACATTGATTCTTTGAGGTTGGAAATAAATCTTATGGAAGAACATGCTTTTATCAGATGGTTTCAGAAGCCTTCTGGCCGCTTGATTTAAGTTGCAGAAAGGCTCGTTTAAATTATGTGTGTAAGGGAGATGGTTGTGCACATGTTAAGACAGGGAGTAGTGGTGCTGATGCGCCTGCCCAGTCCTGAGAGAGATGGCGAAGAGTTTCCTTTCGAGGCTGCACAACTATGAAGCTGCCACGCCTACACAAGACTCGATCGCAGAGAATTGGGAGAATCAATGGCGATCACTGCTGCAATTCGAGGCGGTTAAAAGAAACTGGAGGCCGATGAGAGAGAGAGAGAGAGAGAGAGAGAGAGAGAGAGAGAGAGAGAGAGAGAGAGAGAGAGAGAGAGAGAGAGAGAGAGAGAGAGAGAGAGAGAGAGAGAGAGAGAGAGAGAGAGATTCGTCCCGGCAGAGATGGATAAGGCAGTGCTGCAGATATGGGGTGAGAGAGGGAGAGAGAGAGAGAAAAGCGATGGTAAATTGGGCTATGTATGGCGACACGCAGAGGAGCAGAGGATTATCGAGAGAGAGAGAGAGAGAGAGAGAGAGAGAGAGAGAGAGAGAGAGAGAGAGAGAGAGAGAGAGAGAGAGAGAGAGAGAGAGAGAGAGAGAGAGAGAGAAGGGAGGTTCTCGCACTGTAGAATAGAGAAGCGGAATGGAGAGAGAGAGAGAGAGAGAGAGAGAGAGAGAGAGAGAGAGAGAGAGAGAGAGAGAGAGAGAGAGAGAGAGAGAGAGAGAGAGAGAGAGAGAGAGAGAGAGAGAGAGAGAGAGATGTCCATGCAGTCACATAGATTAGGAAGGCGTTGTATGATATTCTGAGAGAGAAAATGAGCTGGCACTGAAATCGTCTGCACACCGAATAGAGGAAAACACGGCATGTTGTTATGGCGGCTACATGCCAGGAAGATCCCAGAAAGAACAAGAGAGTTGATAATTCATGAGAGAGAGACAAATCGGGAATTCCACGTAAAAAGTGAGAGAGAGGGATATCGCGAAGGTTTAGTGTTGAATTTGTAAATGAAATATTCCTTTTTAGACTGCAAAAAGATACATTTTGAGACTTTGAGAAAGAGAAGAATAAAACTTTAATGGATGTACCCGATAAATCTTAATGTGATAAATAAAGTAGACATCCAAAGACCGATCGCATGATCAACGAGACAACGCTTGCTGAGAGAATCGAAATACAAACTCAATTGGCCAATTCTTCTTGATTTCAAGGGTGCTCAAGGGAAAGCATCTTTAGCTTACAGAAATTGAAAAACCCTTGTCACCGTAAATTTAGGAGATAACCGTTTCTCCCTATCTTCTCATAGTAAAGCACAATGACTATCATTAGCAAGGCCATGTAGTTTGGAGGTTTGTGCCCACTTATGTCTCTTATAACATTGTGATAAAGAGAACGATGGTCACTGATTCTGAATATGGATGGCGTAAGAATTACTATATGCACAAACCAAAGGGCTTTATTGCAATTGTTTCTTAGAAAATGAAAGCATATCTGTTGATTTTTTTTCGAAAAGAAGCGATGGAGATATGCGTTATGATACATACATAAAGTTTTAGAAATCTATATAAAATCAAGATGAAAAAAAAAAAAATAATAATAATAATAATAATAATCATATGAATAAGTATTTTTTGGTATTTCTAATTTTGTACTAACATGATTTTAAGCCCCACCCTGTGGATCTCCTTGTGGATCGTCTCCTCCAGGTTACTGCGTGATCAGAGATTATTGTGAATTTTGAAGTAAGGAGCTACAAAGTGAGGATTTGAAGAAAAGCTTGGACCGAAGAAAAGTGAAGAAAAGATTAAATCGCAAAGACCAGAAGACAGAGATCGAGGGTGACTTCCTGCACTGTAGCGGGAAGCCTACATTATATCCAGCCGACTCGACACCTTGGCGGCATATATTTTTACTTACCTGTTTCCGCACGGTAGCGGATTTTTTGTATCGGAGACCCGCACTGTTGCGGGCACCACTGTATCATTTAGATTTTATTGTATCATCGAGTTTGTATACACACCAACCCAGTGATTTCGTATCTGATTTGTCTCTCTCTCGATGCCTACGGTCGTGTACGCACGCACGTCTCGACACTTCCGAGGGGCGAGGGTCCCACGCGTACGAGGATCGCGCACGCTCCAGAGAGCACAGGCGAGGCGCCCAGCGCGCAGACGCCGCTCGCAGGACAGCGGGAACGGCGCACCAGAGCGGGGCCTGATCCAACCCCACGCGCCGGCTTCCCGCCACGACCTCCTTCTTCCCGACAACGGGATATCAAGGGGCAAACAAAAGCAGAGGACATACAGCGAATAAAATAACAAACTCTTTGATAGTCCTTGTTGCCGCTTTGACCGTTGGGTGCGTGGTTTCAGAACCCTTAAACAAGATAAGGACAAAGCATAAAGCCTGTCAAGGGACGACAGAGACACAGAGGGGGAGAGTGTTGCAGAGCAAAGAAGCATAAAAGAAGAGCCCCAAAATTTTCAAATTAATGGGCACATTTTTTCTTCTTCAAGACTTTGGAAATTCCTTCAAAACCATGTAAATGCACTAGAGGAGTCCTCTAGTTGCATAATCCCAACTTGATGTAAAATATCTCTTGTAAATTAGTAGGAATTTCACTTTTTAGTAATAAAGTGCCGGTGTCTTGTGTGAAAGACCAAACTTAAGACACATGTATATAAGTCACTTTGTGACTTTTTGTAGAGACTTTTTGCCATTGTGAAGAAGGAGCTCTCCTGAATTTCGAATTTCCCTCTTTCTTGCAGATTTCTATCTTCTCTTTGATCTTCTATGTGTGTGTAATGCTTGGAATGTGTGTGTAAGACTGTTGTCTACCCCTCCCCACTATTTTTGAGCTACTGTAGTGTGTGTGTGAGCTTGCAGGAGTTGTGGCGTGAGTGTGGGTGTTTCCTGCTATTCACTATTTTGGTCATAACTTGAAGCACAGTTGTCAGAATCGAGTGAAACAACTTCCAATAGATGCGTCTCATCGAGAGCTTTGAAATGAGTATGCTATTGACTATATTCGAAGTTAGAAGCTGGGAGAAATTTGGCACAAGTCCTTAAGTCTTCTTGGCTTAGGTACACACGTTTTTGGCGCTGTTGTCCGGGAACACTCAGCCAAGGTGCCTTCGTGATGGTTATAGATTGAGTGTGATGAAATCGTACTTGTAGAAGTGAACTGGTTCTGTGGCAAGTAGTCAATCACTTCTGCACTTGTTACTTCACATCCCAGAGGTGTGTGTAATGAGTTTCTAGGTTTAGGGTTAGTAGCAAGGGAGAGAAGGAAGAGTTAGGGTTAGGTTAGAAGGAGAGGAGAGGAGAAGAGAAGTGAAGTAGGAGTAAGTTAAGATCACCAAAAAATCCCAAAAATTTACCAGAATTAGTGAAGTTCAGTTTTAGTCACCAAAAAGTCTAAAAACCAAAAAAATTCCAGTTCATTTCTCACTGTTCAGAGAGCAGTATTGTGAGAAAAGAAACGATCGGTATCGTGGGAGCAGTATCACGCATTTCAGGCTATCAAGACTAGTTGTTGAGCTCAAAGTGCAACCAAGACATCACCGAGGTAAGATTTCATAAGTGTTCACTGACCAAAACATATTAAAAAAGCACAAAAACGTGATCACTTGCGCAACAGGTATCGCAGGGAGGGACATAGTGTTTTTTGTACTTCTTGGAGTGAGACAGTAGGTTAGGAGTGAAGAGGGGTGAGAGAGGAGCAAGGGGGTGTAAAAATGTTTACATTTGGAGGTACTTTGGCTGGAGTATCGCGATCGGTTGAGCTTTTGGTATTGCGATACCAAAAATTCCCTTGTATCGCAATATTCGCCAAAGTATGGTATCGTCGGTTACCAGTCTAGTATCGCGATACCACTCGTGGTATCGTATCGCCGGGTTGGTATCACGATCTTACTTTGCCAAAGTGGTATCATATCGTGGTCCACTTTTGGTATCGTATCGTCCTCTTCCCTGCCTAGTATCACGATACCATTTCAATATCGTATCGTGCGGTTCGGTGGTATCGTATCGCCTAACTGCCGGTATCATATCGTGTACCACTCGTGGTATCGTATCGTCGTAGCATTTGGTATCGAATCGTCTAGTTCCCAAGTATCGTATCGTCTCATTTTCAGGCATCGTATTGCGATACCAATTTGGTATTGTATCGTCCCCTAGTAGTGGTATCGTATCGGCTATTATTCAGGTATCCTATCAGGGCAAACTCCAATATTGTATCGTGCCCTTTTTGGTATCGTATCATCCAAAAAGTGGTATCGGATTGTCTGGGTTTCCAATATCGTATTGCTTGACTTTTTTAGTATCGTATCGGTGGAATACCTGGTATTGTCTGGAGTTTGGTATCGTATCGTGAGAATCCCAGGTATCGTATCCTCTACTCGGGTGGTATCGTATCATCAGGGAAGCCGGTATCGTAACGTGGCCAAGTGCAGTATCGTATCGTCTACTACTACAAGTATCGTATCTCCTAGGTTTCTGGTATCGTATCATGGCCGATTGCAATATCGTATCGTCTATTGATAAAAGTATTGTATCGCCGAGATTTTAGGTATCGTATCGTGGACACCAGAGGTATCGTATAGTGGCCAGTTTGGTATCGCCCAGGGAAGTATCGCCTAGAAGTGGTATCGTCCAGAGCTTTTGTAGCAGTTTGTAGGGCAAACTTAAGGCATTGGAAGAGCCACTCAAGGAGAGTTTTAGAGACGTAGAGAGCCTCAGGAGGTGAATGAACTTGAGGTCAGGGAGAGTGCTAAGTAGCCGAAGAAGTGTCATATCTTCTGTAGGAAGTGCTACCCAGGTCAGTCACCACTCTGTCTATTCAGATACCACTAGTGACTCAGAGGAGGAGATACACATGGCTTCAGAAGACATGCAGGGTCCCGCTCCAAGTAGAAATTTCATGACTGCTGTAGAGGGAGAGTACCGCACTTCCTTACAGTATGTTTCTACTAATGCCCAGGAGATCCCCATCTACCTGGATGGCTTAAAGAGATTGGTGGCTAGGATGGTAACCTCCATGGACGCCACGATTGTGCCTAGACCTGCTGTTAAGTACGAGGGAGGAGCATACGTGGACAAGATAGGCCACATATACATAGTGACTGAATTTCCCGAGATGATCAATGAAAGGGAGAGTTATTGGAACAAGAAAACTTAGGAAGACCAAACCCTGAGGAGTTAGTGACGACCCCTAGAGGTAGGTCCCAGGTGACACGAGTCTTGAGAGGAGACTTGATACGTCAAGATGACTACCTGTTGGAAGTTTATATGATCCATGGATCAGACTTGTTACTTCAAACAGACTCACTGGCTCTAGGAAGAGAAGAAAGCCCGACGATATTTAATGAGCTGAAGGATCCAGAAGATGAAACTAGAATCACATACCTAGACAAAAATCGGAGAAGATATTGGTTGGTAGATGCCATAGACAGGACTAGATTGAAATATATGGGATTGCGTGTATTCCCTCAATGAGATCAGGCAACTACTTCGCAGAACCTCTTTGGAAATCAACAAGAGGCAGAACACACCATGTCAGGACAAACGAGCCAACGGAGTGTTCCAAACCACACTCATGTACAATTTGCGACTCCAGGAGTGCAAACACACAATCAGACCCACCCAGGAGTAGGTAATCAGTACCGACCACCAGTAAGACCACGACCACCAGTAGGAGGGCAATCGGGAATAACCCCAGTTAGACCAGCAGCTCCTGTCTTCCCTGTAATGCCTAGACCGCCTGAACCAATGAGAAGACTGAGACCTATCCAAGTGGCCAAATGCGTAAGAAATCATTATGACGGATTGGGAGAACCCTACAACCACATTGCTGAATTTAAACAAGTTCTAAGGTCAGAACAAGTAGATGACTTCTTTGTGCAGTATGAGTCTTTTGGACTCACCCTCACTGGAACAACTCTAACTTGGTTCCAGCCATTAGATCCTAACCAATTTGGAAACATGGAGCAATTTTTTCAAGAATTCATTGGGGAATTCACTAAGAGAGGAATTAAACACAATTCTGCGTCTTTAATCCATAGTTTTAAACAAAACCCTAATGAAACAATGAAAATAGCTACCCGGAGATTCAATCAGTATGTGGATAGATGCCCAGCTGCCGAGAGACCCACTCAGCAAAAAATGATTTCATTATTTTTGGACGGACTCACGAACGGAACCCTAAGAACGCTAGTGTACGTGAAGAGGTTACAAACCCTAAGTGAGTGTCTTCAAGAGTGCATTGATCTAGAAGATAATCTAGCTGAGACCTCAAGAGCACGCCCAGTCCCACTAAATCAGAAGACTCTCGGAGTACCGTTACATCCAACTCCAGTAATATGGAAGAATTAGCGGAGCTATAAGCAAAGAAACTAGGAGTCCAGGGACAAAGAACTTACCAACACCCAGCCCTAAGAGTGCCTATGTTATGAAGATGTAGCCTATGTGGAGGAGATCATCCCACACACATGTGTGTGCGAGGAGGGACTGGTGCACCTCAGATCTATCCATACAACAAACAACACCAACAAGGAACCGCTTTCTATTTCCATATAGAACAAAAATACACTAATCACACCACAGAGAACTGTCCATTCAATAGGTAGGCACGACCTATGCAACCTCCTCAGTATCGATCATATGGATATCCACCAAGAGAGCCAGGCAGAGAGATGCCCATATATAATCCCTACTCAGCACCAACGAGAGCGCCGAGACCATATGAATAGGCACCATATCCACCGCCACAACCAGTGTTAGGACCATAACTATCACAACCTCAACAAGTAGTACCTATGAAGTATGCCCAGCCAGAAGAAAATTTGGAAAGAGCCATAGTGCCAGCATCATCGATGATCAATGTGGAATCAGCGAACCCTGGATATGAGCTGCCCCCAGGAGATTATTATCCCTATGAAGCCAACATGTTAGATTACGAACCAACCTATGATTCAACTTACTATGGATATGAAAACTATGACCAGAGCTATGGAACAGAGGTTGCAACTCTAATGTATACCGCTCCTAAAGCACAACCACCCATGAGACCACCCATTAGACCACCTGTGCCGAGAGGACCTTGTTATAGATGCGGAGGAGACCATTTCATTAGAGAATGCCCTCGATCTTACAATCCACCACCACCTAGGACTTGGGAAGGATATTGCAATGATTGTGGAAAGGAACATCTTTTCAGGGACTGCCCTAAGAATCCAACCAAAGTCCAAGATACTGCACCAATTAATGTAATTGAAGTGATAGAAGCATCTGGAGGTGATAATGAATACACAGTGCCATTAAAGAGAAAAACGCAAAGATAAATTGGCGAAAAATAAGAGTCAAGACAATAAGAAACAAACCAGAAACAAGAATGAGCATAAAGAACAAAGGATTCGGGAGGAGATTCCCGTGCCAGGGCTTATCCAAGAAGTAGAGAAACCAGGATCAATTCTAGCTGACCCAAAACTAGACGACTTAGACATGTGGTTGAAAGCTTACCAAGCTAGAATTAAGATGGGACCGAATGTAGAGCAACACGAAAAACTTTACCCACAAGGAGAATTAGAAAAAGAAAGACTTGCGATATGTAGACAACTTATAGAGGTAGCACAAGCAACCCTAGAAAAGACTATCCCAGCTTTTCCAGAAACAAGGATAACAGAGGATCAATACAAAGAGTATGTTGAAGCCCAGGATAAAGAACCTAGGAAGAAGGAAGACAAGTGCGAGTGAACTAGAACCCAGGATGAACCGATGTCAACCATACCTGACCTGGAGGCTGAATGGCGAAAAGAGTTATGGAATAGAATCCGAGAAGAACAATGGAAGAAGAATGGAGTGATTAAGCCTCCCTTTGAGGAAATAGATGTAGAAGTTTATCAACCAAACCCCAACCTGGAAGAAGTATATGAGGAAGCATCAAGACTCGAGAGAAATAGAGAAGAAACCTAGAGCATTTCAACATTGCCTAATTACATGGGAGAATACGAAAAGGAGTCTATGATAATACGATCACCCACGGTACATGGAAAGGGAAAAGGAAACTCAGAAAAGATTTCACACAATCTAACGGAACTAAAGAAGACAAAAGTACTATGCAAACTGACTGTGGATGAATTACTTCAAATTAAACCGCAGTTATGGAAACAATTAGCGAGTCAATTGGAACTAGGGCAAGAAAAGGAAGAAAAGGAAGGAAAGGGAAAAGAAAGCACATCTAAAATACAAATCCCAGTTGATAAAGTGGGAGAATTTAGAGAAGGAGACGAGGGTAATACATGTCTACCTGTCACTTACAATGGGTACATGACCAAGGCTATACTAGACACTGGAGCCGGGTAGGAATCGCCACCAAGGAGATTTGGGAGAAATGGGGAAAGCCTGCCTTACGACCCACACGCATGAAACTCCAATTAGCAGACGGACATGTGGAGAAACCCTTAGGAATACTGGAAAGAATCAAATTGACCACCTGTGGAGTTGAATTTGAGCACACACTAGCCATTTGTAAATTCGAAAAGGCTAATAATTACGAGATGATATTAGGACGACCCTTTATGAGAAAAATGCGGGTAGTACAAGACTAGGGAAGAGATTCATTGTACCTACAACATCAAGGAAATACCACCAAAATAAACTTGCACACCTTTTCCGATAGAGATGTCCCTCCACTACAATGGAATCCCATACACAAGGAGGAGGATGACCTATCTATTCATAGTGAGGATCAAGTGATCAGTCATGGATGCACGAGGACGCACAGTTATGGATGTGTAAGGAAGCCAAGAAAGAGGACAGTAAAAGACAGATGTAGCCAATAGGACATCCTAATTACCGACCTGTAGAGGACCCGAGATACATGCCCCAAATCTTTCCTGATGAAACCTTTGAACCACATGGATGGATGGAAATCCTAGCAACTTTAGACGTGTGTGTGAATGAGGAAGTCTTGACAATGAATGAGTGCATAGATGAGGAAGGCTATGATGTAAATCTTTATATGGTTGTCCTTCAAGAAGTAGAAGAAGGGGAAATCTTGGAAAAAGAATGGAAAGAGGAATATGCGAGTATAGAAATGGAACCAGAATTTGATTCAGAAGAGAGCTATCTTGACACCATTCGAACCGAAGAGAGACAGGAACTGACAAAGAGCTTGGCAATAGGAGCCACCCCTAGAGTACAAGAACAAGAAGCAGAAAGGAGTAAAATTGGACCAAACCCAGATGTGTTTGAAGTTCCTGAACATTTTAAAAGATACGAAGTAGAAGAGAGAAAGGTAGCCATTCAAATGCCTAAACGAGAGGCTGGAGACGGAGAAGCATACAACAACAAAGAACAAACAAAAAAAATTATAGTAATAGTGGAAAACAGAGAAGAAAGATGCACATACATAGGCAAAGATGTATCAGTAGAGGAGGAAGAAGAACTCATGCAATTGATCCAAGAATATCGAGACATGTTCGCATGGACATATAAGGATCTCAAGGGTGTGGAACCCTCAATTTGTTCTCATAGGATACCAATGACGGCAGATGCAAGACCATCGAAACAACGGCCATATACATACAATGAGATATATGCTGCTAAAATTAAGGAGGAAATAGACAAGTTATTAGCGGCAGGATTCATATACAAGATAGAACGCACTGAGTGGGTATCGCCATTAGTAGTTGTGCCTAAGAAGAACGGAAAACTGGGAGTGTGCATAAACTTGAAAAAAGTGAATGCAGCCACCATATGTGATAGCTACCCATTACCCATTACGGACCATCTATTGGAACGGGTATCAGGAAAAGAGGTATATAGCTTCTTAGACAGATTCTCCGGATACAATCAAGTAGCTATCGCTACTGAGGATCAACATAAGACCGCATTCGCGATCGAATGGGGAGTCTATGCTTTCCGGGTGATGCCTTTTGGACTCACTAATGCACTTGCTACTTTCCAACGATTGATGTGTCATGTTTTCAAGGAATTCCTGAAAAAGAGCATGAAAGTATATGTAGATGACCTATGTACATACTCCAATCAAAGACACGATCATATTCCTGAGTTGAGGAAGATATTTCATAAATGCAAATAGTACAGAGTCTATTTAAATCAAGAGAAGTGTGTTTTCATGGTAAGACAAGGGAAGATCCTAGGACACATAGTCTCCAGAAATGGAATATCCACAGATGAGGACAAGATTAAGGTCATCTTAGAGCTTCCTAGACCAAAGAACGTGAAAGAGGTGCAGGCATTCATGGGACATTGTGGAAATATAAACAATAATAAAAATCATTAGAACAAGACTTTTCATTACTTAATACCATAGACACAATTCAAAGCATAAGTGGAATGAACACTATATATATATATATATATATATATATATATATATATATATATATATATATATATATATATATATATATATATATATATATATATATATATATATATATGTATGTATGTATGTATGTATGTATATCAATGTAAATATATATCCAATGTCATAATGAAGAATCCTAATCATGATCATCCTCATCATCTAGAGCTTCATCCTCATCCTCATCATCAGGATCATCCGCATGATTTGATGTATCTATAGTGGCATCATGCTTAGCAATGCGAGGACTCTGGGATGATCGAGATCATCCCTCCTGTGTCTGTCTCTCCACCTCATCCATATCTACCTCTCCATAATACTCCTAGATTACATATAACAAACATAAATAAGTAAATCATACAAAACATCCATAAAATTAAAATAATTATATGAAATTTAATAATACTCATAAAAGCATCTCAATAATCTAGCATATACTTGCTCCAACAGCGATATCCAAAATGTGTAGCATAGTCGATTTCATGCTCGTAGGATATCGACCATAATCCTTTCGCTGCATTGAAACAAATAAAAAAGATTAGTCTCTCGCATTTTAACTAAAATAAAAAATATACTTTCAATAACACATATACTTACAAATGTAGCTACAAAACCATGATGGCCCATTTGGCCTAAGTGTGATGTGTGACCCTACTCAAATCGCTTCTTTGCAGAAGCCTGCTTATTTAATAAAATAAAAATACATAAATTAAATGTAAAAAGTTAATAAAACATCTGAGAATTATTAATATAAACTATTAGTTTGTATACCTTCTATTGATGAAATGACTCCTGAAGACATATCCATCTACAAAAAAACTGCCACGCCTCAGATGGTATGTTGGATCTCCTCTTATTTTTTTTCCACCATACAATATCTCCTCTTATTTTAATCTCAAACAGAAAAAAAAGAATCAGAATACATACCTACACATAAAGCATGTGCATACACATATCCATACACTTACACATATATACATACATAAATACATACATACACACATACATACATACATACATACATACATACATACATATATACATACATACATACATACATACATATATACATACTAAATACATGCACACATACACATACTCACACACACACACACACACACATATATATATATATACTATATATATATATATTTATAATTATAGTTATTATATATATTTATATTTACTGTACATAGGTAGACATGTAAGGTTCCATGTAGCAACGTAGTTGTCGACTATTTCACAACTACAACAAAAAACCCAACTCTCCCCTACGTAAAGTTGCTAGAGTTCGATTAACCTCCAATATTTATTTATATATATATTGTATATTTATTGTATATATATTTATATACCTATTTATATTACTGTATATATATTTGTATACATATTTATATTTACTATATATTTATTGTATGAATATTTATATACATATTTATAGTTACTGATTTATGTTTATATATATATATATATATATATATATATATATATATATATATATATATATATATATATATATATATATATATATATATATATATATATATATATATATATATATATATATATATATATAGTAATAGTCAAGTTTGTTTGAGGGAAGACGAGAGGCATCACACACTTTGATAAAAACTGTATCTCTTAAAATATTCATTGGCCGCATGAATCCGGTGATTAGTTTATGAGTGGTTCCTGCTTCTTCCTCCTTGTACTATTCATGTGCTTTTATAGGCTTCAAACTCCAATAATTAGTATCAGAGCAGGTTGCCACTTCATCTAGGGCATCGTCAACACGCCTCCCATCACACTCTCAAACTAATCTGTAGGTAACCTATGCCCTTGTGCTCTTTGTTTTTCTTTGAAAATTTTGTTTTTCCCAAATGGAAACTTCTTCTTGAACTTAGTGGTGCTAAGAGGCTTGAGGGGTTGATCCGGTTCCATAGGAGTTTATTGAGTACGTTTATGGTCCTCAGAGATATGTGCATACTTGATCGCCTCCTCAAACGTCTTAGGTGCATTCCTTCTTACCTCTCTCTTGATGGCTTTATCTAAGCCTCTTACAAACCCTCTAGTTTTCTGGAAGTCATCTAAGCCCTTAAGTTTCAAAATGATCTCTCTATAGTGGGATATGTAGATAATCAAAGGCCTACCTCTCTAGGTGATCCTATTCCACTCATCCCAATTCCTCTCCTCCTCATTCTCACAAAGAAACTCTTTTAGGAAAAGAGTTTCAAATTGAATCCATTCTGTCGGGATCAAGTTCGCCTCCTTGGGACTCATCCACCACTTTTTAGCACACAGGCCAAGCAAGAGACTCGCCTCTAGCACACGTTACTATAGTGGGGTGCCCTTCAATTGATGCAAATCATGCAACTTTTGTAAAAAAGTGTAGATTGCATCCTTGTTTCTATCTCGGTCATCCCCCGTAAAGGTAGGTGGCTTTAAGTCTTTCAGGAGGGGAGCTTCCCTAGAGCTCTCTCCTTTGTGCTTACTAGGAATAGAAGTATCTTTCCTCGTCATCTCTTGAGGAAGAGTAGGGGTTTCTCTTTCCTTCGTAGCTAGGAAAGAGGTGATATGAGTCTCAAGTGAGATCATTTGAGAATTAAGCTGCTGAATGAGAGATGTAATGCTACCTATCTCTCTCTCTAACCTAAGGGTCTGTTCTTTTAAGTCTACAAATTGTTCATGAGTAACAAACTCATCCAAAAGTTCCTCATATGTTTATTCTTCTTGTTGAGGCTCTTTCTCTTCTAGGTTTTCTCTACTTCCTTCCCCATTTCTACTTCTTCCATTCTAAAATCAGAATTCTTTAGTTGCTCTTTAGATGGAGAAGTGTGTTCTATTATTTGTTTTCCTTTAGACTCCATGTTTCACTTCCCTTCCCATGTTGCTAACTAGAGTATGTTAGAAGAAATGGAAGTAAACCTTGAATATGCAAGAAGAAGAGAAATATATCACAAGAGCACTTCCGTGGTACAAAATAAAGCTACGGAAGTGAAATCCAACTAATCTTTGAAGCTTAAAGTCGCTGATTTTGAGTCCTCGCCAGACCCAAACAAAAATTGGAAGTGTCTGGTTGGTCCGGGGAGGTTCTAATCTCTAAAAACCAACACGAACAATGCCATAACCATGTAGCAATAGACCCAACCGGGAAAATTGATTGAAACTGAACCACTTTTGAAATTTGACAATCTCAGTAGTCCAAGAAATGTAGTCTAGCACATGTACCTCAAAGATATAAATCTATCCCAAGTGAAAAAAGTGAATTTGGATGTCGGATGATGGAAAACTAGGGGCGGAAGTGGCCGCCTAGTTCCTGCTAAAGCACCGCAAAGAGATTTTTATTAGAGTTAGATGTCTACAGAAGCACGAGAACAACACAAGGAAGAAGAAGAATCTTGGATCAGAACACACAATAATAAATGTATTACTAGAGAATGTACAAAGATAAGTAGCCCATTAGGGGAATAGGTGTGTATACAAGCCGCGGGAAGAAAACCTCCGAAAGAGGGAAAAAAGTGCCCCGGCGGTCCTAGAGTGTTCATACACATCACTACCTAAATATATCAACAAATCCTCCCTAGGAGTGATGTGGTGAACAATTAGCTGGCACTCATGTATAAGGAAGTGTCAAGCTATGTGGAAATCACTTCACAAAAGGAAATAAGCCCAAGGGTTTGCGAAAAGCTTCAAATTTCTCCCTAGGTAGAGCCTTCATGAAAAGGTCTTCAATGTTCTCGTGCGTGGGCACATATGCTAAGCTGATCTCCTCAACAGAGAACCTCTCCCTGACATAATGATAATGCATCTCAATGTGCTTAGTGCGAGCATGGAACAAAGGGTTCCTCGAAACTACCAATGCGCTCTGACTATCAGTGAAGATGGTGGTGGTAGAATACTGAACAACACCCAAATCAGCCATAAGGCGTCTGAGCCACACACACTCAATAGTAGCTATGAAAGCTGCCCTATACTCAGCCTCACAACTAGAAGTGGCCATAGTAGGCTGCTCCTTGCTCAACCAAGATATACATGAGCTACTAAACATGAAGCAAAAGCAACTAGTGGACACACGAGTGTCATAGCAACCAACCCAGTCAGAGTCAGAAAAAGCATGCAAATCTGGCGGTAGTGATCCCCCCTTGGGATAAAACAACCCAAGTAGCCGAATACCACTCAAGTAGTGAAAGATAGGCTTAACCGCCTGCAAATGCTTGACACTTGGGCAATGCATAAACGTGCTCATGTGTGAGATAGAAAACGGAATATCTGGTCAAGTAATGTATAGGTAAATCAAGCATCCAACAACCTACTGATACACAACAACATGAAATGCATCTCCAACATCCTGAAGACTCAATTGTAAACCTATCTCCATAGGAATGGCAATAGGCTTACAGTCTTCAAGGGCGACATGATGCAATAATGTGTCAATATATTTTGTTTGATACAAGTCCATTCCACCATCAACGTGCATAAACTGAATGCCTAAATAGTAATGCAAATGCCCCAAACTAGACATCCCAAACGAGGCATGTAAATCAGCCTTAAATCAGCAATATGCCTCTCATGAGGATCAGTGAATAGCATGTCATTAACATAAAGCACAAAAGTACATCATTAGCACGCTTAACATATAAGGTGCTTTCAGTTGGATTGTTCTCAAAACGATGTGCAATCAGATAGCCATGTATCTTTTCATACCAAGCACGTGATGCTTGCTTTAAGCCATAAAATGCCTTCTTTAACCTGCACACCTGGTTCTCATGCCCTTTCTGCACAAAGCCATGGGGCTGAAAAACATAAACTTCTTCATGCAAGCCACCATTCAAAAATGCTATTTTGATATCCAAGTGATGTACATTCCAACCATGATGAGCTTCAAATGCATAGATGCTATGAACAACAGTCATTTGACAAGTAGGTGCAAAGGTCTCATCAAAATCAATGCCTCTTTCCTGTGCATAACCCTTTGCAACAAGCCTAGCCTTATACCTGTCAATTGTACCATCAGGCTCATGCTTCAGCTTGTATACCCACTTAGTCCCAATGGCCTTCTTGCCAAGAGGCAAGTCACATAAAGGCCAAGTATCATTCTTCATTATAGCATCATATTTAGATTGCATAGTATCCATCCATTTTTCATAATTTTGTGATTCATAAAAAAAAAACATGCTCATTCTCATCATAGAGAGTAGATGCAGCCATAGCATAGCAATCTGATGCAAAAGAGGCACTATGAGAGCTTGAACAAGTACGATATGATAGAGGTGCATCTAATTTGCTGTCAGGCAAAGTCTGCACTAGCCATTTTGGCATAGTTTTTGCCTCCTCAATGTCAGCTCTCTCATCAACAAGTGCATCATGTAAATCTGCATTAGAAATGGGATGATCTGCATCATCACATGAAACCTGTAAAGGTTGAGAAGTTCTCTCATTAGGAACAGCACTATATTATCCACTTATAAAATGAGACAGCAAAGTATCATACATGTCTTTAGAGCTAAAAGATGTCTCCTTAGTACATGAAAGCAATGGCTAAATAGCATCTTCCACAAAAACAACATCACCGCTAACCACAATGCGTTTAGTCTATGGATGATAGAGATGATAGCCTTTACTTTCAGAACTATATCCAACAAAAATACATTTTACTGCTTTATCATCCAATTTTCTACGATGTTGTTCAAGCACTAATGCATATGCCAAACGACCCAAAACACACAGATGAGCGCCAACAAATGGCTTGCGATCATGCCAAGCTTCATATGGAGTGATAGACTACAGTGCTTTAGTGGGACACCTCTTAAGTACATATGCTGCACACATGATAGCCCCAAGTCCGAAACTACATGGTAAAGCCTGAATCTTGACCATACACCTAGCCATCTCCATGAGTGAACTCTTCTTTCGTTTAGCAACTCCCTTCTCTTGAGGTGTATACGGCATTGTACACTGATGTTTTATCCCACGTTCAGCCAAAAATCTCTTCCATCCCAACGAATTTTCTCTATAGTAGGTGCAACAAAAACTATAGCACTAATAAGAATATGCAGAATATCATCATCTTCAACACCTTCTGCATCAGCTTCATTACATGCAGTCTTAATAGTTGGAGGTGTGATAGAACATTTTTCAACACCCTGAAAATGTTCCACAATCCTTTTGCAACCAATACATGTCGCATCATATAAGCCCATAATGGGTAATTGCAATGATGTTTTCATCATTTGTCTTTTGATTAGTACAATCCAATTCATTGTTTTTATAAAGAGAAGAACCATCCAACTTATCCTCAACAACCAACATACAAAATACATCACTACTTTTAGCCATGACCCATGACTAAAATACCTTGATGTAGAAAATTGGTTGTATCTCAAAAGGATGAACAGAACTGGCCAGACAAATTCTATGAAACTTGGAGCAGACTTCGAGATGCTTATATTGGCGAACCAAAACTGGTATATACCTTTGGCACAAAAAGATAAAATAGCTTGCACAAGCACTGTGATAGTGCGTTCGGAGGCCAAAACGAGCTCAGATCGGGATTCCGACACCATAGAGCGAAGATGTTTTGATCTCAAGAACACGCTGAGTATGCTCACCAAAAATTCATGTGATTTTGAGACTGCAACTAGAGAGGTGTAGACAATGCCTTAAATGAAGCGGCGACCTACTCTGATACCAATTGTTGGAGTTCGATGTCTGCAGAAGCACACAACCATCACAAGGAATAAGAAGAAGCTTGGAGCACAACACACAATAAGGAATGTAATACTAGAGAATGTACAAAGATAATTATCCCATTAGTGCAATGGGCATGTATACAAGCCGGGGGAAAAAAACCTCCTAAAGAGGGAAAAAAGTGCCCCGACGGTCCTACAGTGTTCACACACATCACTACCTAATTATATCAACCATTTTGCTTCACTAAATCTTGTACAATATCAATCATTTCTAAGCACTGCTTAGGAGCGTAGCTTCATAATGTGACAAAAACTTCCGAAATCGGATGTCGTATGAGCAAGCTATGGTGCGGAGAAGATGGGTATGTCATGGGTAGAAGTGGAAAAGCTAATCTTCATGGAAGGGTTAACTTTGAGAGCCCATAACTAAGAACCTGAAGCTCTTCAAAATAAACCCATGACCCATAACCCTTGTCCATAGCCCATAATACATATGTGCACCATTATCTTGCCAAAATCTTGATCCAATACATATATTTTATTCCCCTCAATTTGGAAAAAAAACTTGAAAATGAGATTCGCTTTACCTCCTCCTCCTTCTCCACGAATTTGGAGCTCCCAAATTTTGCAGCCATCTAAGACAAGGCGAACGCAGCAGCTTTGAGTATATAATAAAGGTAAAACTCATCTTTCTTACATCCTAGAGAGGACCATGAGGGAAAGAGGAGCCCATGGCTGCTTTCGCACTAGCGGCATTCTTTGTTGATGTCATGTAGCCTCTGTCTTCACTCCATCTGCCAGCGATCAATGTCACGGGACATGAATTCTTGAATGCTCCGCCTATGGTAGTCGCTTGGCTCTGATACCAACTTTCATAACTCAATGACTGCTCCTAGTTTTGGAGAGAAACTTGCACGAACTCTGAGGTAATGATGGACTCAATGAACGCGATGACATATGGAGATTCTAGTCTTGAAGATGCCGCCCAACCACGTACATCCACATTAAGTCTCTCTTTCCTTGATCAAGTGAGCCCCCCACATGGCTCCACATATGGGTGCCACATGGCACTCATGTGTGAGCCCATCTAAACAGAGCTAAGAGGTGATTGAGACCTCTCCTCATGGGTACTCCATATAACACTTGACACTTCAGAGGGAAGATATTTTGGTGAAGCAAGAAGAGTTAAAGAGAATGTGTCTCATTGGTCAATTACTTGGTTCTAAGCCCCCTCTTGAGTCCTTGTGACAATTGTTCTATAAGGAGTGCTTCCCTAACCGCTTGGTGGTCAGCAAGTGCCTATTATTTCTAGCTAATCATGTTTTCTTGGTTTTCAAAAATGAAGATATGACTTTCCAAGCTTTACAGATTGGTACTTGGCACACATAGAGAGCTACCTTGTGCATGTTCAAGTGTTTTCTTGAATTTGTACCTAAGTACAAGCCGCTATGCTATGCACTCTAGGTTGAGCTCCCAAACTTGCCCTTTTTCCTTTATGCATTCATAAGGGAAATTGTATTGCCCATCAGTTAGCCTCTACCTCTAGACAAGAAGTGGAAGTTTTTATCTATGAAGGTGCCCAACATGCGTTCAATGCAAGATGGCACCCACAAACTTGTGTCGAAGTAGATCTTAATAAAGATCTCCCCTCCAAAATTTCCATAGACATTGGGGAAGAACAAACCTTGGAGCAGGAGATGATATACAAAAACTTTCCAAATACTTGTTTTCATTGTGGGTCACAAGGCCATAGAATAAAAGATCATCCTTTGAGACAAAAATTCATTAAGAACAAGCAAAACCAAGAAAAAACTACTGCAACATAGATCAAATAAGCCTCAATAGTGAAAAGTATGTCTGAAGATCTCCTACATGCTGTTAAAGGAAAGGAAAAACAAGTCATGGAAGCAAACTGAGAAGGTTTCATGGAAGTGAGACGAAGAAGAAGAAGAAGCCCTAAAAGAATTATCGAGAGGAGCCCATCTCATAGGACTTGAAAAAAAAAACGTAGATCAAAACCTTGGAGTACTAAGGGGGAGTAAATCACTATGAACATTGCAATGTTGGGAAAAATCTATAGGATTCCACTACCAAGGAAGATAACCGAGAAGGATATACCACTAGCAAAGAGGATGGATTCACCACCAATAATAAAGATAACTAGGATAGTGAAAGTTCGATCATTGGATCCACCTTCGTCAATACAATCTTTCACAATCTATCTAGTTGTATCAGTAGATATGGAAAACACAAGGGGAACAAAGGGGCAACCTCAATGTATAGATCTAGGAATTCTCAAAGATTGAGAGAGCTTCTCATTCATGGTGACACAAGAGTAAGAATTTCAAAACAACACACTAACAAACTTGATAATTTTATTTTCCATCCCAATATCATGCACTGATTGTAGCACAAAATCTCAACCTTAAAGAAATAGCAATTAAAATTTTCCTCTTTGGCAAACTTTAACCCCCAGAAAGAGTAGTTACGGTGTCAAGAAGGAATCTACTTTTTATTGATCCTTTTTTCTCAAGAAAAATGATCTGATCCATAATATCATTGAGTCTTCTAGCAAAACAAGTAGAGAAAATATTTTAAAGAGAAGTGAGACATGTAATGGGTCTCCAATTGTTCAAGTCATCCTTTGCTCCTTTCTTGTGAATTAACTTGATAATTCTAGTGTTGATAACGATAGAAAGAGTAACTTTCCCTATAGCTTCTTGTGAAATCAAGAGAATCATGATTGATCTATCATTTCAAAGTGTGATAGTGTTCAAGTAGAAGTACTTCATGTAGTGTTTTTTTAGTGTTTTGAATGGCTATAGAAATGGAAAATGTGGATGGAATGAGCCAGCTTATGAGCAATAAGCTAGATAAGGAGACCTTCAATGGTTGGAGATTCAGAATGCTGATTATCCTGATAGGAAAAGGCTACTAAAAGTACATCAAAGAAGAGAAGGAAAATGATCTATAGTTACCAGAGAAGAATCAAACTATAGACCAATTAAGAGCATATGAAGAATGGAACCAAGGAGCACGAAAGGTTATGTACTCACTATCTGCTAGCATACACGAGAGCATGATTGGGCACATATAGATGACAATATTCTGAAAGACACTTGGAACAATTTGGGTACATTGTACAAAACCAATACAAAGGCATGGAAATCACAACTCAAGAATGAACTGCATACACTGGAGAAAAAAGGGCATGTCGGTAAGTGACTACACCCTAAAAATCAAAAGCATATGTGAGTCACTTGCATCTATTGGTGCAAATGTGGATGATGATAATGATAAGGGTGAAGTGTGCCTTCATGGTTTAGGAGCTGCATATAAGTAGTTGAAAACTTCTATACAGACGAAGGAAAATATTTTGAATTTTACTGATCTAGTATCCATGATGATTATTGAAGAAAAGGATCTCGCTGAGCATTCAAAATCCCAAAGGAAAACCTAGTTCTGAGTAGGTATTCTACTCTTGTAGAGGAAAATGCAGAGGTAGAGGGTTTGGAAGTGGAAGAGGACACAATAACCAAGACCAAGGTCAACAATAGAATCATGCAGCAGATAGAGGATAGTTTCAAGGGAGGGGGAGCCAAAGAGGATGCAAAAATTTCCAAAGAAATGATTCAAGTAATGACATTAAAGGATGCTAGAATTACGGTAAGCTTGGATACTTTGGATGTGATTACAGTTTCAAGAATCAAAATAATAGAAGGTAGCAAAAATAACTATGCATCCACAAGTGCAAATGATTCTGAGAAGATGTTCATGGTCCAACATCCTATGATGAATATGATGTCTCCTCATATTTCAAAATCAAATGTTAATGTTTGGTATGTTGATTTAGTCAAATCACATGACCAATAATGTAGAATGACTTAATAGTTTGACACATTACACCCTCTCAAAATACAAGAAACATAGCATTGTCTATGGAAGGGAAGGTAAAAGACCTTGCTGATGTGTTGCATGTTCCAGTATAACAAAGAATCTCATTTCTATTGGATAAATAGTTGACCAAGGATTACAAGTCGTTCAATGCTGATGGATTATACGTAGAAGAGTACAAACAAGATGGAAGATTGATTGCCAAAGGAAACAAAGTGGGTAGGATGTTCACCTCAAATGTGAAAATTCATTAAATGAATATAGCCATGTTTGCAAAAGGTGCAGGAGTTATTGTTGATATAGAGATCTAGCACAAACGAATTGGACATGCAAACTTGTAGAGGCTGAAATTGATGGAGTCAAGGGAGATTGTCAATGGGCTACCAAATTGCAAGGTCGGAGAGATGCAAAAGGTATGTGTAGCATGTTAATTTGGTAAACAATCAAGAGCACCATTTTTGCATGATAAGCATGTTAGTGAGAATGTGCTAGAAATAGTACATATAGATGTTTGGGGTCCTACAAAAACCACATCTATGGGTGGTTCTAGGTCTTATGTTACTTTCATTGATGACCATACATGGAAAGTATAGGTATATTTCATGAAAGAGATGAGTGAGGTGTTCACTCACTTCCTTAATTTTAAAGCTATGGTGGAAAATTATACATGGAAGTATATTATGACATTAAGATCTGATGGAGGAGGTGAATACATGTCAAATGAGTTTAGAAATTCTCTAAAAAGTCATGGAATTTGACATCAGCTTTCATGTAGGTACACGATACAATAGAATGGCATTGCTGAATGCAAAAATAGACATATTGAAAAAATAGGGAGAGCCTTGATGGCTAAGACAAAATAGCGAGAGCCTTGATGGCTGAGAAGAATATGCCTCATTCTAATTGGGCAGAAGCTATGCATACTACTGTTTACATTATGAACAAAACTCTAACTACTATTGTACATCAAGTTACACCCCAAGAGAAGTTCACAGGTAAAAAGACAAACTTATCACATATGCAAGTTTTGGGCTGTATTACGTATGTACATATTCTACATGAGTTGAGGAGAAAGATATGGATGAGGATATGGGCTGCACTTTATGGAAACAAAACATGGAAGATGGTTCCATTGCTACAAGGGAAGAAACCCATAGGTTGTAAGAGTCAAAGAATCCTTCAAAGCAATAAATAACTCATTTGGAATACAATTGATACCATGGGATTTACACATCCTCAAATTACTAATGGTTTCTGTAAGCTCGTCGAGAGAGAGGGGCAAGTCCTGAGTGGAATCTAGGCGAGAAGGAACCATTTTATTCCTTTTAAGATCAATGAAAGCGCTGGCCTTCTGAGTGCCCTCCCCCCTCTTAGGAGGCATAGAGAAAACATTGCTAACGAACTATACAACTTCCTATAAATTCTCCTTGATATCTATAGCATGCCCTCTTGGATTCTTTTTCAACATTGGGATGAAGTCTTTAGCTTTCTTCTTTTTGATGAGATCAAACATGTTTTTATCCGGTTTATTCACTTTCCCAACCCAGAATCCTCTTTATGAGGCAAAGTCACCACAAGCTAAAAGGTAGTCTTCCAACCTTTGTCCTAATTATTATCATTCTTCTCTTAAATCTAGTAAGCTTGGCTAGCTCTTAAAGTTGGTGAAGAGGAATTGAATTTCTTTGATAGATCTTTCCCATATGCTAATAAGGGAAGCACGATTTTCAAAATTCTTGGGAAAGATGGTTTTGTTCTTCTCTAACACACAAGGTATATTAGCAAGGGAGGGATCAAGGTGGGTCCAACCTGCTCTATACATAGGATAGTTTGTGTGCATTTTAGTGATTACAAGGAAATTGTCAAAGTTAAGGAAGGAAGGGTCAAGGTCACTCTAAATTTGCCAAAAGTCACTAGCTTTAGTGGCATTCATATACACTCTCTCTATTTTGGCCTAGAGGTTTTTATTACAAAGAAATGAATGAAATTTAATCATATAGTAGATAAAGGATTTGTGCATAGCACATACAACTTGCACATAACTGTGTGTTGTGCATTTACACACAATCCAATTGAAGTATTCCCCAACTTATGTGATGATGATATATGTTTATGCACAAATTTGGTCAAATAATAGATTATGCTTTTTGCATCGTGTGTTGAAAGAACTATTTGCTTCAATATTACCCAATTAGATTATGGTTTGAAGTGGAATATAGGTTTGTATGGACATGTTCTCATAGATATAGTGCATTCTTTATATTATGGTGGCAATAGCAACTCAATGATTTATACAACATAGAGTATCTCCTCTCATAACATTTTATTCATTATGACATATAGGTCTCTTTCCCCTAGAGATATATATTTATCAAACAATGAATTCCTAATCTTGATGCCTTCAAGGAAAGTTAAGAGGACTCCACTTGGACGGTTCGCCAGGAAATAGGTTGTTCACACACTTGAATAAATCTTGTTGACACTAAATTTGTGTGATCAAGCAAAAGTGTGTGGGTGCGAAATTCTGTGTGTGTGATGATTAAAGTAAGTGTGCACATGTATGCATATATATATATATATATATATATATATATATATATATATATATATATATATATGTATGTGTGTGTGTGGGTGTGCATGTGTGTATCACATGTGTGTTTACATTTCTAACTAGCTATATATGTGTATATATGTGTCATCTATGCACTACGCTAGTAGGTGGATGGAGCTACCCTGGTCAGGTGATCAGGGCCATGAATCGACACTAGTTTCATCACATGGCCTGATAGGTTTTTTTTCAAATGTCTATGTGGGTTGATAGCTGGGTGGAGTCACTCTGGTTGGGTGGTGAGAGCCACAAGATGATGTCGATTTTGTATGGAGCTGGTGGTTGTGCATTGTGTGCTATGTTGGGTAGGCAGACAAGTGAGATTAACCTAACCAGGTGGACAAGTCCATGAGTCACAACTGATTGTGACATAGGTAAACTTATGTAAATTAAAGAATAAGTAAATTTAAAAAAAGCTGAGCTCGATTGAAGTGCAAAGAAAAAGATAAATAAAGCAAAAATAAAAGGAAAATAAGAAAAATATTTGATGGGGGTCTGGGCGATAAGAGATCAATAGGAGACACGAATTGAAATTCCACAAATCAAGTTAGAAGGGATTAGTATATGTGTGTGCTTGGTATAAGCTACCACATCTGGCGAGATTGAGTAAAGGAAAAAACCTATGAAGCTTACAATTCATTCATATGATTGCTAGTCTAATTGTTTTGGTTGTAGCATGGTAATTTTGATGTGATACTTTTATGTAGTTTATTCTCTTAGTTTGTACGAAGCTCAATAAATTTGTTTGAAATGAGCATGTGCTTGTTGTTTATTTTAAAGATGATTTATATCCACCCAAGGCTATTTGATGCTTGTTTTCGATTATTTTCTATGCAGGTTGGCACATCTAGAGGATGCTCAGGTTCAGAAGGGATGGATGTAGTCATGATTCGGAAACAAGCTACCAACATGGATATATTTTTGGTGATTTCTATCCTTGATAATGAGAATGTTTAGTGAAAAAGGAAGCAAAGTTGTCTCACTTTATGCTTTATTTGTATCATAGAAAGAACACATTTTATTTATTACTAAATAGGCTATGGCTTGTATTTGGCATGGCCATTTGGACGACATATCTTGTAGTGGAATGGAAAATAGTTCTCATTATGGTGCCTTAATTTTGATATCTTTCTCTAATTTTTCATTTTGTGAGAATTTTCAATATGGAAAGAAAACAAACTATGTGCATAAGATTTGGACTTTATTGACCTGCAAAGTATCCATCACGCTCCTTTGCAATCAACTTTGCATTACATTCCATTGGAGTAGAAACAAATTTACATTCCTGCATACCAAACCTTTTCACCATATCACATATATACTTTCTCTATATCAACCACATACCATCATCGCCATACACAATCTCAGCCCCAAGAAAGTATCTAAGCAAACCAAGATCTAAAATTTTAAATTCCTTTCCCAAATTACCTTTAATCTCTTTAGTTTCTTTTGCATCATTCCCTGTCATCAACAAGTCATCCACATAAATGCATACATAGATCCAAATGTCATCTACATGTTTTACATAAAGTGAAGGATCAGCATGACTCGCTGTGTATCCTTCAACATACTTTACCAACCTTGCATTCCATGCCCTTGGTGCCTGATTAAGACCATACGATGCCTTCTTTAACTTGCATACATGATTAGGACAATTTGCATCCACATAACCATCTCGTTGTGACATATACACTTCTTCACTTAACTCACCATTAAGAAAGGAAGTCTTGATGTCTAATTGATGTTTTGAGAAAAAATCCTGTGAACTGTTAGCCTGTTTGAACCTTGTTTTAACTCCAAAACCCTGAACATTCACAACTTCCTCATAACTTCTCACTCAGGCATTTGTGCCTTCACTTGCTCGAGGTTTTCATACCATCCTCATTTCTTCCCAGATTGACATTAAAGGATGTGCTACTCATCACCGAGGTACACCAAATTTTGGCGTCGTTGCCGGGGATCGAGCTTTGAGGACGAGCGTGTGAGGGTAAGCCGTAGAGTTGTGACATTGGCATTTTCGGTAATTTCTTTAATTTTCCTTAATTTTCTCTTTCTTACTTCATCACTATCATCACCATCATCATCCTCACCATATCCCACCTCCATCTCCATCATCGCTAAAACTTCAATTTTCGATCATATCTCCTTCCTCCTTCCATTTACCTCATTTCACTTGTGAGAGAGAGTGAGAGAGCAATTTGTGTGTGCTATTTTGCATGTCTTTTGAGTGATCTTGCTGGTTGTAGCTCTACCATCATCTCCAGTAGGCTACGATCGATAGTAAATTTGACCTTTTGGAAAAAATAAAGTGCTCCACCATAATCTACATGATGAGCACATTCAAAGTCACCAATCATAGTAAAAAAATTTCGTGTTTTTCTGTCAATCGCGACCGACACTGTCGATCGCGATCCACAGCCACGATCGACAGTCTTTGTCAATCGCCACTGACAGACTTTGTCAATCGCGACTGACAGACCCCGATGGACTGCCACGTGTCCCTTGCGATGGATAGATCCCCGATCGACTCAAGTTACAGTGAAAATTATGGAAAAAGTGTCCATGACGACTGACACCATCGATCGCGATTGAAAGGACTCACAAACGACTTTATCGATCGCGATTGAAAGGACTCACAAACGACTTTATCGATCGCGATTGACACTGTCAATCGTGACTCACATGTCGATCGCAACCTATAGGCCCCGACGGACACCTTTGTCGCGATTGACAAACCTGCCGATTATGATTGATAGGCATTTTCGGCTAAATTTTTAGGGTTTTTTTGTTCTAAACCTTGGGGTAGTTTTGGGCATATTTGTCTATCAATTAGGATTTGGTGAGGTCCCTACACGTGTGTTTTGAGAAAAATCCTTTGAACTGTTAGCCTATTTGAAACCTCTTTTAACTCCAAAACCCTGAACTATCATAACTTCTCACTCACACATTTGTGCCTTCACTTGCTTGAGGTCTTCATACTATCCTCATGTCTTCCCGGATTGACATTAAAGGAGGTGCTACACATCACTAAGCTACACCAAATTTTGGCGCCATTGCCAGGGATCGAGCTTTGAGGACGAGCGTGTGAGGGTAATATGTAGAGTTGTGAGGTTGGCATTGTAGGTAATTTCTTTACTTTTCCTTATTTTTCTCTTTCTTACTTCATCACCATCATCATCCTCACCATATCCCACCTCTATCTCCATCATCGCGAAAACTTTAGTTTTCGATCATATCTCCTTCCTCCTTCCATTTACCTCATTTCACTTGTGAGAGAGAGCAAGAGAGCGATTTCTGTGTGCTATTTTGCATGTTTTTTGAGTGATCTTGTAGGTTGTAGCTGTACCATCATCTCCAGTAGGCTGCGCAGGTATGGAAAAGCTCGACCCTGTCTCTATGTCGTAGACCTCTGTCGATCGCGATTAACAAGAAATTTGACCTTTTGGAAAAAATAGAGTGCACCACCATAATCTACATGATGAGCACATTCTAAATCACCGATCACAGTAAAAAAATTCCGTGTTTTTTTTGTGAATCGCGATCGACACTGTCGATCCAGATCGATAGCCATGATCGACAGACTCTGTCAATCGGGACCGACAGACTCTATCAATCGCGATTAACAGATCCCCACGGACTGCCACGTTGGACTCAGTTAATCGCGATCGACACCGTCGATCGCGATCGACAGAATTTTCATGATTGACTCAAAGACTTGCGTTGCCACATGTCCCTCGCGATGTATAGATCCCGGATCGATTGAAATTACGGTGAAAAATTTAGAAAAAGTATCGATCACGATTGACACCATCGATCGCGATTGAGAGGACTCACGAGCAGCATCATCTGCAGCATGCTGCGCAGGCACAGAAAAGCTCGGCCCTGTCTCTGTGTCGCAGACCTCTGTCGATCGCGATCGACATGAAATTTGACCTTTTGGAAAAAATAAAGTGCACCAGCATAATCTACATGATGAGCACATTTTAAATCACCAATCACAGTTAAAAAAACTCTGTGTTTTTCTGTCAATCGGGACCAACACTATCGATCGCGATCGACAGCCACGATTGACAGACTCTATCAATCGCGACCGACAGACTCTGTTAATCGCAACTGACATCCCGATGGACTGCCATGTAGGACTTAGTCAATCGCGATCGACACCGTTGATCGCGACCGATAGAATTTTCATGATTAACTCAAAGACTCATGTTGCCACGTGTCCCTCGCAATGGATAGATCCTCGATCGAGTGAAATTACGGTGAAAATTGTAGAAAAAGTGTCGATCGTGATTGACACCATTGATCCCGAATGACAGGACTCACGATCGACTCTGTCGATCGCGATTGACATTGTCAATCCCGACTGACATGTCGATCGCGACCGACAGGCTCCGACGGACACCTCTATCAATCCCAATTGACAGACCTGTCGATCGCGATTGATAGGCATTTTTTGCTAAATTTTTAGGGTTTTTTTGTTCTAAACCTTGGGGTAGTTTTGGGCATATTTGTCTGTCAATTAGCATTTGGTGAGGTCCCTACGCGTGTTTTTTGAGAAAAATCCTGTGAACTGTTAGCCTATTTGAACCCTGTTTTAACTCCAAAACCCTAAACTGTCATAACTTCCTCATAACTTTCCACTCACACATTTGTGCCTTCACTTACTCGAGGTCTTCATACCATTCTCATGTCCTCTCGGATTGACATAATAGGAGGTGCTATTCATCACTGAGCTACACCAAATTTTGGCGCCATTGCCGGGGATCAAGCTTTGAGGACGAGCGTGTGAGGGCAAGACGTAGAGTTGTGACGTTGGTGTTGAAGGTAAATTCCTTACTTTTCCTTTTTTATTTCTCTTTCTTACTTCATCACCATCATCATCTTCACCATATCCCACCTCCATCTCCATCATCGCGAAAACTTCAGTTTTCGAACATATCTCCTTCCTCCTTCCATTTACCTCATTTCACTTCTGAGAGCGAGTGAGAGAGCGATCTGTGTGTGTTGTTTTGCATGTTTTTTGAGTGATCTTGCAAGTTGTAGCTCTACCATCATCTCCAGCAGGCTGCGTAGGTATGGAAAAGCTCGGCTCTATCTCTGTGTCGCAGACCTCTGTCGATCGCGATCGACAAGAAATTTGACCTTTTGCAAAAAATAAACTGCACCACCATAATCTAAATAATGAGCACATTCTAAATCACCAATCATAGTAAAAAAATTCCGTGTTTTTTTGTCAAATGCGACCGACACTGTGGATCGCGATCGATAGCCATGATCGACATGTGGATCGTGATTTACAGGCATTTTTGGCTAAATTTTTAGGGTTTTTTGTTCTAAAACTTGGGGTAGTTTTGGGCATATTTGTCTATCAATTAGCATTTGGTGAGGTCCTTACACGTGTGTTTTGAGAAAAATCTTGTGAACTGTTAGCCTGTTTGAACCCTGTTTTAACTCCAAAACCTTGAACTGTCATAATTCCTCTTAACTTCTCACTCACACATTTGTGCCTTCACTTGCTGGAGGTCTTCATACTATCCTCATGTCTTCCCGGATTGACATTAAAGGAGGTGCTACTCATCACTGAGCTACACCAAATTTTGGTGCCGTTGTCGGGGATCGAGCTTTGAGGATGAGCGTGTGAGGGTAAGATGTAGAGTTGTGACGTTGGCGTTGTAGGTAATTTCTTTACTTTTCCTTATTTTTCTCTTTCTTACTTCATCACCATCATCACCATCATCATCCTCACCATATCCCACCTCCATCTCCATCATCGTGAAAACTTCAGTTTTCGATCATATCTCCTTCCTCCTTCCATTTACCTCATTTAACTTGTGAGAGAGAGTGAGAGAGCGATTTGTGTATCCTGTTTTTCATGTTTTTTGAGTGATCTTGTAGGTTGTAGCTGTACCATCATCTCCAATAGGCTGCGGAGGTACTGAAAAGCTCGGCCCTATCTCTGTGTCGTAGATCTCTGCCGATCGCGATCGACAGGAAATTCGAACTTTTAGAAAAAATAAAGTGCACCACCATAATATACAAGATGAGCGCATTCTAAATCACCAATCACAGTAAAACAATTCCTTGTTTTTCTGTCAATCACGACCGACAGCCACGATCGACAGACTCTGTCAAACACGACCAATAGACTTTGTCAATCCCGACTAATAGACTCCGACGGACTGCCACGTAGGACTCAGTCAATCGTCGATCACGACGGATAGAATTTTCATGATTGACTCAAAGACTCGCATTGCCACGTGTCCCTTGCGACGGATAAATCCCCGATCGAGTAAAATTACGGTGAAAATTGCGGAAAAAGTGTCGATCGCGATTGACACCATCGATCACGATTGATAGGGCTCACTGTTGATGTATGAAACACCACAAGAAATGAATTAATGTGACACTCGAACACCTCTATGGTCACCATTAACTCATTGCCACTCCAAACTTTGAGAAATGATAGCCAAAAGTGAGAACTTTGCTTCTATAGAAATTCCTAGTCACTGAAATGACATAGCTTCAGTATTTTGATAATTCCTCTTAGCTCAAGTACTATTTCTCCATTAAAATTTAGTGGATGAATCTAGAAGAGTAGAGCTTTCCAACAAGCTATCATATGCCTGAAACGGATCTCTAGAACTCAAGTTATGGGCTTCACAAGATGACCCTATATGACTTGCTAAAACTAGAAATCTTGCCTTCTTTAGTAAATTTCGGTGTCTAAAAATAAAAATTCGATGCCTAGCATCGAATTTCAGTCAAGGTCAATGCCGGGCATCGACTTTGAGATTTTTTAGCCTCTTTTTCTGCACCAGAAATAGCTTCTTTTACACACACATGAAGAAGACCACTTGTATGCTAGAAGTCGATGCCAAGCATCGAATTTATGCTGAAACTCGATGCCAGGCATCGAGTTGCTCCACAAAACTCATGTTTTTAAAAGATTCAACAACAGGTAACACACAGAGAATGAAAATAATGACTTATCAGTACAAACTCGATGCCAGGCATCGAATTGCTTGGAAAACTTGAACTTTTGAATTCATCACACAATAGGCAAGCATGGAGACGATGGAGAGAGACTCATACACAGAACTTTACTCAGTTCTTTCTCATAGCTATGAAAACTCAGAAGTTTTACAGATGCTTTCTCACTCAGAGAAGCCCGACTACATTTAGTCATACAAAATGAACTCTTACTAACATTTTCTCGCACTCTCCTCCTTCGCGTCAGTTGATACAAACTAACTTATATAGTTTTTCTCAATCTCGTGACTTTTAAAAAACTTCTAGAACTAAAGTGAACTCACTTTCCAAATATAATACACTTGTGAATTTGTCCCTTCACATAGGCATGTGGTTTTCTTCTAAAGCTTTGACCTTCAAATATAGGTCCAATTAGTGATTGTTTCTCCAACAGCTCCCCCTCAATCACTATTTGACATTCTCTGTTTCTTCATATCTTCTTCTTTTCTTTTACTCCTGCCATGCTTTTGAATCTGCTGGTCTTCACACCATCCAAGCTCTTTGTCATTATGTCTGCTATCTGATCTTTAGTAGAAATGTACTCCACTTCTATTTCTTTCTCCATTACCTTTTCTCTGAGAAAATGATACTCTATCTCTATGTGCTTTGTCCTTGCATGAAAAACTGGATTTGCTGCAAGATAAAGTGAACTCATATTATCTCCATGTATTGTAGGTGTACCTTGATCAATGCCTAAGCTTTTGAACAATGTCTGCATCCATATGACCTCCTTAGCTGCTTCCACAAGTCCTTTGTACTTAGCTTCAGTTGATGATAATGCTACTGTATGTTGTTTCTTTGAACACCAACTTACAAGCTTATCACCAATGTATATCATGTAGCCATGAGTTGATCTTCTGTCATCTTGGTTACCTGCCCAGTCTGAGTCACTATAGGCTCTCAACTTCAAATCTGATGTAAAAGGATAATATAATCCTTCCTTTATAGTTCCTTTGATATATCTGAGAACTCTTTGACCTGCAATCCAATGTGGGTCCTTTGGACAATGCATGAATTGTGACAAAACTCCCACTGCATAACTAAGATCACGTCTTGTTAGTGTAGCATAAATCAAACTACCCATAAGAGATTAATACTTCCTCATATCTTTGTATTCTGCACCATCATATTTACTGAGCTTGTGATTAACTTCAAGTGGAGTTGAAGCTTCTCTGCAATTTTCCATATCAAACTTCTTCAATAGATTCAGAAGATACCTTTCTTGTTATACATATATGCCATGATTTGTATAAGTGACTTCCATTCCAAGAAAGTATGATAACTTTCCTAGATCATTGATCTTGAATTCTTTTTCAAGTAATCTCTTTACCTCCTTGATTCCTTCATCTAAAGTACCTGTGATTATAATGTCATCTACATAAATACAAATGTAGATTGTACCTTCCTCTATTCTTTTGATAAGTAGACTTGGATCTGCTTTTGAACTTTGATATCCAATATCATTTAGATACTTCACTAGTCTATAGTTCCATGCTCTTGGAGCTTGCTTCAATCCATACAATGCTCTTCTCAACCTGCAAACAAAATTTGGATACCTGGAATCTATAAACCCTTGAGGTTGTTCCATGTATACCTCATCTGATATGTATCCATTCAAAAATGCATTCTTTATATCCAACTGACCTAGGGTCCATCCTTTTGAAGCTGCAATAGCAATGATTGTCCTTATAGTTGACATCTTAGCTACAAGACTGAATGTCTCATCATAATCTATGCCATAGGTTTGGGCATAGCCTTTCACCACCAGTCTAGCTTTGTATCTGGCTATGCTTCCATCTGCAAGCTTCTTCACTTTATAAACCCATTTATTTCCAATAACCTTCTTACCATTTGGTTTAGGAACAAGTTCCCATGTCTTGTTCTCCTCCAATGCATTGAATTCTTCCTTCATTGCTTCTTCCCATTGCTTCTTACCTTTAGCTTCATCATAGTTCTGAGGTTCTTCATCATCTTTGACCATATATGCATAGTTCTTCTGAGTTATGTAAGAAGTATCATAAGAATACCTTTCTGGTTGTCTTCTCCTGCTTGACCTTCTTGGTTCACATTCTTCATAAGTGTCTGGATACACCTCTTCATCAAATATAGGAGCTTCTTCATTACTTCTTGTTAATCCACTTCTGGATGTACTTGCTTGCATATAGTCTTCATCTCTATTTACCTGCACAATTGATTTTCCTTTCTCACATCTTCTTACCTCTTCTTCAAATTCTTCAACTGTATTACTTTGATATGCATACCAACTTTTCTATTCATCAAATGTAACATCTCTAGAAACAAGAAATTGTTTGGTTAGAGGATTCCACAACCTGTAACCCATCTGCTTTTCATCATAACCAATGAACACATATTTTTCTTCCTTTGGTTCAAGTTTATGCCTAAGCTGTGATGGCACATAAGCATATGCAATTGATCCAAACACTCTACAATGATCTAGTGTTGGTTTCTTACCCCACCAAGCTTCATATGGAGTCATTCCATTTAGAGCTGCACATGGTAATCTATTCACAAGATATGTAGCTGTATTTACAGCCTCAGCCCAAAGATAATTTGGACAGTTCTTCTCCTTTAGCATAGCTCTAGCAAACTCAACCAAAGTCCTGTTCCTTCTTTCTGCTACACCATTTTGTTGTGGTGTATACCTGCAAGTTATCTCTCTCTTAATACCTGCATTCCAAAGATAATCATTGAACTCTTGGGAGAAGTATTCTCCCCCTCCATCAGACCTTAGTCTTTTAAGCTTTTGACCTGCCATTCTCTTTGCATATGCATGAAAATGCTTGAAAGCTCCAAACACTTCTGATCTTTCCTTCAAAACATATAATGTTATCCATCTTGTAGCATCATCAATGAAAAGAACATAGTACCTTGAGCCACTGATAGATCCTTCTTTTGTTGGTCCCCATACATCAGTATGAATGAGCTCTAGTAATCCATCATGTTTGAATCCTTTCTTTTGAAATGGTAACCTGTGTGCTTTACCCATTTGACATGCTTCACATTTATAAACCATATGTTGACTCTGCACATTTGGTAATCCTAGTACAGACTGATTTGCAACCATAGCTTTAATTCCTCTTTCATTAAAATGACCTAATCTCTTATGCCAGAGATCAAGTTCTGTAATCACTCCTTCACCGTGTGTGAGCAAAGCTTGACCAATGTTTCCTTGCACTCTTAAAGTAAAGAGTCTACCTTCTTTCTTACCAGAGAGAATCTGATTATATCCATTCTCTGGATCTTCAACAAATACTCCTTCATTTGTAAACCTGACTTGAAAACCTTTTTCAACTATCTGTCCCACACTAATCAAATTTTTAGGTATTGTAGGAACATACAAAACATTGGTTAGCAAATCTGCTCCACTCTTGCATTTCAGTTTTCCAATTGAATGTACACTATGTCTTGTATTATCACCTGTTTGAACTGTATGAGTAGAAATGCCTTTTTCCAATTCTGACATCAATTCTATGTTTCCTGACAAATGATTAGAACATCCAAAGTCAATGTAAAATACCTTTAAATCTTCTTTGTCTGATGTGCTGATTGAATTCATCATCAATGATGTATGACTTTCATTTTGTGTGTCATTTTCATAATTGTAGTAGGTGGTGTTGTAGGATTGATTCTGTCCCCAACTTCTTCCTGCACCTCTACCATAGCCTCCTCTTTGATTTTGTCTACCTCTTTGAAAATTACTTTGATATCTTCCACCTCGGCCTCTACTATTGTTGTTTTGATTCTGGTTTGATCCTTGTTGATTGTGCCAACAGTCATGAGCCAAATGATTACTCAATCCACAGATCCAGCAAGCTTTCTTGTTGTTATTTTGATTACCTCTACCTCTTCCAAAACCTCTTGGTCTTCCTCTGCCAGTGCCTTTACCTCTTGCATAATAAGCTTGAGAACTCGACTCCTCTTCATCCTTTGCTTTACCTTTATCTCCTTTCTTCTTGTTCTTCATGTACATTGCATAACTTTGACCTTTATCTCCATCTCCCTTCAAGTCTTGCTCATATGTGAGCATCAAACCAAGTAATTGATTTAAATCTGGAACATAATGATTCAAAGAAAGTTCTGTTGACAAGACAAAAGGTTTCCACCTTTCATCTCCTCTCAAACCTGCAAGTAGTTGAGCAATCAATCTGTGATCTTCAACATCTTCATCTATGGATCCAAGACTATCTGCTAGATCCTTCATCTTAGTGACATAATCACTAATACTATGACTTGGCTTCTTCTTGAATGTTGTAAACTCTGACCATAGACTTGCTTTCCGTGCTTTAGTAGTGCTTTGGAAATGATACTCCAATGCATTCCATATATCTTCAGATGATTCCAATCCTCTGATGTGTGGTAGCAAATGATCAGAGATTGTATTGTAGATGTAGGCTTTTGCACTTGCATCCTTCTTCTGCCAATGCTTTAAAGCATCTAGTTCTTCTTTCTTTGGTCGGCTTTCATCTTCAAATATTGGCTTCTCTTCTTCACCTGTAACATATATCATGAGATCCTTACTCATAAGTAAGGCTTCCATTCTCATTACCCATGCGGGGTAATTATCTCTGTCCAGTTTGTCAATGGAGATATGATCTGCCATACTCCTTTCCTTCTGCTGCAACCTGTGAGCTTAAAGGATAAAGGATAATACCTTTTGAAGTTCTTTGTGTATCAGGATACTTCGAAAATAATCTTTTGATGCCTTGTGTCTTCAAATGCTTCACCTTTGAAACTTTAATGGAAAACTTTACAAAACTTCTCGTACCTTTGCCGCCTTCTGCTCTTTAGGACCTTTCTGCTCTGATACCACTTGTTGATGTATGAAACACCACAAGAAATGAATTAATGTGACACTAGAACACCTCTATGGTCACCATTAACTCATTGCCACTCCAAACTTTGAGAAATGATAGCCAAAAGTGAGAACTTTGCTTCTACAGAAATTCCTAGTCACTGAAATGCCATACCTTCAGTATTTTGATAATTCCTCTTAGCTCAAGTATTATTTCTCCATGAAAATTTAGTGGATGAAACTAGAAAAGTAGAGCTTTCCAACAAGCTATCATATGCCTGAAGCGAATCTCTAGAACGCAAGTTATGGCCTTCACAAGATGACCCTATATGACTTGCTAAAACTAGAAATCTTGCCTTCTTTAGTAAATTTCGGTGTCTAAAAATAAAAATTCGATGCCTAGCATCGAATTTCAGTCAAGGTCGATGCCGGGTATCGACTCGATGCCAGGCATCGAGTTGCTCCACAAACCTCATGTTTTTAAAAGATTCAACAACAAGTAACACACAGAGAATGAAAATAATGACTTATCAGTACAAACTCGATGCCAGGCATCGAATTGCTTGGAAAACTTGAACTTTTGAATTCATCACACAGTAGGCAAGCATGGAGACAATGGAGAGAGACTCATACATAGAACTTCACTCAGTTCTTTCTCATAGCTATGAAAACTCAGAAGTTTTACAGATGCTTTCTCACTCAGAGAAGCCCGACTACATTTAGTCATACAAAATGAACTCCTACTAACATTTTCTCATACTCTCCTCCTTCGCGTCAGTTGATACAAACTAACTTATATAGTTTTTCTCAATCTCGTGACTTTTAAAAAACTTCTAGAACTAAAGTGAACTCACTTTACAAATATAATACACTTGTGAATTTGTCCCTTCACATAGGCATGTTTTAACTCCAAAACCCTGAACTATCATAACTTCCTCATAACTTCTCAGTCACACATTTGTGCCTTCACTTGCTCGAGGTCTTCATACCATCCTCATGTCTTCCCGGACTGAGATTAAAGGAGGTGCTACGCATCACTGAGCTACACCAAATTTTGTCACCATTGCTGGGGATCGAGCTTTGAGGACGAGCATGTGAGGGTAGGACATAAAGTTGTGACGGCATTGTACATAATTTCTTTAATTTTTCTTATTTTTCTCTTTCTTAATTCATCACGATCATCACCATCATCATCCTCACGATATCCCACCTCCATCTCCATCATCACGAAAACTTTAGTTTTCGATCATATTTCCCTCCTTCCATTTACCTCATTTCACTTGGGAGAGAGAGAGAGAGAGCGATTTGTGTGTGCTATTTTGCATGTTTTTTGAGTGATCTTGCAGGTTGTAGCTGTACCATCATCTCCAGCAAGCTGCACAGGTACGAAAAACCTAGGCCCTGTCTCTGTGTCACAGACCTCTATCGATCGCGATTGACAGAAAATTTGACCTTTTGGAGAAAATAAAGTGCACCACCATAATCTACATGATGACCACATTCTAAATCACCAATCACAGTAAAACAATTTCGTGTTTTTCTGTCAATCGCGATCGACACTATCGATCGTAATCTACAGCCACGATCGACAGACTCTATCAATCACGACTGACAGACTCTATCTATTGCGAGTGAAAAACCCTGATGGACTGCCCGATCGCGTTGCCACGTGTCTCTCGCGACAGATAGATGCCCGATCGACTGAAATTATGGCTAGAATTGTGGAAAACATGTGGATCAGGATTGACACCATCGATCGAGACTGAGAGTACTCACGGCCGACTCTGTCGATCACGATTGACACTGTCAATCATGACTGACGTGTGGATCGCGACCGACAGGCCCCGACGGACACCTCTGTCAATCACGATTGATAGACCTGTCGATCGCGATTGACAAGCATTTTTGGCTAAATTTTTAGGGTTTTTTGTTATAAAACTTCGGGTAGTTTTGGGCATATTTCTCTATCAATTAGCATTTGGTGAGGTCCCTACATGTGTGTTTTGAGAAAAATCTTGTGAAGTATTAGCCTGTTTGAACCATGTTTTAACTCCAAAAACCTGAACTGTCATAACTTCCTCATAACTTCTCACTCACACATTTGCTCGAGGTCTCTCTGTTGCAGACCTCTGTCGATCGCGATCGACAGGAAATTTGGCCTTTTGGAAAAAATAACGTGCACCACCATAATCTACATGATGAGCACATTCTAAATCACCAATCACAGTAAAAAAATTCCGTGTTTTTGTGTCAATCGCGACCGACACTGTAGATCACGATCGACAACATTGATCGACAAACTCTATCAATCGTGACCGATAGAATCTGTCAATCGCGACTGACAGACCCCGACGAACGGCCACATAGGACTCAGTCAATCACAATCTTCCACATAGGACTCAGTCAATCACGATCGACACCGTCGATCGTGACCAACAGAATTTTCAGGACTGACTCAAAGAATCGTGTTGCCACATGTCCCTCGCGACGGATAGATCCCTGATCGACTGATATTACGACAAAAATTACAAAAAAAGTGTTGATCTCGATTCACACAATCGATCGCAACTGACAGGACTCACGACCGACTCTGTCGATCGTGATTGACACCATCAATCGCGACTGATGTGTCGATTGCGACCAACTGGCCCCGACAGACACCTCTATCAATCGCGATTGACAGACCTGTCGATCGTGATTGACAGGCATTTTCGGCTAAATTTTAAGGGTTTTTTGTTCTAAAACTTGGATTATTTTTAGGCATATTTGTCTATCAATTAGCATTTGGTGAGGTCCCTATACGTGTGTTTTGAGAAAAACCCTGTGAGCTGTTAGCCTATTTGAACCCTGTTTTAACTCCAAAACCCTGAACTATCATAACTTCCTCATAACTTCTCACTCACACATTTGTGCCTTCACTTGCTCGAGGTCTTCATAGCATCCTCATGTCTTCCCGGATTGACTTAAAGGAGGTGCTACTCATCACTGACCTACACCAAATTTTGGTGCCGTTGCCAGGGATCGAGCGTGTGAGGGTAAGACGTAGAGTTGTGATGTTGGAGTTGTAGGTAATTTCTTTACTTTTCCTTATTTTTCTCTTTTTTATTGCATCACCATCATCACCATCATCATCCTCACCATATCCCACCTCCATCTCCATCATCACAAAAACTTCAGTTTTCGATCATATCTCCTTCCTCCTTTCATTTACCTCATTTCACTTATGAGAGAGAGCGAGAGTGCGATTTGTGTATGATGTTTTGCATGTTTTTTGAGTGATCTTGCAAGTTGTAGCTGTACGATCATCTCCACCAGGCTGTGCAGGTACGGAAAAGCTCGGCCCTGTCTCTGTGCTGCAGACCTTTGGCGATCGCGATCGACAAGAAATTTGACCTTTTGGAAAAAATAAAGTGCACTACCATAATCTACATGATGAGCACATTCTAAATCACCAATCACAGTAAAAAAATTCCATGTTTCTCTGTCAATCGCGACCGACACTGTCGATCACGATCGACAGCCAGGATCGACAGACTCTGTCAATCGCAATTGACAAACCTCGATAGGCTACCACGTAGGACTCAGTCAATCGTGATCGACACCGTCGATTGCGACCGATAGAATTGTCACGATTGACTCAAAGAATTGCATTGCCATGTGTCCCTTGTGATGGATAGATCCATCGACTGAAATTATGGCAAAAATTACGGAAAAAGTATCGATCATGATTGATACGATCGATTGCGATTGATGCCATTGATCGCGATTGACACTACTCATGACCGACTCTCTCGATCGCGATTGATACTATCAGTCCTGACTGACGTGTCGATCACGACCAACAGGCCCCGACGGACACCTCTGTCAATCGCGATTGACAGACCTGTCGATTGCGATTGATAGGCCTTTTCGGCTAAATTTTCAGGGTTTTTTTGTTCTAAACCTTGGGGTAGTTTTGGGCATATTTTTCTATCAATTAGCATTTGGTGAGGTCCCTACACGTGTGTTTTGAGAAAAATCCTGTGAACTGTTAGCCTGTTTCAACCATGTTTTAACTCCAAAACCCTGAACTGTCATAACTTCCTCATTACTTCTCACTCACATATTTGTGGCTTCACTTGCTCTAGGTCTTCATACCATCCTTATGTCTTCCTAGATTGACATTAAAGGAGGTGCTACACATCACTGAGCTACACCAGATTTTGGCGCCGTTGCCGGGGATCGAGCTTTGAGGACGAGCGTGTGAGGTTAAGGTGTAGAGTTATGACATTGGTGTTGTAGGTAATTGTTGGTGCATGACAATCACCAATTGATGTTTTGACATGGAAATATAGTCAAGATTTGAAGGAAAGATTCAAGTTGTGAAGCAAGGAAGAAGTATACATTCAGAAGAGGAAGACATGTACACATATGTACAGATAGTTCACTTATATCTTTGAGAAATCATAAGGTTGTAAATTTTTGTATATATATACTATGAAAATGTCGGGGCAAATAGAAGAGAGCATGAGAATAGAGCAATCAAGACTTGTAAGAGTCATTAGACATCTTAGAAGTTAGTTGAATTCTCTCTCATCATTAAGTTCTAAACTCCTTCAGAAATGAAAGAAATTTGCGCCCGATGTTTCTGAGTTTTCTCCTTCTGTGTTGGATCTTTTGTGAAATGCTTTTGTACAAGCCTAAGTCTATAGGTGATTGACCTCTGTACAAATTTTCAGCTTCTAATTGTGATCAGGCTGAGAGAATTGAGTGTAGGAACATTTACATGTGTAAATGAAAGAAGAGAGATTGCAGGAGGCACAAAATTTGAAGTCAATGTTTTGATCAGTTCTCCTTCTACAGTTTAAAGTTTTGAGCAAGCAAGCACTTAATCTTTAAGTTGGAAGGTAAGATACTTGTGGCTAAAAGCATTTTCTTAAACGGGTTCTAGTCTTGGAGAACCATGTCTTAGAAGTTGCAGGTGTCAAAGTCGACTCTACAGGGTGATAGTTTTAGACATAGGTAACTTGTTGAGTTCATTTCTCAAGTTATACTGAATCTTTTGGAGTAATTCAACTTGGAGAAGGTGCGCAATCTTTAGGTGACACCTTGTGCAAAGTTTCATAAAAAACTTTACACAATTGATAGGTCAATGAGAAAGATATGTGCAGTAGACTTTCTGTAGAGTCATCATCTTCACAGATTTTTTAAAATCTTGAGAATTGAGTATTGATCTTCTAAACTTGGAGAAGTTTTGAGTTATTCTTGTTATAGAGGTGCTCTAAATACAAGAGTAACTTTTTCTTTTGGAGATTAGCAATCTCCATCAGTGGTATCAGAGCAGGAAACATCAGAATTGAAGAAAGGAGGATCTCGACTGCTGCAGCTACAAAGAATTCACCATCTAAAGGTTCAAAAGGTGAAAGCTTGAGAGAAAAGCTTGAGAAAGAGGTCATACAACACCAAGGAAGACAAAAGGAGTATCATTCAAAGTAAAGGTACATCTATTACTAATAAAGGTTGAAGAATTCAATACACAGGTGAAGAAAGGATGGGAGATTCTCTTCAAATAGAGAAGTTGGATAGAGAGAACTATCCAGCATGGTCAATGAGGATGGAAGCTCATCTAATGAGCAAAGACTTGATAGCTTACATTACAGGTGAAGAGAAAAGCCACAATTCAGAGATCCTAGTGTTCCAACTAGGGAGGAATTATCACATTTGAAGAATTGGATGAAAAGAGATGCTCAAGCTAGGAGCATTATCTATATGACAATCAATGACTACTTGCTACCTCACATTAGAGGTCTTGAAAGTGCAAGTGATACATGGAATTCTTTGGAAGAGCATTTCCAAAATACCACAAAGTCTAGGAAGGCATCCTTGTGGGCAAAATTTACCACTTTCAAGAAGAAGGCCTCTCAATCCATCTCAGATTATGTAACAAGGATGAAAGATATTGCAGATGCATTAGGAGCTGTTGATGAAGACATTGAGGAGGATAAATTGATAAGGCAAATCCTTACAGGTTTGAGAGGTGATGACAAATGGAAGCCATTCATTTTGTCTACTTAGTTATCTCTTGATCATTTTACTCTTGATATAAATCAGTTGCTAGGTCACATGCTAACCTTTGAGCAGGATGTCAAAAGAGAAGGTGACAAGAGTACAGGTCATGCAATGTACTCAAAGGATAAGAAGAAAAATAACAAAGGGAAACAACAAGCAAATGAAGATGAAGGCACAACTAGTCAAGCCAACTTCCTAAGAGGAAGAGGAGGTGGCAAAGGTAGAGGAAGAGGCAGGAATAATAAAGATGGAGTCAAAGCTTGCTCGATTTGTGGTAAGACAAATCACTTAGCTAATGATTGTTGGCATAATACTCAGAGTAATGGTGGATACAATCAGAACTTTAATTCAAGAGGAAGAGGTGGGAGAAATCAAAGAGGTAATTTTAGAGGAAGAGGTAGTAGATGTTACTTTGGAAGAAATGCAGGTAGAGGATTCCAAAGTCAACAATACAACAATACTTACTACAATTATGCTTCAGATCAGAAGGAGGATTCAACATTGATAATGAATGCAACTTGTGAAAGGCAAAGTGAAGATCAAAGAGTCTTTTACATTGACTCAGGGTGTAGCAATCACCTAAGTGGCAACATAGCATTAATGACTGATTTGGAGAATAAGGTATCTAATCATGTTGTTCAAACAGGTGACAATACAAAGCACAATGTGAAGTCAGTTGGATCAGTGAAGGCCAAGGATGGTAGCACCCTCTTGAGTAAGGTCTTGTATGTTCCTACAATTCCTAAGAATCTGATAAGTGTAGGACAAATTGTTGAAAAGGGTTATGAAGTGAGATTCACTAATGAAGGAGTATTTGTGGAAGACCCTAGCAATGGGTATAAACAAATTGTTTTAGGGAAGAAAGAAGGAAGATTGTTCACTTTGAAGATTCAAGGTAATGTTGGTCATGCCTTCTTTACTTATGGAGGACATAAGATCTCTGAGTTAGATCTTTGGCACAAGAGGCTTGGACATTTCAATGAAAGAGGTATCAAAGACATGATTAACAATGGTTCATTGCTTGGATTGCCTAATGTTGCAGGTCAACATATGACATACAGATGTGAGGCATGTCAATTAGGTAAGGCTCATAAGCAATCTTATTCTAAGCATGGTTTTATGTATTCAGAGAAGCTTGAGTTGGTACACACAGATTTGTGGGGACCATCAAAGGATTTCAGTATAAATGGATCAAGGTACTATGTGATTTATGTTGATGATGCTACGAGATGGATCACTATCTATGTGATCAAAGATAAGTCAGAGGTGTTCAATACATTCAAACATTATCATGTGTATGCAGAGAGAATTACTTGCAGGTACTCTCCTCAACAAAATGGTGTAGCAGAAAGGAGGAATAGAACTCTTGTTGAGTTTGCAAGATCCATGATGAAGGATAAAAATTGTCCTAATTATTTGTGGGTTGAGGCTGTAAATACAGCAACTTATTTGTTCAATAGGTTACCATGTAAAGCTTTGCAGGGTATGACACCATATGAGGCATGGTGGGGTAAGAGACCTACATTAGACCATTGCAAAGTATTTGGATGTTTGGCATATGCATATGTGCCATCACAATTAAGGCACAAATTGGAACCTAAAGCTGAAAAGTATATGTTCATTGGTTATGATGATAAGCGAATGGGATATAGGTTGTGGAGTCCATCCACAAAACAATTTCTTGTATCAAAGGATGTTACATTTGATGAGGAAGGTACTTGGTATGCAGGTACAATCAAAATTAATACATGTGATGAAGAAGTTGTAAACCAAAAGAAAGGTAAATCAAAGGTTCAGATATTTGATGAAGAGGAGAATAATGAAGTGCAGGTTGAAGTTGAAGAAATGCGAAGATTTGATCCTGAGTGTGATGAACCAGAAACCTAAAAGAGTGGAGAACTCAGAAGGTCATCAAGACACAAGTGGCAACCTACAAGGTATAGCTATGATACTTCTTTTTTGGCTACCAAAGATTATGCTTATATGATTAAGGCAGATGAAGACCCTTCTACATATGAAGAGGAAAAAGGTAAGGAAAATTGGGAGAAAGCTATGCAGGAAGAATATGATGCATTGATGGAGAATCAAACTTGGGAATTGGTTCCTAAACCAAATAGCCAGAAGATCATTGGATGCAAATGGGTCTACAAGACAAAGAGGTTTGCAGATGGAAGTGTGTCTAGGTATAAAGCTAGACTTGTTGTGAAAGGGTTTGCGCAAACATATGGCATTGATTATGATGAGACTTATAGTCCTATGGCAAAGATGACAACTATCAGGACACTCATAGGTATTGCTGCATGTAAAGGTTGGAAATTATGTCAATTAGATGTGAAGAATGCTTTCTTGAATGGTTATATTTCAGATGATGTTTTCATGGAGCAACCTCAAGGATTCAGAGATGGAAGGTATCCAGATTATGTGTGCAAGCTCAAGAGAGCTTTGTATGGCTTGAAGCAAGCCCCAAGGGCATGGAACTATAGACTTGTAAAGTTCTTGAAAGAACTTGGATTTCAAGTATCAAAAGCAGATAGTAGTTTGCTTGTTAAAGCAAGTGATGATGGATTCATATACATGTGCATATATGTTGATGATATAATTCTTACAAGTAAGATGAGAAAGGCATTCAAAGCCTAAAGAAGAAAATGGAGAAAGAATTCAAAATCAGTGATTTAGGAGACTTGTCATATTTCTTGGGCATGGAGATTTCATATACTCAACATGGAGTGTATGTGACTCAAGAAAGGTATTTGAGAAACTTGTTAATCAAGTTTAAAATGAATGATTGCAGGGTAGCACCTACTCCAATGGAGGTGAATCACAAATTAAGCAGATATGGAGGTGTAGAGTTCAAGGACATGAAACAATATCAAAGTTTGGTTGGTAGTCTTATCTATGCTGCATTAACTAGACCTGACTTGTCATATGCTGTTGGGGTTTTGTCTCAATTCATGCATTGTCCTAGGAAAGAACATTGGATTACAGGTCAAAGAGTATTGAGGTACATTAAGGGTACACTCAAAGAAGGTTTGTATTATGGTTTTACATCAGATACAAATATCAAGATTTATAGTGATGCAGATTGGGCAGGTAATCCAGATGATAGAAGGTCAACTTATGGATACATGTGTTATGTGCGAGATAAGTTAATATCTTGGTGTTCAAAGAAGCAACACACAGTTGGTTTGTCATCTACAGAAGCTGAGTACAAAGGCATGGTTGAAGCTGCAAAGGAAGTGATATGGCTTAAGACTCTGATGAAGAGTTTTGATATCATTCAGAGTACTCCTACTATTCATGGAGATAACATGAGTTCATTGTATCTAGCTGCTAATCTTGTTTTTCATGCCAGGACCAGACACATTGAGATTCAATATCACTATCTAAGAGAGAAGGTGATGGATAAAGAGATTGAAGCCATACATACTTCAACAAAAGATCAGATAGCTGATATGCTTATCAAAAGCTTGGATGGACCAAAGCTACAAAGATTTAAAGACATGGCAAGTATAAAGAAGATAGAGAAAACCTCAATTGAGGATTGAGGGGGAGCTGTTGGTGCAAGACAATCACCAATTGATGTTTTGACATGGAAATGAAGTCAAGATTTTAGGGAAAGATTCAAGTTGTGAAGCAAGGAAGCACTATACATGCAGAAGAGGAAGACATGTACACATATGTACAGATAGTTCACTTATATCTTTGAGAAGTCATAAGGTTATAAATTTTTGTATATATATACTATGAAAATGTCAGGGCAATAGTTCACTTATATCTTTGAGAAGTCATAAGGTTGTAAATTTTTGTATATATATACTATGAAAATGTCAGGGAAAATAGAAGAGAGCATGAGAATAGATTAATCAAGAGTTTTAAGAGTCATTAGACATCTTAGAAGTTAGTTGAATTCTCTCTCATCATTAAGTTGTAAACTCCTTCAGAAATGAAAGAAATTTGAACACGATGTTTCTGTGTTTTCTCCAATGTGTTAGATCTTTTGTGAAATACTTTCTTACAAGCCTAAGTCTATAGGTGATTGACCTCTATACAAATTTTCAGCTTCTAATTGTGATTAGGCTGAGAGAATTGAGTATAGGAACATTTACATGTGTAAATGAAAGAAGAGAGATTGCAGGAGGCGCAAAACTTGAAGTCAATGTTTTGATCAGTTCTCCTTCTACAGTTTAAAGTTTTGAGCAAGCAAGCACTTAATCTTTAAGTTGGAAGGTAAGCTACTTGTGGCTAAAAGCATTTGCTTAAACAGGTTCTAGTCTTGGAGAACGATGTCTTAGAAGTTGCAGGTGTCAAAGTCGACTCTACAGGGTGACAATTTTAGACATAGGTAACTTGTTGAGTTCATTTCTCAAGTTATACTGAATCTTTTGGAGTAATTCAACTTCGAGAAGGTGTGCAATCTATAGGCAACACCTTGTGCAAAGTTTCATAAAAGACTTTACACAATATATAGGTCAATGAGAAAGATATGTGCAGCAGACTTTCTGTAGAGTCATCATCTTCACAGATTTTTCAAAATCTTGATAATTGAGTATTGAGGTGCTCTTGTTCTTGTTATAGAGGTGCTCTAAATACAAGGTTTGAGTTATTCTTGTTATAGAGGTGCTCTAAATACAAGAGTAACTTGTTCTTTTGGAGATTAACAATCTCCATCAGTAATTTCTTTACTTTTCCTTATTTTTATCTTTCTTACTTCATCACCATGGTTGGTGTAGAGCAATCAATAATTGAAGTTTTGGAAGACAAAGAATGAAGACAAGTCCAGATTATGAAGCATGGAAGAAGAGTATAGTCAAAAGTTGAAGGATATGTACACATATGTACATTAGTTCAGATATAGGTCACTTATACTTATGAACAGTCATAAGCTTGTAAATATATGCCTATAAATACTATGAAAAATATCGGGGCAAGTATGAGAGATTAGAGAGAGCATAGGAATAGAGAAATGAGAACCTGTAAGAGTCATTAGACATATGAAAAGTTAGTTGAATTCTCTCTCATTAGTTAGTTGTAACTTCCTTCAGTAATGACAGAAAATTTGTGCCCGATGTTATCGTGTTTTCTCCTTCTGTGATTGATCGTTTGTGAATTCCTTTTGGAGATGTCTAAGTCCATAGTTAATCAATCTATGGCTAGAATTTGAGAGTTCAATTTCAATTAGACTGAGAGAATTTTAATTAGGAACATTCATATGTGGAAAGGTTCAAGTGTCTTCTGAAACAGGCACAGATTTCGAGTTCAGAGAAATGAACAGTGCTCAGTGCACAGTGTAAAGTTTTACACAAATGATAGCTCAAAATCTAAGTTGAGAGATAAGCTATCTACAGCTAAAAGCATTTGACCAAACGGGTTCCACATTGGGAGAACTATAGCTAAGAAGTTACAGGTGTCAAAGTCGCTACTGCAGAGAAGCAGTTTCACACATAGGTAAAGTGTTTGAGTCATTTCTCAAAGTACACTCAATCTTTTGAGGAGATTTAAGTTGGAGAAGGTGCGCCAATTTAAGGCGAAACAACATATAAAGTTTTATAAAAAACTTTACATGAATTGTTAGTCAATCAGAGATTAATCTGCAGCAGACTTTTCTGAGAATTTGATTTTTTCAAGAACAGTCAATTTCTTGATAAGTTGGTGATTGTTCTCTAAATTAAGTGGAGTCTAAACTTATTCTTGATATAGAGGTGCTCCAATTTCAAGAATAGGTTGTTCTCTTGGAGATTAACACTCTCCATCAGTGGTATCAGAGTAGGTTGTGTTGATTTTGAGGAAAGGAAGACTCCGACTGCTGCAGAAGTAAAGATTTTGCATCTCAAAGGTTCAAAAGGTTAAAGTGTGAAGAAAGATTGAAGGAAGACGCACAAAGATTATCAAAAGGATCAGAAGGAGCAACATTCGAAGTAAAGGTACATTCATTTCCTGTAAAGGTCAAAGATTTGAGACTACAGGTGAAGGAAAGATGGGAGATAGTCTCCAAATTGAAAAGTTGGATAGGGAGAACTATCCAGCTTGGTCTATGAGAATGGAAGCTCATCTAATGAGCAAAGATTTGATAGCATACATTACAGGTGAAGAAGAGAAGCCTCAGTTCAGAGATCCTAGTGTTCCAACTAGGGAAGAATTGTCAGATTTGAAGACATGGATGAAGAAGGATGCTCAGGCAAGGAGCATAATCTACATGGCAGTGAATGATTATTTGCTTCCTCATATTAGAGGACTTGAGAGTGCAAGTGACATTTGGAATGCTTTAGAAGAGCATTTCCAAAATACTACCAAGTCAAGGAAAGCTTCATTATGGGCAGAGTTTACTACTTTCAAGAAGAAGGCTTCACAATCAATATCTGATTATGTGACAAAGATGAAAGACATTGCTGATTCTTTAGGTGCAGTGGATGAAGACATAGAGGAGGATAAATTGGTAAGACAAATTCTCACAGGACTTAGAGGAGATGAGAAGTGGAAGCCTTTTATTTTTTCTACAGAACTTTCATTAGACCATTTTACTCCTGATTTGAATCAATTGTTAGGACATATGCTAGCTTTTGAGAATGATATCAAAGGAGATATTGACAAGAGTGCAGGTCATGCAATGTACTCTAAAGACAAGAAGAAAGCTAACAAAGGAAAGCAACAATCAGGTGAAGAAGAAGGTACTTCAAGTCAAGCAAACTTCCTAAGAGGAAGAGGAAATGGCAGAAGTAGAGGAAGGGGCAGAAACAACAAAGAAAATGTCAGATCTTGTTAGCATAAGGTAAAGTCAATTGGTTCAGTCAAAGCCAAAGATGGAAGCACTCTTCTGAGTAAGGTTCTGTATGTTCCTACAATTCCAAAGAATTTGATCAGTGTAGGTCAAATTGTGGAGAAAGGATATGAGGTAAAGTTCACTAATGATGGAGCTTATGTTGAAGACCCTAGTCAAGGGTATAAACAGGTTGTTTCAGGAAAGAAAGAAGGAAGGCTATTCACATTAAAGGTACAAGGAAATGTTGGACATGCTATGTTTGCATATGGAGAGCAAAAGGTGTCAGAATTGGATCTTTGGCACAAAAGACTTGGACACTTCAATGAAAGAGGTATCAAAGACATGATTAAAAATGGTTCAGTGCTTGGATTGCCTAACATTGCAGGTCAACACATGACATACAAGTGTGAAGCATGTCAATTAGGTAAGGCCCATAAACAATCATACAATAAACATGGTTTTATGTATACAGAAAGACTTGAATTGGTACACAGAGATGTGTGGGGTCCTTCAAAGGACTACAGTATAAATGGTTCAAGATATTATGTCATATATGTTGATGATGCAACTAGGTGGATCACTATCTATGTGATCAAAGACAAATCAGAAGTGTTTAATACATTTAAACACTTTCATTCATATGCAGAAAGAATTACATGCCAAAAATTAAAGAGACTAATGTCAGATGGAGGGGGAGAGTATTTCTCAAATGAGTTCAGTGATTACTTGTGGAATGCAGGAATAAAGAGAGAAGTTACTTGCAGGTACTCTCCTCAACAAAATGGTGTAGCAGAAAGGAGGAATAGGACACTTGTTGAATTTGCAAGGTCCATGATGAAAGAGAAGAATTGCCCAAATTATTTGTGGGCTGAGGCTGTAAACACAGCCACATATTTGGTTAACAGGTTACCTTGTAAAGCTTTGCAGGGTATGACACCATATGAAGCTTGGTGGGGTAAGAGACCTACCTTGGATCATTGCAGAATATTTGGATGCTTGGCATATGTATATGTGCCATCTCAATTGAGGCATAAATTGGAGCCTAAAGCAGAGAAATATGTTTTCATTGGTTATGATGATAAGCAGATGGGTTACAGATTGTGGAGTCCATCCACAAAGCAATTTCTTGTGTCTAAGGATGTTACTTTTGATGAGCAAGGCACTTGGTATGCAGGTAAACTTAATGCACATGCAGATGTTGAAGAAGTGGTGGATCAAAAGAAAGGTAAATCAAAGATTCAAATTTTTGATGAAGATGAGAATAGTGAAGTACAGGTTGAAGCTGAAGAGAGGCCAAGGTTTGATCCAGAATGTGATGAACCAGAAACTTCAAGAAGTGGAGAAGTCAGAAGATCATCTAGGCATAAGTGACAACCTACAAGGTATAGTTATGACACTTCATTTCTGACTACTAAGGATTATGCTTATATGGTAAAAACAGATGAAGACCCTTCTACATATGAAGAGGCCAAAGGAAAGAAGAATTGGGAAGAAGCTATGCAGGAGGAGTATGATGCATTGATAGAGAATCAAACATGGGATTCGGTTCCTAAACCAAATAGTCAGAAAATCATTGGTTGTAAGTGGGTCTACAAAACCAAAAGATTTGCAGATGGAAGTGTGTCTAGATACAAAGCTAGACTTATTGTGAAAGGATATGCACAGACATATGGAGTGGATTATGATGAGACTTATAGTCCTGTGGCAAAGATGACAACCATCAGGACACTTATAGCAGTTGCTGCTTGCAAAGGTTGGAAGTTGTCTCAATTAGATGTTAAAAATGCTTTTTTAAATTGTTACATTTCAGATGAAGTCTACATGGAGCAACTAGATGGTTTCAAAGATCAAATGTATCCAAATTATGTGTGTAAGCTCATAAGAGCTTTGTATGGATTAAAGCAGGCCCCAAGGGCATGGAATTATAGGCTTGTAAAGTTCTTGAAGGAACTTGGATTTCAAGCATCAAAGGCAGATAGTAGCTTGCTAGTCAAAGCAAGTGAAGGTGGTTTTATTTATGTTTGTATTTATGTTGATGACATAATACTTACAGGAACAGATGACAAAGGCATACACATGATCAAGAAACAGATGGAGAAGGAGTTCAAAATCAGTGATTTGGGAAATTTGTCATTCTTCTTGGGAATGGAGATTTCATATACTCAACATGGAGTATATGTAACTCAAGAAAGGTATCTGAAAAATTTGTTAATCAAATTTAAAATGGAAGATTGCAGGATAGCACCAACTCCAATGGAAGTCAATCATAAATTGACTAGATATGGAGGAGAGGAATTCACAGATATGAAGCTCTATCAGAGTTTGGTGGGTAGCTTAATTTATGCTACATTAACAAGGCCTGATTTATCATATGCAGTTGGAGTTCTATCTCAATTCATGCATTGTCCTAGAAAGGAACATTGGATTGCAAGACAAAGAGTACTTAGGTACATCAAAGGTACACTCAAAGAAGGACTGTATTATGGGTTTACTTCAGATACAAGAGTCAAGATATACAGTGATGCAGATTGGGCAGGTAATATGGATGATAGAAGATCAACACATGGCTATTTGTGTTATGTGGGAGACAAGCTAATCTCATGGTGTTCTAAGAAGCAAAATACAGTTGCTTTATCATCCACAGAAGCAGAATATAATGGTATGGTGGAAGCTGCAAAGGAAGTAATTTGGCTAAAGACACTTATGAAGAGTTTTGATGTGATTCAGGGTACTCCTATCATTTGTGGAGATAATATGAGCTCTTTATACTTGGCAGCAAACCCTGTGTTTCATGCTAGAACTAAGCATATTGAAATACAATATCATTTTCTAAGAGAGAAGGTCATTGATAAGAAGATTGAAGTTATGCATACTCCTACAAAAGATCAACTTGCAGATATGCTAACTAAAAGCTTGGATGGGCCAAAGCTACAGAGATTCAAGGACATGGCAGGCATAAAGAAGATAGAGAAAACCTCAATTAATGATTGAGGGGGAGCTGATGGTGCAGAGCAATCAATAATTGAAGTTTTGGAAGACAAAGAATGAAGACAAGTCCAGATTATGAAGCATGGAAGAAGAGTATAGTCAGAAGTTGAAGGATATGTACACATATGTACATTAGTTCAGATATAGGTCACTTATACTTATGAACAGTCATAAGCTTGTAAATATATGCCTATAAATACTATGAAAAATGTCGGGGCAAGTATGAGAGATTAGAGAGAGCATAGGAATAGAGAAATGAGAACCTGTAAGAGTCATTCGACATATGAAAAGTTAGTTGAATTCTCTCTCATCAGTTAGTTGTAACTTCCTTCAGTAATGATAGAAAATTTGCGCCCGATGTTATCGTGTTTTCTCCTTCTATGATTAATCGTTTGTGAATTCCTTTTGGAGATGTCTAAGTCCATAGTTAATCAATCTATGGCTAGAATTTGAGAGTTCAATTTCAATTAGACTGAGAGAATTTTAATTAGGAACATTCATATGTGGAAAGGTTCAAGTGTCTTCTTAAACAGGCGCAGATTTCGAGTTCAGAGAAATGAACAATGCTCAGTGCAGAGTGTAAAGTTTTACACAAATGATAGCTCAAAATCTAAGTTGAGAGATAAGCTATCTACAGCTAAAAGCATTTTACCAAACGGGTTCCACATTGGGAGAACTATAGCTAAGAAGTTACAGGTGTCAAAGTCGCTACTGCAGAGAAGCAGTTTCACACATAGGTAAAGTGTTTGAGTCATTTCTCAAAGTACACTCAATCTTTTGAGGAGATTTAAGTTGGAGAAGGTGCGCAACCTTAAGGCAAAACAACATACAAAGTTTTATCAAAAACTTTACATGAATTGTTAGTCAATCAGAGATTAATCTGCAGCAGACTTTTTTGAGAATTTGATTTTTTCCAGAACAGTCAATTTCTTGATAAGTTGGTGATTGTTCTCTAAATTAAGTGGAGTCTAAACTTATTCTTGATATAGAGGTGCTCTAATTTCAAGAATAGGTTGTTCTCTTGGAGATTAACACTCTCCATCAACCATCATCACCATCATCATCCTCACCATATCCCACCTCCATCTCCATCATCGCGAAAACTTTAGTTTTCGATCATATCTGCTTCCTCCTTCCATTTACCTCATTTCACTTGTGAGAGAGAGCGAGAGAGCGATTTGTGTGTGCTGTTTTGCATGTTTTTTCAGTGATCTTGCAAGTTGTAGCTCTACCATCATCTCTAGTAGGCTGCACAAGTACGGAAAAGCTCGGCCCTGTCTCTGTGTCGCAGACCTCTATGGATCGCGATCGATAGGAAAGTTGACCTTTTGGAAAAAATGAAGTGAACCACCATAATCTACATTATGAGCACATTCTAAATCACGAATCAAATTAAAAAATTCTGTGTTTTTCTCTCAATCGCAACCGACATTGTCGATCGCGATCGACAGCCATGATTGACAGACTCTGTCAATCGCTGTCGGGAAGTTGCGGACATAGGGCTGGTGGATCAGTCAGCCACTAAATCCCTCGGCACACGTAGGGTGTATGAGACAATCGTAGGTGTTTTAGGTATATTTTTCTTTCGTCTAAGGGATCAGAAATGCTAAATTACTCTTAAATCTAGGAAATATGGAGTAGGCTTAAGAAACTAAGGGTTCTAATGACTCAACAATATAAATTATCTAATTCTATGACTGAAACTAAAGTTTTCTTACCAAAAGTAAATAGTTTTACCTAGCTATGGACCGTAAGGATGGCTAGCCCTGTATCTTTCTATAGCTTCGATTTGATAAGGAGAAACTAAGTTCTCACGGGTAATTTGATCTTTAATCATATCATTTTCTTTAGTTTCAAGTTGATCTGAGCTCGGTTTTCGAATTAATTGAGGCGGGAATAAGTCTTCGTTTTCCTCTGGTTCTGGCAAAACTATAGTAAATAACGGTAAGAGTCTAGAGACAAGATGATCGTATTCTATTGGGCGTAAAGACTCATTCACTATTTTATCTTTAATAATTTCAGGTTCTATAATTTTGTTATTATATGTATTCTCTATTGGAGATGGTAGCAATGTTTCTACAATTAAGTGATCTAAATTGTGCTTAAAATCAGACTCATTTTTTGAATAACTGGTAGGTCCTATTCCTTTCGACATACGAATGAAAAATTAAGATCTCAATAAAGTTGCAGAAATAATGTTGCAGAAAATCAATGTGAAGAATGTCAATATCAAACTATTTCGGCATATATTCAGTGCTCCTATCATCTTCTAACCCTATATAACTTAGTAAGTTTGAAATCGTGAAATCTTGTATGCTTGTTTCTTTATCAGCACTGCTTGACACTTTGCAATGGTTTTAATTGGAAAATAAGATTTAAATGAATCTTCAATCTTGCTGCTTCTCTTCACTTTACTTGATCTTGCTGCTTCTCTTCACTTTACTTGAATTGCTTTTTAATCTTCAATGTTTCTGCAAAAAACATTAGAATGTTAGTAATCTAACAAGAAATTAATGAAAAACATAAAACCCATACTTTACATACATTAAAGCATACACATGCTAACATACTTTCATGCACTTCTAAATACATATAAACATGCACATACATCAGTCCTTTTGGAATACATATACTCATGCAAATGTAGTATTAATATGAGCTAACATGCATACACACATTCATTAGCTCATACATATGCATTCATACACATGCTCTTGCATGCTAATATGCATCTTCATGTATTTCTTTTCCATGTTTAAATATACATTCATGGACACTTAATCTTATGCTTCTAACATCATGTGCTTCTAACATCATGTAATAATTATACATTCATACTTTCCATACGTAATGAGATAGATACATGCACACTAACTCACTTTAATACATTTAAATTTTACTCTAACATGCATACATCTATAGAATGCTTGTAAAAACAACCAAATAGTAGTTACTAAATAATAATTGAAATAACTTAATTCTAATAATTAGTTTAATATTAATCTACAATTATGCTTTCCTAACTATATTTCTATCTCTCTTTCGCTTTCTCGTTCTATCTCTCTCTAACTATTCCTCTGTAACTCTTTCTTTCAGTCTAACTCTCTAACTCTCTTCTCCTAACACGTTGCGTGCCATCGTAGGAACTTGTTGAATTGCGATTTCTCTTGGACTTCCTTATTCTGAAAAAAACATTTCTGCTATAACAAACAGGGTGTCCCTCCTAGGCGTAACCATGATAGAAGGCTAATTTCTCAAACGCTTCCTTTCCTTCAATCTCCTCGTCTTCTATTGCATCGGCACCAAATTCCTTCCTCCACTTGATAGTGCTCTTCATCATCGACATTGTTTCATCAACTTTGAGATTACGTGCCTTCAGAAATCTTAGCAGAAGAGCATCAGTCTTATCATCTCCTTCGTGGATGGGTATGCCCCATATGTAGAAATTTTTTCGGTCCTTCAAAAGGTGCAGGAGGCGTTTCATCAATTTTAATATCTATTTATATGCTGATGTCGGATTTGCAGCTTCAGTGCTGAGGAAGTTTAGTGTCTTCGATCGCTATAAACATAACACCAAATTCTGCAAGATAATGCATGAGCATCTTTAAACTTGTACTTCCTCATGAATTAAAGTTTCGCCAAATTGATCAATATCGAATGGATGTCGTAGGTGTAAAATTAGCGCCTGGTGAAGGCCTACGAGAGTGATGAAGGAGAATGTCTCCGGTAATTGCGGCTTGATGCTTCATTGGCAGGTTTTCAGAAAGAAGAACCAGATTCTTTTGCATCTGGAGAGTGCGCAGATGGCTCCTATCCATTGTCGTGATAAGTTCATAGAAGAGACAGCAGCATCATGACTTAGCTTGACTTACAGAAGCTCGCAAAGGCCCCAATTTGAGTTGTGAATTCGGGAGAAGATGATAAGAAACTAAGCAGTCCCATGTTGCTTGCAAACAGGCTTTATCTCCCTCTTCTCTGATTCTCACTGTACTCCCTCCTTCCTTCTTGGCATGTGTCCGGTTCAGCTTTCTTCTCCCGTGAATTACCAAAAGATCCTTCCATGCATTGGTCTGCTCTCCTTTTTCTAGTGATCCAGGACGACCCTCTTCATGGCTCTTTTCGTCCTCTCAGATGATGTCCTTGCATCCACAGATGACTATATCAGAGCTTCATCGTCCGGTTCAGACATGTGACTGGCCTTCCTTCCCATCTGAGCATGCGTATGTCAGCCTCCTTCTCTCAGACTCTTCTTCGCCAGGGAGAACTTGTCGAAGTCGTCAGATCATTGGCACAATCTTTATCCTCCTCGGTCAGCCATCAGTGAATTACCCCATAGCATAGCGCAGATTGGCCTCTCGATCTTCTCTCTTCGTTCTTCCCTCCAAAACAGGTTGTGCTTAAGCCCCGAAAACATATTCTGTCTCAAAAGATCGTCCAACATCTAGGATTTTCCTCCATCGTGAAATCCCCCTTCCGCAAATAGAACGTTAGAGAGTATGTATTAGCCTCTCCACTTTCAGCCTGAATGATTCTAAAGCCTTCTTCTCCATATCAGTCAAATCCTATACGCTGTAGCTCTCCTTCTTTCTCTCCTTGCTTGCACTAAGTAGGCTCCACTGCAGATTCTACTAGAGCTTCTTCTTTTACATCTTCCACTTTGAATGCTTCTTCAATCGACGCAGATGATCACACATTCTTCTCCTTGATTGTCGGCTGCTCCATGGTAATTCAACAAATACCACGTCCCTAATGTTCTGGTGGAATTCTCCTCAGAGAGAGCGATGGAAGGAAACTGTAGAAACCCAGAACTTCGAGCTATTTGGTTGCGCAGGAACAACGGAAAAGATGAAGGGAACATGCGGATTTCCAAGGCGCAACTAGAGAAAGCTGGGGAGTCGATTGAATGTGAGAGAAGTCGAGGTTGAAGCAGCGGTGCTGCTGGCTCCTGAGCACAAAATCCTCGAGTGAAAAGGTCCTAAAGTCAGGCGCACCCATACCTATAGAATTCTTCAATTACATAGCTTTTCAGCCGATGGAGTCTCTTAAGAGAGCTCTCTCTATAATTGCATGTGTGATTGCCAACAATCAAAAAACAACATCCATAAAATATGTAAGAGTTATAGAAGAAGCCATACATCTATAGTGCAATACAAAAAACGTCTCTAGATCATAAGGAAGAAAGAGTATGCAAGATGCAAGCTAGCGCAGAACAACAAAATCTAAGAACCTTACTTTCAATAAATCTAATGAAAATGTGCGAACAGAGGCAACGACCGGCAATGTGCAGACAAATATGATTATAACATTTACGAGATTCAGACATTATCATACAGTCAGAGAAGAAACAGAATACCTGCAAAAAACATTAGGAATTCATGATCAAAGCATACATATATATACACACACAGATCCTCTCTATACCACTATTTTGGTTTCCTACTTTATTTCCCATCCATCCTTTAACCCACCATACTTTAAATTGACTTTTCTCACATAACTTACTTTCACCTCTCTTTTTATCTATACTAATTCTCACCACTCTTTCTCTTAACCAACTTTTTCACTTTAAGTGCATCTTCCTTTCAGACCACTCCTTAATTCACTTTAATTACACATCTTATATAAACCATTCTTTTTCCTAGTACTCATATAGACCACTAGTTATTTATCCAATTAATTAATCATTTTTAATTCTATTTACCCTAAATTTCTCAATTAAATAAATTAGGTAAGTTAAGCTTAGGATATGATTTTAATTATTTAGAACCTTAGTATTAAAGGTACACATATTATTAAATTAGCAAATTAAACCATAATTTAGTTTTACAAATTAACCAATGATTAATTATAGATTAATTTCATTAAATATTATTTGTTTTAACCCTTGAAATATTCTAAAACCCTAGAAAACCTATTTGAAACCCATAAGAACCCTTTGTAAAATCAATTGAATGCCTAGTTAAACCCTAACATTAACCAGGAATTAAGGCTCTCTACTTAAATGCACAAGATTAAATATAAACCTAGGGTCTTAAACCCATAATTCAATGACTCTATGGCCTAAGCACACATTTTACGAGCAGTTTAGGGTAAACCATAATTTGAACTTTTATTCTTTATCATTTCTTGTACCTGCAAACACTTCAAAAGTAGTTAATTCAATCTAGAACAATTGTTCAACAATGAAAAAGAGGTTTACAATTCACCAATTAAGTTGTTTTCATTTTCTCTGGTCATCAACTGGAAAGTTGAAAACTTTCCGACATTCGCCCCGGCCAAACCTGCACATCGTCCTCGATGGGCCAACCTGCAGATCATAGAAAGCAATATCAAATTCTTTTGAAACTTATTCATGACTCAAATTCAAATTGTCTGTATATAAACATGCTTCTATCATTAGTACATCTTCAAATAGCAAAGAAAACTTATAAAATTATGTAAACTTGAATTTAAACCTTTTCGTTCAATGCTTGAGTTGGAAAAATAGGTTTTAGAAAGAAACTATAGAAGTCATTCAAATAGTGTTCGTACTAACTCTTCTATTTACTCTGTTCATAAGTAAAGCATATGTTATATAGGCCTTCTATCCTCATCTCCTAACCATTTGCCATTAAGATACAAAAACTAACTCCCCTCTAGCATACATCCGCCTTATATAGCCTGCTTTTCAAATCAGAAGTGATTTTGAGACCACAACTGATTTATTTGAAATCATTTGATTTTTCTTTCATCTCATTTTTCATCATAATTTTTCTTTTTATCATTTTTCCTCTTTTCATATGTAGCAACCATTAATGTACTGCTTTCAATTTTTCTCTTCGCAACTTTTTTGATGAAGGGGAAAGGCTTAACCCCTAATCAGAGCAAAGGATCTAGAGGTAAGCTAAAGCAGGAACTAGGATCTCTTTAGCTAAATGGGTCAGATTAAAGGAATCTTACCTATATAAAACAAGTCTACTTCTACTAGGAGTTGCAAGTTAAGGGTTCCTTCAACTATTCATATGACAGCCATAGGTCTCTAATCCCTATCTTCTCTTCAAGCACATTCCTACTTCAGTGTAAATTCTACTTTTCATAATTTATAAGAAGTTCTTAACCTAGCTGAAGAATGTACATATCTAATTATGATAATGCATGGAAAAAACAAAACTTAAAACATTAATCAGGGTTAGAACTGTTTCACCTGATCTATATAGATTCCATCTTTAGCATTTCCTTTCATCCAAATATCGCTTTAATTGCTTAAATTTTAAACTGCATGTACTATCTTCAATCTCCTGCGCTTCATTCATAGTCTATTTTTGAAGAAATCTTAGTTCATCAATCAGCTCCCAATCTTCATGCTAATCCTGAAAAATAACTCAACTCAAAAATCTTGTGAGAAACATAATTATTAGCAAACTTATACAAAAGGTAGCAATCCAAGATAATACTTCTCGATAGTCCATTTGTAAAACCCAAAGCAATAGTAAGTCAAACTCTGTAGCTTTCCTGATATTCCACTGAAATATTAAATCCTCCATTCTTGCTTGTCCTGCATCAAAGCACTCAAAAATTTGATTAGAAAAACCAATATTAACATCATTAATATAGAGAAAATTAAGACAAAACAAGTGTTCATTTATATTGAAACCCTTCAATTCATATTTTTCAAATGTATAAATATCATTGTTTATAATTTTCTCATATTGTTCTTCCTTATATGAAGAATCAATGTGAGTAATAATTTTAGGAGAAGCTATTGTGATGAGTGGGATTTCTTTACCACTTACATCACGCACTTCTTCAATGAATAATTTGGGAAGACTTTTAGAAGAATCAAACAAAGGCTTCTCATGTTCACACTCATGTTTGTTTAATGTTTTGTGTTCTGAAATTGTAATTTGGTTTTCATCATTCATCATTGGTGTAGCATCATCTAATTCATTGTTTGTAATTTCAAATTTGTTTTCTTCATTTATCTTTTGAGAAGTACAATCTAAATCGTTGCTTTTAGAAAGAGGAAAATATTTGAGGTTTTGGCGTTCATATCTAAGTGCAAGTCGATGAACTTGCTTTTGCACATATGTCCAATCATTGGTCAGGCCATTTGAGGTATTGTGTTCTTCTAAAAGAGGCTCTAGGTCTTTTCGAATTGAGTAATCAAGGATAGTTAAGAAATCTATAACTTTATAAGGATCAAGATAAACTTGTTCTTTCTCAGGTAAGTCGCTAAACTGTTCTTCAAACTCTTGAAAACCCTCAATTAAGTTCTCTTTTGGTTTAGATGTATTTACCCAAGCTTGAAACGTTTCATGATTTCTTTTTGTTGAATCCTCGAAACAAAATTCTTGTCGCAATTGGGTCTTAAAAATATCCCAAGGTATAGTGGACTAGCCCAACCTAAGACTTATTCTATCTCGGGTATCTCCATTTGATATACGCCTAAAGGTGGAAACCCAACTATCCCTAGGTATGCCATATTGATACGCTAAATGTTCGTATTCCTTGATATACCTAGTAACATCTTTACCACAAAACTCTTTCTTCTCTAGTTTGAGGTCATCAATCAATTTCCATACTCTTTTTTCTATGAGGTAAGGGTCCATAATGAAAGCTCTATCTATTGATCACTCAAAACTATGTCACAAATATCAAATCTCCCTGAGCTGCTATGCCGATCCTTCACGTCGGGTTCACCAAATCTGTCGGGAAGTTGCGGACATAGGGCTGGTGGATCAGTCAGCCACTAAATCCCTCGGCACACGCAGGGTGTATGAGACAATCGTAGGTGTTTTAGGTATATTTTTCTTTCGTCTAAGGGATCAGAAATGCTAAATTACTCTTAAATCTAGGAAATATGGAGTAGGCTTAAGAAAATAAGGGTTCTAATGACTCAACAATATAAATTATCTAATTCTATGACTGAAACTAAAGTTTTCTTACCAAAAGTAAATAGTTTTACCTAGCTATGGACCGTAAGGATGGCTAGCCCTGTATCTTTCTATAGCTTCGATTTGATAAGGAGAAACTAAGTTCTCACGGGTAATTTGATCTTTAATCATATCATTTTCTTTAGTTTCAAGTTGATCTGAGCTCGGTAATAAGTCTTCGTTTTCCTCTGGTTCTGGCAAAACTATAGTAAATAACGGTAAGAGTCTAGAGACAAGATGATCGTATTCTATTGGGCGTAAAGACTCATTCACTATTTTATCTTTAATAATTTCAGGTTCTATAATTTCGTTATTATATGTATTCTCTATTGGAGATGGTAGCAATGTTTCTACAATTAAGTGATCTAAATTGTGCTTAAAATCAGACTCATTTTTTGAATAACTGGTAGGTCCTATTCCTTTCGACATACGAATGAAAAATTAAGATCTCAATAAAGTTGCAGAAATAATGTTGCAGAAAATCAATGTGAAGAATGTCAATATCAAACTATTTCGGCATATATTCAGTGCTCCTATAATCTTCTAACCCTATACAACTTAGTAAGTTTGAAATCGTGAAATCTTGTATGCTTGTTTCTTTATCAGCACTGCTTGATACTTTGCAATGGTTTTAATTGGGTAATAAGATTTAAATGAATCTTCAATCTTGCTGCTTCTCTTCACTTTACTTGATCTTGCTGCTTCTCTTCACTTTACTTGAATTGCTTTTTAATCTTCAATGTTTCTGCAAAAAACATTAGAATGTTAGTAATCTAACAAGAAATTAATGAAAAACATAAAACCCATACTTTACATACATTAAAGCATACACATGCTAACATACTTTCATGCACTTCTAAATACATATAAACATGCACATACATCAGTCCTTTTGGAATACATATACTCATGCAAATGTAGTATTAATATGAGCTAACATGCCTACACACATTCATTAGCTCATACATATGCATTCATACACATGCTCTTGCATGCTAATATGCATCTTCATGTATTTCTTTTCCATGTTTAAATATACATTCATGGACACTTAATCTTATGCTTCTAAAATCATGTGCTTCTAACATCATGTAATAATTATACATTCATACTTTCCATACGTAATGAGATAGATACATGCACACTAACTCACTTTAATACATTTAAATTTTACTCTAACATGCATACATCTATAGAATGCTTGTAAAAACAACCAAATAGTAGTTACTAAATAATAATTGAAATAACTTAATTCTAATAATTAGTTTAATATTAATCTACAATTATGCTTTCCTAACTATATTTCTATCTCTCTTTTGCTTTCTCGTTCTATCTCTCTCTAACTATTCCTCTGTAACTCTTTCTTTCAGTCTAACTCTCTAACTCTCTTCTCCTAACACGTTGCGTGCCATCGTAGGAACTTGTTGAATTGCGATTTCTCTTGGACTTCCTTATTCTGAAAAAAACATTTCTGCTATAACAAACAGGGTGTCCCTCCTAGGCGTAACCATGATAGAAGGCTAATTTCTCAAACGCTTCCTTTCCTTCAATCTCCTCGTCTTCTATTGCATCGGCACCAAATTCCTTCCTCCACTTGATAGTGCTCTTGATCATCGACATTGTTTCATCAACTTTGAGATTACGTGCCTTCAGAAATCTTAGCAGAAGAGCATCAGTCTTATCATCTCCTTCGTGGATGGGTATGCCCCATATGTAGAAACTTTTTCGGTCCTTCAAAAGGTGCAGGAGGCGTTTCATCAATTTTAATATCTATTTATATGCTGATGTCGGATTTGCAGCTTCAGTGCTGAGGAAGTTTAGTGTCTTCGATCGCTATAAACATAACACCAAATTCTGCAAGATAATGCATGAGCATCTTTAAACTTGTACTTCCTCATGAATTAAAGTTTCGCCAAATTGATCAATATCGAATGGATGTCGTAGGTGTAAAATTAGCGCCTGGTGAAGGCCTACGAGAGTGATGAAGGAGAATGTCTCCGGTAATTGCGGCTTGATGCTTCATTGGCAGGTTTTCAGAAAGAAGAACCAGATTCTTTTGCATCTGGAGAGTGCGCAGATGGCTCCTATCCATTGTCGTGATAAGTTCATAGAAGAGACAGCAGCATCATGACTTAGCTTGACTTACAGAAGCTCGCAAAGGCCCCAATTTGAGTTGTGAATTCGGGAGAAGATGATAAGAAACTAAGCAGTCCCATGTTGCTTGCAAACAGGCTTTATCTCCCTCTTCTCTGATTCTCACTGTACTCCCTCCTTCCTTCTTGGCATGTGTCCGGTTCAGCTTTCTTCTCCCGTGAATTACCAAAAGATCCTTCCATGCATTGGTCTGCTCTCCTTTTTCTAGTGATCCAGGACGACCCTCTTCATGGCTCTTTTCGTCCTCTCAGATGATGTCCTTGCATCCACAAATGACTATATCAGAGCTTCATCGTCCGGTTCAGACATGTGACTGGCCTTCCTTCCCATCTGAGCATGCGTATGTCAGCCTCCTTCTCTCAGACTCTTCTTCGCCAGGGAGAACTTGTCGAAGTCGTCAGATCATTGGCACAATCTTTATCCTCCTCGGTCAGCCATCAGTGAATTACCCCATAGCATAGCGCAGATTGGCCTCTCGATCTTCTCTCTTCGTTCTTCCCTCCAAAACAGGTTGTGCTTAAGCCCCGAAAACATATTCTGTCTCAAAAGATCGTCCAACATCTAGGATTTTCCTCCATCGTGAAATCCCCCTTCCGCAAATAGAACGTTAGAGAGTATGTATTAGCCTCTCCACTTTCAGCCTGAATGATTCTAAAGCCTTCTTCTCCATATCAGTCAAATCCTATACGCTGTAGCTCTCCTTCTTTCTCTCCTTGCTTGCACTAAGTAGGCTCCACTGCAGATTCTACTAGAGCTTCTTCTTTTACATCTTCCACTTTGAAGGCTTCTTCAATCGACGCAGATGATCACACATTCTTCTCCTTGATTGTCGGCTGCTCCATGGTAATTCAACAAATACCACGTCCCTAATGTTCTGGTGGAATTCTCCTCAGAGAGAGCGATGGAAGGAAACTGTAGAAACCCAGAACTTCGAGCTATTTGGTTGCGCAGGAACAACGGAAAAGATGAAGGGAACATGCGGATTTCCAAGGCGCAACTAGAAAAAGCTGGGGAGTCGATTGAATGTGAGAGAAGTCGAGGTTGAAGCAGCGGTGCTGCTGGCTCCTGAGCACAAAATCCTCGAGTGAAAAGGTCCTAAAGTCAGGCGCACCCATACCTATAGAATTCTTCAATTACATAGCTTTTCAGCCGATGGAGTCTCTTAAGAGAGCTCTCTCTATAATTGCATGTGTGATTGCCAACAATCAAAAAACAACATCCATAAAATATGTAAGAGTTATAGAAGAAGCCATACATCTATAGTGCAATACAAAAAACGTCTCCAGATCATAAGGAAGAAAGAGTATGCAAGATGCAAGCTAGCGCAGAACAACAAAATCTAAGAACCTTACTTTCAATAAATCTAATGAAAATGTGCGAACAGAGGCAACGACCGGCAATGTGCAGACAAATATGATTATAACATTTACGAGATTCAGACATTATCATACAGTCAGAGAAGAAACAGAATACCTGCAAAAAACATTAGGAATTTATGATCAAAGCATACATATATATACACACACAGATCCTCTCTATACCACTATTTTGGTTTCCTACTTTATTTCCCATCCATCCTTTAACCCACCATACTTTAAATTGACTTTTCTCACATAACTTACTTTCACCTCTCTTTTTATCTATATTAATTCTCACCACTCTTTCTCTTAACCAACTTTTTCACTTTAAGTGCATCTTCCTTTCAGACCACTCCTTAATTCACTTTAATTACACATCTTATATAAACCATTCTTTTTCCTAGTACTCATATAGACCACTAGTTATTTATCCAATTAATTAATCATTTTAATTCTATTTACCCTAAATTTCTCAATTAAATAAATTAGGTAAGTTAAGCTTAGGATATGATTTTAATTATTTAGAACCTTAGTATTAAAGGTAGACATATTATTAAATTAGCAAATTAAACCATAATTTAGTTTTACAAATTAACCAATGATTAATTATAGATTAATTTCATTAAATATTATTTTTTTTAACCCTTGAAATATTCTAAAACCCTAAAAAACCTATTTGAAACCCATAAGAACCCTTTGAAAAATCAATTGAATGCCTAGTTAAACCCTAACATTAACCAGGAATTAAGGCTCTTCACTTAAATGCACAAGATTAAAAATAAACCTAGGGTCTTAAACCCATAATTCAATGTTTCTATGGCCTAAGCACACATTTTACGAGCAGTTTAGGGTAAACCATAATTTGAACTTTTATTCTTTATCATTTCTTGTACCTGCAAACACTTCAAAAGTAGTTAATTCAATCTAGAACAATTGTTCAACAATGAAAAAGAGGTTTACAATTCACCAATTAAGTTGTTTTCATTTTCTCTGGTCATCAACTGGAAAGTTGAAAACTTTCCGACATCGCGACCGACAGATTCTCTCAATCGCGACTGACAGACCGTGACGGACTGCCAAATAGGACTCAGTCAATCACGATCAACACTGTCGATTGCAATCGACAGAATTTTCATGATTGACTCAAAGACTCGCATTGCCACGTGTCCGTCGCGACGGATAGATCCCCGATCGATTGAAATTACGGTGAAACTTGTTGAAAAAGTGTCGATCGTGATTGACTCCATCGATCGTGATTGACAGGACTCACGACTGACTCTGTCGATCACGATTGACACTGTCAATCGCGACTGACGTGTTGGTCGTGACCGACAGGCCCCGACGGACACGTCTGTGAATCGTGATTGACAGACATGTGGATCGCAATTGTCATAACTTCCTCATAACTTCTCACTCACACATTTGTGCCTTTACTTGCTCGAGGTCTTCATACCATCCTCATGTCTTCCCGGATTGACATTAAAGGAGGTGCTACTCATCACTGAGCTACACCAAATTTTGGTGTCGTTGTCGGGGATCGAGCTTTGAGGACGAGCGTGTGAGGGTAAGATGTAGAGTTGTCATGTTGGCGTTGTAGGTAATTTCTTTACTTTTCCTTATTTTTCTCTTTCTTACTGCATCACCATCATCACCATCATCATCCTCACCATATCCCACCTCCATCTCCATCATCGCGAAAACTTCAGTTTTTGATCAGATCTCCTTCCTCCTTTCAATTACCTCATTTCACTTGTGAGAGAGAGTGAGAGAGCGATTTGTGTGCTATTTTGCATGTTTTTTGAGTGATCTTGCAGGTTGTAGCTGTACCATCATCTCCACCAGGCTGCACAGGTACGGAAAAGCTCGGCCCTATCTCTGTGCCGCAAACCTCTGTCGATTGCGATCGACAGGAAATTTGACCTTTTGGAAAAAGTAAAGTGCACCACCATAATCTACATGATGAGCACATTCTAAATCACCAATCAGAGTGAAAAATTTTTGTGTTTCTCTGTGAATCGCGATCGACACTCTCGATCGCGATCGACAGCCATGATTGATAGACTCTGTCAATCGCGACCAACACACTCTGTCTATCACGACTGACAGACCCCGACAGACTGCCATGTAGGACTCAGTCAATCGCGATCGACACCGTCGATCGCGACCGATAGAATTTTCAAGATTGACTCAAAGGCTCACATTGCCACGTGTCCCTTGCGATGGATAGATCCCCGATCGACTGAAATTACAGCAAAAATTGCGGAAAAAGTGCCGATCGCGATTGACACCATCGATCGCAATTGACAGTACTCACGATCGACACTGTCGATCGCGATTGACACTGTCAATCATGATTGACGTGTCGATCGCGATCGATAGGCCCCAACAGACACCTCTGTCAATCGTGATTGACAGACCTGCCGATCGCGATTGACAGGCATTTTTGGCTAAATTTTTAGGGTTTTTTGTTCTAAAACTTGGGGTAGTTTTGGGCATATTTGTTTACCAATTAGCATTTGATGAGGTCCCTGTTGGTGTAAGTAGCAAGCCTACACATTTGACTTCAGAACCATCATGAAGACTTCCCATGTATGAAGTACCATAGGAATATATGCTTATAGGTTATTACCAATTTACCTTATGTAAAAGTCTAAATGACTTGGAATCTTCAGATTACACCTACTTGATTGATTCGTGGAAAAGAAGAATATATGATTGAGAGAATATCTCCATACTTTTAGATGCTTGATTGTAGGGAGCCAAAGATTTGAATTTGAATTCAAATCCATAATCATTATGTATAAAAGTGTTCAAGAAAAGTCGCGGGATATGAGAGATCCTCCGAGCTACATTCTTCCATCAATTGAGTGTGTGTGAGAGCTACACCATAGCCTACACCTCTGTACCTCATTAGGCAATGCTTGGCATGCCAATGGTTCTGTAAACCAATGTGAATTAATACATACATTTACATCTATCACTTCTGTGTTCTCTGAGTTTCTACCTTCAAGTCTGTCAACTTCCCAAGGGCATATCTCAGTCATATCTTCACCAAATTCAGTGATTCAAAGCTTGTTGGATTCAGCTCAGCGTCTTCTACATGCCTACAAAATTTTTAGTGATCTGGTTGAGCCATTTCTGAGAAATCGGCGTCGAAGTGCTCTCTAGTCTATCTCTGCAACTCTCCTAAAAAGTCGGGGGTAATCCAAATTTTGCTAAAGTGATTTCTCTAAGCATAGTTTTTTATTTTCAGTCATTCCACTTGCAAATGGTAGCTTGTTAAGCTAATTTAATATCATTAGAAGGAATTTTATCAATTGTTAGTGTGCTGGTCACACTGAGCAAAACTCTGAGCAAGTGTCAATACCAAATTAGCAAGTTTTCTTGGATTTGTGAAGTGCAAAGTTGTCTGTTTTGATTTAATCATTACACACATCATTTGCAAAGTACATATATCATTTCTTGGTGTCATTTGGAAGCTAAGCAAGTGTACTAATCAACTCAGGAGCAAAAGAGGGCTGGTGCAAAGCAGGTTTAGCAGCACCTACTCAATCTCTGAGTGCATCCATCCATCTTTCCCAACAGTGGTATCAGAGCAAATAAGGTAAAATGGGAGATGGTTTTCCTTCATTCATTGACAAATTGGACAGGAACAACTATCAAGCTTGGTCTCTAAGGATGAAGACCTACTTGCAAGGAAGGAGTCTCTTTGGGTACATATCAAGAGATGAGGAATTGCCCTCATTCAAAGCTAGAGGATTGCCAACCAAGGAAGAGCAAGAAAAACTCAACACATGGTGTGCAAAGGATGCTTTGGCAAGGTCTTAATTACTCAACTCTATATCTCATTTTCTCTTACCTCATATCAGAAATTGTAAGACTTCCCAAGAGACTTGGGAAACCTTGTCATCATACTTTTCATCTAACACAAGAGCAAGAAAAAATCAGTTGTGGATTGAGTTCACAACACTTAGGAAGCAACCAAAGCAAGCTGTTTCAGAATTTGTGACTAAGATCAAGGATGTTGCAGACCAACTAGCAAGCATAGGTGAAGAAATTGAAGAAGAACAAATAGTGAGGCAGGTAATCAATGGTATCAAGGCAGATGACAAATGGGAGAGTTTCACCACAACAATGGATCTCTACATGGACATGCATACCCCAGATCTCACAACTCTCATGGGCCAGCTATTTACACATGAAGAAAAGCTCACAAGGAATGGAGACACATCAAAAGGTAACAAGTCCTCTGCTCTATATACTGATAAGAAGGTTAAGCATAAAGGCAAGAGTAAGAAGGTAGATGAAGAAGGTTCTACCTCCCAAGCTAACTATGCAGGGAGAGGTAGATCTTCAAGAGGTAGAGGCAGAGGAGGTAAGCAAGGTAGGGGGAGATCCTACAATCCATCACCATGTAATATATGTGGTTTGTCCAATCACACCGCAAATGAGTGTTACAGAAACTACAAAAACCAGAGAGGAAGAGGCTACCAAAGAGGTGGATACAATCAGTCTAGAGGAAGGTTCAACCACCATCAAGGCCACAACAATAATTACAACAACAATTACAACAACAACTACAATGGCAACTACCAAGGGGGATACAAAAATAGGAAGGACTACAAAAACTACACAGAGGAGCAAGATGACTCTCTCTTGATCATGAATATGACTTCAAAGTCAGGTACAAATGATGATCATTTATTTTATATTGATTCAGGGTGTTCAAACCATGTGGCTGGTAATGTGGCATTACTCTCTGATTTGGAGGAACCTAAAGGTAAACACCAAGTTCAAACAGGTGATGATACAAAGCATTCTGTAATTAAAATTGGTAATGTGAAGACATGTGATGGTAATCAGAATTTATTGAGCAGGGTACTTTATGTAGCAACTATAACAAAGAACCTAATGAGTGTTGGCCAGATTGTAGAGGAAGGTTTGCAGGTCAGGTTCAATCAATATGGAGCATATGTGGAGGACCCAAGGAATGGATTCAAAAGGATAGCCAAGGGAGAAAAATCAGGTAGACTATTCACCTTTGAGTTAGAGGACACAAAGAATATTGCTTTGTATAGCTACAAGGATCAGACACTTTTAGAACTTGAAATGTGGCACAAGAGGCTAGGGCACATAGGAGAAACGACCTTGAAGCAAATGAGCAGGGACCAATGTGTGCTTGGGATACCCAATGTATCAAAGCAACACATGATCTACAAGTGTGGTGCCTGTCAATTTGGTAAGTCTCACAGATTACCTTATACAAGGAAAGGATTTATGCATGAAGACTACCTAGAGTTGGTACACACAGATGTTTGGGGACCTAGCAAGGACCCTTCAATTTCAGGTTCAAGGTACTATGTGTCTTTCATTGATGACTATAGCAGATGGACTGTGTTATACTTTATGAAGCATAAGGATGAGGTCTTTAATTGTTTTAAGAAGTATCTTGCATTAGTTGAAAATCAAACAGGAAGGAATTTGAAGAGGCTAAGGTCAGATGGAGGAGGTGAATACTTTTCAAATGAATTTGAGAACTTCTTGCAGGACAGAGGCATCAAAAGGGAAATCACCACAAGGTACTATCCTGAATAGAATGGGGTAGCTGAAAGGAGGAATAGATTAATTGTTGAGACAGCTAGATCTATGCTTAATGAGAAGAAGCTGCCTAATTATCTATGGGCAGAGAGTGTCTCTACCGCCACCTATCTCATAAATAGGTTACCATCAAAGTCACTTGATGGTATGACACCTTATGAGGCTTGGCATGGCAAGAGACCATCATTGGATCACTGCAAAATCTTTGGATGTGTAGCATATGTGCATATCCTCTCACAGGTAAGAGGCAAGTTAGATCCAAAGGCTGAAAAATGTATTTTCATTGGATATGACTTGAATAAAAAAGGTTACAGGTTCTATAACCCTACTAACAAGGGATTCATGGTAAGCAGAGATGTAATCTTTTATGAGAATGATTCTTGGTATGAGAATGAATGCAAGAAAGTCAACCTACCCTATGATTTGGAAGAGGAGTTTCCAAAGCTCACAAAGGAGGAACCAAATCAGAAAGAAGACTCAAGTTCAGATGATGAGGATACAATCAACCTTGAAGAATTCAAGGCTTGGAAGTCTAGAGGCAAGATGAAGATAAAGAAGCTTGAGGATATACCAGAATCTTCAACTCAAGCAATAAGGAGATCTCAGAGAGAAAGCAAAAAGACTATCAGATATGGGTATGATACATCTCTTGTTACTAAGCATTCAATTTATCTTGCAAAAGATTTGTCAAGTGAGGAACCAGGTTCATATGAAGAGGCAATCACCAAAACAGAATGGAAAGAAGCCATGGATGAAGAAGTTGAAGCACTCAAGGAGAATGACACTTGGGAGTTGGTACCAAAGAAGGACTCAATGAAGGTAATAGGGTCCAGGTGGATTTATAAATTGAAAAGAAATTTTGATGGGACAATCAACAGATACAAAGCTAGGTTGGTGGCCAAGGGTTTTGCACAAACCCAAGGCATTGATTATGAGGAGACATTTTCTCCTGTGGCAAAGATGCCAACAATCAGAGTATTGATTAGTATAGCTGCATCCAAGAATTGGAACATGTACCAATTAGATGTCAAGAATGCCTTCTTGAATGGATGGATTTCAAAAGAAGTCTATATGTCTCAACCTCCTGGCTATGAAGACCCCAAGAAGGTAAACCATGTTTGTAAATTAAAGAAGGCTCTATATGGATTGAAGCAGGCACCTAGGGCATGGAACTACAGGCTAACAACATACCTCCAAGACCAAGGGTTTATGATGAGTAAAGCAGACACTTCATTGTTTATCAAAAGAAGCAATTCAGAGGTAATTTATCTCTGTGTTTATGTTGATGACATCATCATTACAGGTAATGATGTCCAAGGAATTAGAAGTATTAAAAGTCATATGATGAAGGAGTTCAAGATCAATGATCTTGGATTGTTGAAATATTTTCTAGGACTTGAATTGGTGTATACTAATTCAGGGATTTATATCACTCAGAAGAAGTATGTGCAGGACATGTTGAAGAAATTCAAATTGTAGGATGCTAAGATAGCAAGCACTCCAATGGAGGTCAACCAAAAGCTAAGTGCCCATGAAGGAGAGGAAGTCCAAGACATTACAGGTTATCAGAGTATAGTGGGTACTTTAAATTATGCTACTCTAACCAGAATTGATATAGCATATGGTGTGAGTGTGCTAAGCCAACTCATGCACAAACCAAGGGTACCTCACCTAGAGGTTGCCAAGAGAATCTTGAAGTACCTCAAGGGTACACAGAATCATGGTCTATACTTTCCTTACACTTCTGATATTGACATAAAGGTTTATTCAGATGTAGATTGGGCAGGATGCAAGGATGATAGGAGGAGCACATCAGGATACATATCTTTTGCAGGTGATAAGCCTATCTCATGGTCTGCCAAGAAGCAACCAACTGTGGCATTGTCTTCCACAGAGGCAGAATACAGAGGACTAGCTAATGCTACCCAAGAGGCAATGTGGATTAATCTCTTGTATACAGAGTTAGGTCTATATACTAGACCTCCAATTATCTTTGGAGATAACACAAGCTCTCTTCACCTTGCAACTAATCCTATCTACCATGCTAGGACCAAACACATAGAAGTACATTATCACTATGTCAGGGAGAAGTTGCTAAGCAAGGACATTCAGTTGACTTATGTGTCAAAAAATATGCAATGTGCAAATTTACTCACTAAAGCTTTGGATGGAACCAAACTTTGCAGATTCAAATCTATGATTGGATTACAAGATATTCTTGAAGATTGAAGATGAAGACTTAAGCCAAAATGTTTGGCTTGAGGGGGAGCTGTTGGTGTAAGTAGCAAGCCTACACATTTGGCTTCAGAACCATCATGAAGACTTCCCATGTATGAAGTACCATAGGAATATATGCTTATAGGTTATTACCAATTTACCTTATGTAAAAGTCTAAATGACTTGGAATCTTCATATTACACCTACTTGATTGATTCGTGGAAAAGAAGAATATATGATTGAGAGAATATCTCCATACTTTTAGATGCTTGATTGTAGGGAGCCAAAGATTTGAATTTGAATTCAAATCCATAATCATTATGTATAAAAGTGTTCAAGAAAAGTCGCGGGATATGAGAGATCCTCCGAGCTACATTCTTCCATCAATTGAGTGTGTGTGAGAGCTACACCATAGCCTACACCTCTGTACCTCATTAGGCAATGCTTGGCATGCCAATGGTTTTGTAAACCAATGTGAATTAATACATACATTTACATCTATCACTTCTGTGTTCTCTGAGTTTCTACCTTCAAGTCTGTCAACTTCCCAAGGGCATATCTCAGTCATATCTTCACCCAATTCAGTGATTCAAAACTTGTTGGATTCAGCTCAAGGTCTTCTACATGCCTAAAAAATTTGAAGTGATTTGGTTTGTTGATGTATGAAACACCACAAGAAATGAATTAATGTGACACTAGAACACCTCTATGGTCACCATTAGCTCATTGCCACTCCAAACTTTGAGAAATGATAGCCTAAAGTGAGAACTTTGCTTCTACAAAAATTCCTAGTCACCGAAATGACATACCTTCAGTATTTTGCTAATTTCTCCTAGCTCAAGTATTATTTCTCCATGAACCTTTATAGGCTGAAACTAGAAGAGTAGAGCTTTCCAACAAGCTATCATATGCATCAAACGGACCTCTATAACTCAAGTTATGGCTCTCACAAGATGACCCTGTATGACCTTCCAAAACTGGAAATTTTACCTGTTTTAGTAAGAGCGCCTGTTTAAAATTAGAATTCGATACCTAGCATCGACTTGCAACAAGAATTCGATGCCGGGCATCGACTTGGGATGTTTTTGGCCACTTTTCAGCAGGGATTCGATGCCAGGCATCGACTTCCCGCATAAAGTCTTGATCTTTTGGACACCAAAACTATAGGTGATTTCATGCACACTCACAATATGACTTATCAACTGGAATTCGATGCCAGGCATCGAGTTGCTCCAACAACATCACCTTTTCAAGAAGATTTGGCAGTAGATAAAAATCAGATATGAAGATAAGGACTTATCAAGTGAGATTCGATGCCACGCATCGACTTGCTTGGAAAACTTCAACCTTTCAAATCATTAAACTTCAACCTTTCAAATCATTACATAGAAGACAAACACTGGAGATGGAGGAAGAAGACTTATACACAGAACTTTAACTAGTTCTTGTCATAACTATAAAAACTCAGAAGCTTACAAGTGCTTTCTCGCTCAGAGAAGCCCGACTATACTCAGTCATACAAAAATGAGTTCTTCTCACTTTCTCATTGTCTTCCTCCTTCTTCTTCTCTCCGCGTCAGTTAATACTAACTAACTTATATAGACTTTCTCATTCCCGTAACTTTTGAAAAAACTTCTAGAACTAAAGTGAACTAACTTTACAAGTATAATACATTTGTGAATTTGTCCCTTCACATAGGCATGGGGTTTTCTTCCTAAGTTTTGACCTTCAAATATATGTCTAATTAGTGATTGTTTCTCCAACAGCTCCCCCTCAATCACTAATTGACATTCCCTGTTTCTTCATATCATCTTCTTTTCTTTTACTCCTGCCATGCTTTTGAATCTGCTGGTCTTCACACCATCCAAGCTCTTTGTCATTATGTCTGCTAATTGATCTTTAGTAGAAATGTATTCCACTTCAATCTCCTTCTCCATTACCTTTTCTCTGAGAAAATGATACTGTATCTCTATGTGCTTTGTCCTTGCATGAAATACTGGATTTGCTGCAAGATAAAGTGAACTCATATTATCTCCATGTATTGTAGGTGTACCTTGATCAATGCCTAAGCTCTTGAACAATGTCTGCATCCATATAACTTCCTTAGCTGCTTCCACAAGTCCTTTGTACTCTGCTTCAGTTGATGATAATGCTACTGTATGTTGTTTCTTTGAACACCAACTTACAAGCTTATCACCAATGTATATCATGTAACCATGAGTTGATCTTCTGTCATCTTGGTTACCTGCCCAATCTGAGTCACTGTAGGCTCTCAACTTCAAATCTGATGTAAAAGGATAATATAATCCTTACTTTATAGTTCCTTTGATATATCTGAGAACTCTTTGACCTGCAATCCAATGTGGGTCCTTTGGACAATGCATGAATTGTGACAAAACTCCCACTGCATAACTAAGATCAGGTCTTGTTAGTGTAGCATAAATCAAACTACCCACAAGAGATTGATACTTCCTCATATCTTTGTAGTCTGCACCATCATATTTACTGAGCTTGTGATTAACTTCAAGTGGAGTTGAAGCTTCTCTACAATTTTCCATATCAAACTTCTTCAACAAGTTCAGAAGATACCTTTCTTGTGACACATATATGCCATGATCTGTATAAGTAACTTCCATTCCAAGAAAGTATGATAACTTTCCTAGGTCACTGATCTTAAACTCTTTCTCAAGTAATCTCTTTACCTCCTTGATTCCTTCATCTGAAGTACCTGTGATTATAATGTCATCTACATAAATACAAATGTAGATTGTACCTTCCTCTGTTCTTTTGATAAGTAGACTTGAATCTGCTTTTGAACTTTGATATCCAAGATCATTGAGATACTTCACCAGTCTATAGTTCCAAGCTCTTGGAGCTTGCTTCAATCCATACAATGCTCTTCTCAACCTGCAAACAAAATTTGGATACCTGGAATCTATAAACCCTTGAGGTTGTTCCATGTATACCTCATCTGATATGTATCCATTCAAGAATGCATTTTTTATATCCAATTGACTTAGGGTCCATCCTTTTGAAGCTGCAATAGCAATGATTGTCCTTATAGTTGACATCTTAGCTACAGGACTGAATGTCTCATCATAATCTATGCCATGTGTCTGGGCATAGCCTTTCACCACCAATCTAGCTTTGTATCTGGCTATACTTCCATCTGCAAGCTTCTTCACTTTATAAACCCATTTATTTCCAATTACTTTCTTACCATTTGGTTTAGGAACAAGTTCCCATGTCTTGTTCTCCTCCAGTGCATTAAACTCTTCCTTCATTGCTTCTTCCCATTGCTTCTTACCTTTAGCTTCATCATAGTTCTGAGGTTCTTCATCATCTTTCACCATATATGCATAGTTCTTCTGAGTTATATAAGAAGTATCATAAGAATACCTTTCTAGTTGTCTTCTAGTCCTGCTTGACCTTCTTGGTTCACATTCTTCATAAGTTTCTGGATACACCTCTTCATCAAATATAGGAGCTTCTTCATTCATTCTTGTTAATCCACTTCTGGATGTACTTGCTTGCATATAGTCTTCATCTCTATTCACCTGCACAATTGATTTTCCTTCCTCACATCTTCTTACCTCTTTTTCAAATTCTTCAGCTGTATGACTTTGATATGCATACCAACTTTTCTGTTCATCAAATGTAACATCTCTAGAAACAATAAATTGTTTGGTTAGAGGATTCCACAATCTGTAACCCATCTGCTTTTCATCATAACCAATGAACACATATTTTTCTGCCTTTGGTTCAAGCTTATGTCTAAGCTGTGATGGCACATAAGCATATGCAATTGATCCAAACACTCTACAATGATCTAGTGTTGGTTTCTTACTCCACCAAGCTTCATATGGAGTCATTCCATTGAGAGCTGCACATGGTAATCTATTCACAAGATATGTGGCTGTATTCACAGCCTCAGCCCAAAGATAATTTGGACAGTTCTTCTCCTTTAGCATAGCTCTAGCAAACTCAACCAAAGTCCTGTTCCTTCTTTCTGCTACACCATTTTGTTGTGGTGTATACCTGCAGGTTATTTCTCTCTTAATACCTGCATTCCAAAGATAATCATTGAACTCTTGGGAGAAGTATTCTCCCCCTCCATCAGACCTCAGTCTCTTAAGCTTTTGACCTGTGACTCTCTCTGCATATGCATGAAAATGCTTGAAAGCTCCAAACACTTCTGATCTTTCCTTCAAAACATATAATGTTATCCATCTTGTAGCATCATCAATGAAAAGAACATAATACCTTGAGCCACTGATAGATCCTTCTTTTATTTGTCCCCATACATCTGTATGAATGAGCTTAAGTACTCCATCATGTTTGAATCCTTTCTTTTGAAATGGTAACCTGTGTGCTTTACCCATTTGACATGCTTCACATTTATAAACCATATGTTGACTTTGCACATTTGGTAATCCTAGTACAGACTGATTAGCAACCATAGCTTTAATTCCTCTTTCATTGAAATGACCTAATCTCTTATGCCAGAGATCAAGTTCTATAATCACTACTTCACCATGTGTGAGCAAAGCTTGACCAATGTTCCCTTGCACTCTTAAAGTAAAGAGTCTACCTTCTTTCTTACCAGAGACAATCTGATTATATCCATTCTCTGGATCTTCCACAAATACTCCTTCATTTGTAAACCTGACTTGAAAACCTTTTTCAACTATCTGTCCCACACTAATCAAGTTTTTAGGTATTGTAGGAACATACAAAACATTGGTTAGCAAATCTGCTCCACTCTTGCATTTCACTTTTCCAATTGAATGTACACTATGTCTTGTATTATCACCAGTTTGAACTGTATGGCTAGAAATGCCTTTTTCCAATTCTGACAGCAATTCTATGTTTCCTGACAAATGATTAGAACATCCAGAGTCAATGTAAAATACCTTTAGATCTTCTTTGTCTGATGTGTTGATTGAGTTCATCATCAATGATGTATGACTTTCATTCTGTGTGTCATTTGCATAGTTGTAGTAGGTGGTGTTGTAGGATTGATTTTGTCCCCAACTTCTTCCTCCACCTCTACCATAGCCTCCTCTTTGACTTTGTCTACCTCTTTGAAAATTACTTTGATATCTTCCACCTCGACCTCTGCTATTGTTGTTTTGATTCTGGTTTGATCCTTGTTGGTTGTGCCAACAGTCATGAGCCAAATGATTACTCAATCCACAGATCCAGCAAGCCTTCTTATTGTTATTTTGATTACCTCTTCCTCTTCCAAAACCTCTTGCTCTTCCTCTGCCTGTGCCTTTACCTCTTGCATAATAAGCTTGAGAACTAGACTCCTCTTCATCCTTTGCTTTACCTTTATCTCCTTTCTTCTTGTTCTTCATGTACATTGCAGAACTTTGTTCTTTATCTCCATCTCCCTTCAAGTCTTGCTCATATGTGAGCATCAAACCAAGCAACTGGTTCAAATCTGGAACATAATGATTTAATGAAAGTTCTGTTGATAAGACAAAAGGTTTCCACCTTTCATCCCCTCTCAAACCTGCAAGTAGTTGAGCAATCAATCTGTGATCTTCAACATCTTCATCTATGGATCCAAGACTATCTGCTAAATCCTTCATCTTAGTGACATAATCACTAATACTTTGACTTGGCTTCTTCTTGAATGTTGTAAACTCTGACCATAGACTTGCTTTCCGTGCTTTAGTAGTGCTTTGGAAATGATACTCCAATGCATTCCATATATCTTCAGATGATTCCAATCCTCTGATGTGTGGTAGCAAATGATCTGAGATTGTATTGTAGATGTAGGCTTTTGCACTTGCATCCTTCTTCTGCCAATGCTTTAAAGCATCAAGTTCCTCTTTCTTTGGTGGGCTTTCATCTTCAAATACTGGCTTCTCTTCTTCACCTGTTACATATATCATGAGATCCTTACTCATAAGTAAGGCTTCCATTCTCATTGCCCATGCGGGGTAATTATCTCTATCCAGTTTGTCAATGGAGATATGATCTGCCATAGTTCTTTCCTTCTGCTGCAACCTGTGAGCTTAAAGGATAAAGGATAATACCTTTTGAAGTTCTTTGTGTATGAGGATACTTCGAAAGTAATCTTTTGATGCCTTGTGTCTTCAAATGCTTCACCTTTCAAACTTTAATGGAAAACTTTACAAAACTTCTCGTACCTTTGTCGTCTTCTGCTCTCGAGAATCTTTCTGCTCTGATACCACTTGTTGATGTATGAAACACCACAAGAAATGAATTAATGTGACACTAGAACACCTCTATGGTCACCATTAACTCATTGCCACTCCAAACTTTGAGAAATGATAGCCTAAAGTGAGAACTTTGCTTCTACAGAAATTCCTAGTCACCGAAATGACATACCTTCAGTATTTTGCTAATTTCTCCTAGATCAAGTATTATTTCTTCATGAAACTTTATAGGCTGAAACTAGAAGAGTAGAGCTTTTCAACAAGCTATCATATGCATCAAACGGACCTCTAGAACTCACGTTATGGCTCCCACAAGATGACCCTGTATGACCTTCCAAAACTGGAAATTTTACCTGTTTTAGTAAGAGCGCCTGTTTAAAATTAGAATTCGATGCCTAGCATCGACTTGCAACAAGAATTCGATGCCGGGCATCGACTTGGGATGTTTTTGGCCACTTTTCAGCAGGGATTCGATGCCAGGCATCGACTTCCCGCATAAAGTCTTGATCTTTTGGACACCAAAACTATAGGTGATTTCATGCACACTCACAATATGACTTATCAACTGGAATTCGATGCCAGGCATCGAGTTGCTCCAACAACATCACCTTTTCAAGAAGATTTGGCAGTAGATAAAAATCAGATATGAAGATAAGGACTTATCAAGTGAGATTCGATGCCACGCATCGACTTGCTTGGAAAACTTCAACCTTTCAAATCATTACACAGAAGACAAACACTGGAGATGGAGGAAGAAGACTTATACACAGAACTTTAACTAGTTCTTGTCATAACTATAAAAACTCAGAAGCTTACAAGTGCTTTCTCGCTCAGAGAAGCCCGACTATACTCAGTCATACAAAAATGAGTTCTTCTCACTTTCTCATTGTCTTCCTCCTTCTTCTTCTCTCCGCGTCAGTTAATACTAACTAACTTATATAGACTTTCTCATTCCCGTAACTTTTGAAAAAACTTCTAGAACTAAAGTGAACTAACTTTACAAGTATAATACATTTGTGAATTTGTCCCTTCACATAGGCATGGGGTTTTCTTCCTAAGTTTTGACATTCAAATATATGTCTAATTAGTGATTGTTTCTCCAACATGGTTTAGCCATTTCTGAGAAATCGTCGTCGAAGTGCTCTCTGGGCTATCTCTGCAACTCTCCTAAAAAGTCGGGGGTAATCCAAATTTTGCTAAAGTGATTTCTCTAAGCATAGTTTGTTATTTTCAGTCATTCCACTTGCAAATGGTAGCTTGTTAAGCTAATTTAATATCCCTAGAAGGAATTTTATCAATTGTTAGTGTGCTGATCACACTGAGCAAAACTCTGAGCAGGTATCTATACCAAATTAGCAAGTTTTCTTGGATTTGTCCCTACACGTGTGTTTTGAGAAAAACCTTGAGAACTGTTAGCCTGTTTGAACCCTGTTTTAACTCCAAAACCCTGAACTGTCAGCTTCCTCATAACTTCTCACTCACACATTTGTGCCTTCAGTTGCTCGAGGTCTTCATACCATCCTCATGTTTTCCCAGATTGACATTAAAGGAGGTGCTACTCATCACTGAGCTACACCAAATTTTGGCGCCGTTGCCGGGGATCAAGCTTTGAGGACAAGTATGTGAGGGTAAGACGTAGAGTTGTGACGTTGGTGTTGTAGGTAATCTCTTTACTTTTCCTTATTTTTCTCTTTCTTACTTCATCATCATCATCATCCTCACCATATCCCAACTCCATCTTCATCATCGCGAAAACTTCAGTTTTCGATCATATCTCCTTCCTCCTTCCATTTACCTCATTTCACGTGAGAGCGAGAGAGCGATTTGTGTGTGTGCTGTTTTGCTTGTTTATTGAGTGATCTTGCAGGTTGTAGCTATACCATCATCTCCAGCAGGCTGCGTAGGTATGGAAAAGCTCGGCCCTGCCTCTGTGTCGCAGACCTCTATCGATCGTGATCGACAGGAAATTTGACCTTTTGGAAAAAACAAAGTGCACCATCATAACTACATGATGAGCACATTCTAAATCACCAATTAAAGTAAAAAAATTCCGTGTTTCTTTGTCAATCACAACCAACACTATCGATCGCGATCGACAGACTCTGTCAATTGCGACCCACAGACTCTGTCAATCGCGACTGACAGACCCCGACGGACTGCCACGTAGCACTCAATCAATCGCGATCGACACCCTCGATCACGACCGAAAGCATTTTCAGGATTGACTCAAACACTTGCGTTGCCACATGTCCCTCGCGACGGAAAGATCCCCGATCGACTGAAATTATGGCAAAAATTACAGAAAAAGTGTCGATCGCGATTGACACCATCGATCGCGATTGACAGGACTCACGACCGACTCTGTCGATCGCAACGGAGAGGCCCCGACAAAAACCTCTGTCAATCACGATCGACAGACCTGTCAATCGCGATTGACATGCACTTTGGGCTAAATTTTTAGGGTTTTTTTCTAAATCTTGGGGTAATTTTGGGCATATTTGTCTATCAATTAGCATTTGGTGAGGTCCCTACAGATGTGTTTTGAGAAAAATCCTATGAACTCTTAGCCTGTTTGAACCCTGTTTTAACTCCAAAACCCTGAACTGTCATAATACCATCCTCATGTCTTCCTAGATTGACATTAAAGGAGGTGCTACTTGTCAACCAAATTTTGGCGCCGTTGTCGGGGATCGAGCTTTGAGGATGAGCGTGTGAGAGTAAGCGGTAGAGTTGTGACGTTGGCGTTGTAGGTAATTTCTTTACTTTTCCTTATTTTTCTCTTTCTTACTTCATCACCATCGTAACCATCATCATCCTCACCATATCCCACCTCCATCTCCATCATCGCGAAAACTTCAGTTTTTGATCATATCTCCTTCCTTCTTCCATTTACCTCATTTCACTTGTGAGAGAGAGTGAGAGAGCGATTTGTGTGCTGTTTTGCATGTTTTTTGAGATCTTGCAAGTTCTAGCTGTACCATCATCTCCAGTAGGTTGTGCAGGTACGAAAAAGCTCTGCCTTGTCTCTGTGTCGCAGACGTCTGTCGATCGCAATCGACAAGAAATTTGACTTTTTGGAAAACATAAAGTGCACCACCATAATCTACATGATGAGCACATTCTAAATCACCAATCACAGTAAACAAATTCCGTGTTTCTCTATTAATCGCGACCGACACTGTCGATCGCGATCAATAGCCACGATTGACAGACTCTCTCAATCGCGACTGACAGACCCCGATAGACTACCACGTAGGACTCACTCAATCGCGATCCACACCGTCGATTGCATCCGATAGAATTTTCACGATTGACTCAAAGACTTGCATTGCCACGTGTCCCTTGCGACGGATAGATCCCCGATCGAGTGAAATTACGGCTAGAATTGCAAAAAAAGTGTCGATCGCGATTGACACCATCGATCACGATTGACAGTACTCACAACCGACTCTGTCGATCACGATTGACACTGTCAATCATGACTGACGTGTCGATCGCAACCGGCAGGCCCCGATGGACACGTCTGTCAATCGCGATTGACAAACCTGTCGATCGCGATTGACAGGCATTTTTGGCTAAATTTTTAGGGTTTTTTTTTCTTAAACTTGGGGTAGTTTTGGGCATATTTGTCTATCAATTAGCATTTGGTGAGGTCCCTACACGTGTGTTTTGAGAAAAACCCTGTGAACTGTTAGCCTATTTGAACCCTGTTTTAACTCCAAAACCCTGAACTGTCATAACTTCCTCATAACTTCTCACTCACACATTGGTGCCTTCACTTGCTCGAGGTCTTCATACCATCCTGATGTCTTCCCGGATCGACATTAAAGGAGGTGCTACTCATCACTGAGCTACACCAAATTTTGGCACCGTTGCCGGGTATCGAGCTTTGAGGACGAGCGTGTGAGGGTAAGACGTAGAGTTGTGATGTTGGCGTTGTAGGTAATTTCTTTACTTTTCCTTATTTTTCTTTTTCTTACTTCATCACCATCAGCACCATCATCACCATCATCATCCTCACCATATCCCACCTCCATTTCCATCATGGCAAAAACTTCAGTTTTCGATCATATCTCCTTCCTCCTTTCATTTACCTCATTTCACTTGTGAGAGAGAGCGATTTGTGTGTGTTGTTTTGCATGTTTTTTGAGTGATCTTGCAGGTTGTAGCTGTAGAATCATCTCCACATTGTTGCGCAGGTACGAAAAAGCTCGACCCTATCTCTGTGCCGTAGACCTCTGTCAATCGTGATCGTTAGGAAATTTGACCTTTTGGAAAAAATAAAGTGCACCACCATAATCTACATGATGAGCACATTCGAAATCACCAATCAGAGTAAAAAAAATTCCCTGTTTCTCTGTCAATCGTGACCAACACTATTGATCGCGATCGATAGCCATGATTGACAGACTCTATCAATCGCGACCGACAGACTCTGTCAATCGCGACTGACAGACCCCGACAGACTGCCACGTAGGACTCACTCAATCGCGATCGACACCGTCGATCGTAACCGATAGAATTTTCATGATTGACTCAAAGACTCGCATTGCCATGTGTCCCTTGCGACGGATAGATCCCCGATCGACTAAAATTACGATGGAAATTGCAAAAACAAAAGTGTCGATCGCGATTGACACCATGGATCGCGATTGACACCATGGATCGCGATTGACAGGACTCACGACCGACTCTATCAATCGTGATTGACACTGTCAATCCCGACTAACGTGTCGATCACGATGACAGGCCCCGAAGAACATCTTTGTCAATCGTGATTGACAGACCTCTCGATCGCGATTGACAGGCAATTTTGGCTAAATTTTTAGGGTTTTTTTGTTGTAAAACTTGGGGTAGTTTTGGCCATATTTGTCTATCAATTAGCATTTGGTGAGGTCCCTACACGTGCGGTTTGAGAAAAATCCTGTGAACTGTTAGCCTGTTTGAACCTTGTTTTAACTCCAAAATCCTGAACTGTCATAACTTCCTCATAAGTTCTCAGTCACACATTTGTGCCTTCACTTGCTCGAGGTCTTCATACCATCCTCATGTCTTCCCGGATTGACATTAAAGTAGGTGCTACTCATCACTAAGCTACAACAAATTTTGGCACCGTTGCTAGGGATCAAGCTTTGAGGACGAGTGTGTGAGGGTACGACGTAAAGTTGTGACGTTGGCGTTGTATATAATTTCTTTACTTTTTCTTATTTTTCTCTTTCTTACTTCATCACCATCATCATCCTCACCATATCCCACCTCCATCTCCATCATCACGAAAACTTCAGTTTTTGATCATATCTCCCTCCTCCTTCTAGTTACCTCATTTCACTTGTGAGAGAGAGCGAGAGAGCGATTTGTATGTGCTGTTTTGCATGTTTTTTGAGTGATCTTGCAGGTTGTAGCTGTACCATCATCTCTAGCAGGCTGTTAGGTACGAAAAAGCTCAGCCCTCTCTATGTGTCACAAACCTCTATCGATCGGGATCGATAGGAAATTTGACCTTTTGGAGAAAATAAAGTGCACCACCATAATCTGCATGATGACCACACTCTAAATCACTAATCACAATAAAAAAATTCTGTGTTTTCCTGTCAATCGCGATCGGCACTATCGATGGTAATCTACAGCCAAGATCGACAGAGTCTGTCAATTGCGACCGATAGAATTTTCATGATTGACTCAAAGACTCACGTTGCCACCTGTCTCTTGTGACGGATAGATCCTGGATCGACTGAAATTACAGCTAGAATTGCGAAAAAAGTGTCGATCGCGATTGACACCATCGATCGCGATTGCTAGTACTCACGATCAACTCTGTCGATCACGATTGACACTGTCAATCACGACTGACGTGTCGATCGCGACCGATAGGCCACGACAGACACCACTGTCAATCGCGATTGATAGACTTGTCGATCGCGATTGACAAGCATTTTCGGCTAAATTTTTTAGGGTTTTTTTGTTCTAAAAATTGGGATACTTTTGGGCATATTTGTCTATGAATAAGCATTTGATGAGGTCCCTACACGTGTGTTTTGAGAAAAACCCTATGAACTGTTAGCCTATTTGAACCCTATTTTAACTCCAAAACCGTGAACTGTCATAACTTCCTCATAACTTCTCACTCACACATTTGTGCCTTCACTTGCTCGAGGTCTTCATACCATCATCATGTCTTACCGGATTGACATTAAAGGAGGTGCTGCTCATCACTGAGCTACACCAAATTTTGGCACCGTTGCCGGGGATCGAGCTTTTAGGACGAGCGTGTGAGGGTAAGACGTAGAGTTGTGACGTTGGTGTTGTAGGTAAATTCCTTACTTTTCCTTATTTTTCTCTTTATTACTTCATCACCATCATCATCCTCACCATATCCCACCTCCATCTCCATCATCGCGAAAAATTCAGTTTTCGAACATATCTCCTTCCTCCTTCCATTTACCTCATTTCACTTGTGAGAGAGACCCTGACTCTGTCAATCGTGACCGACAGCCTCTGTCAATCGCGACTGACAGATCCCGACGGACTGCTACGTAGGACTCAATCAATCACGATCGACACCCTTGATCACGACCGAAAGCATTTTCAGGATTGACTCAAACACTTGCGTTGCCACATGTCCCTCGCGACGGATAGATCCCCGATCGACTGAAATTATGGCAAAAATTACAGAAAAAGTGTCGATCGCGATTGACACCCTCGATCGTGATTGACAGGACTCACGACCGACTCTGTCGATCGGGATGGACACTGTCAATCGCGACTGACGTGTCGATCACAACAGAGAGGCCCCGACAGAAACCTCTGTCAATCACGATCGATAGACCTGTCGATCGCGATTGACATGCACTTTCGGCTAAATTTTTAGGGTTTTTTTTTTAAAGCTTGGTGTAATTTTGGGCATATTTGTCTATCAATTAGCATTTGGTGAGGTCCCTACACATGTGTTTTGAGAAAAATCCTGTGAACTCTTAGCCAATTTGAACCCTGTTTTAACTCCAAAACCCTGAACTGTCATAATACCATCCTCATGTCTTCCCAGATTGACATTAAAGGAGGTGCTACTCATCACTAAGCTACACCAAATTTTGGCGCTGTTGTCGGGGATCAAACAATAGTAAACGCCCATTCTTCTTCCTGCATAAGATTTGCACACTGTTTTTGGTGTAGAGGCCTCTGCAACAACCATTCCAACCTCTTTCTTCTTTGCCTCTTTAGCAGCCAATTTTGGATAGTTCTTTATGATATGATCATTCCCTTTACAATACTTACAAAACAATTTGTGCTTTTCTGATTTCTTCTCATCTTTATCTCCCTTCTTCAAATATGCAGAATTAGCAATTTTCTGCTTACTAGTTGAAGAGCTCCGTTTTCCTTTGCCCTTCTGACTAGCTAGGAAAGCTTGATCTGCAACTCGCATAATGGATCTGTTTTGCCTGGACTAATCTTCCTGCAACAGAACAGAGACTAACTCCTCAAACGATAAGGCATTTGGATTGCCTTTCATCATCAACCAAAGAGTAGAAGCAAAACTCTGATATGAGTCAGGAAGACCATTCAGAACGGTCTGCACAAGTGAGCTATCTTGTATAACCTCATCAGCAGAAATCAATTGTTCCTTCAAGTCTTTGATCTTCATTAGGAAACTGTCCATAGAATCACCTTCATTCATGTGCTCACTCTCCAACTGTTTTCGAAGGTAAGCAACACAAGCCTCATTCCTAGCTTGGTACAATGTGCTAAGTGTATCCCAAGCATCCGTAGTTGTTCTACAAGAGCGAATGTGAGGAATAATGGCACATTTGATAGACAAAGCTATCAATGCATGTGCCTCGGCATCTCTGCCATCCCAGCGAATCTGCTCTGCAGTAGGTGCAGCAAAAACAACAACACGACTAGGAATCTGCGGAATATCATCTTCGACACCATCTTCATCAGCTCAAGCACCTATATTTGCAGTACCTATAGTCAGAGGTGTAACACGACGTCTTTCAACACCTTGCACAATGTTCCACAATCCTTTTGCAACCAATACATGTCGCATCATATAAGCCCATAATGGGTAGTTGGTACCATCCAACTTATCCTCAACAGGCAACATACGGAATACATCACTGCTTTCAGCCATGGCCGGTGACTAAAATACCTTGATGCAGAAAATTGACTGTATCTAAAAACTTTGAACAAAATTGCCCAGACAAATTCTGCTAGGCCTGTAGCAGACTTTGAGATGCTTATACTGGCAAACAGAAACTGGTATATACCTTTGGCACAAAAAGATGAAATAGCCTACACAAGCGCTGCGATAGTGCGTTCGGAGGCCAAAATGAGCTCAGATCAGGATTTTGGCACCACAGAGCGAAGCCGTTTTGATCTCTGAAACACCCTGAGTATGCTCACCAAATTTCGTGCGAATCTGAGATTGCAAACGGAGGAGTGTCGACGGCGCCCTAGATGAAGCGATGACCTGCTCTCATACCAATTGTTAGAGATAGATGTCTGCAAAAGCACGCGAACAGCACAAGGAAGAAGAAGAAGCTTGGAGCACAAACACACAATACTGAATGTATTACTAGAGAATGTACAAAGATAAGTAGCCCATTAGGGCAATAGGCGTATATACAAGCCGAGGGAAAAAAACCTCCTAAAGAGGGAAAAAAGTGCCCCGACGGTCCTAGTGTGTTCACACACATCACTACCTAAATATATAAACACACTTGATGGCTCAAGAATCCCCATCCTAATCTTTTCATTCAACAGGTCAATTAGCTTTGAAATGTGAGCTTTTGGCACTGGAATCGGTCGAAGATTCCAAGATACATGTGGTATCGTAAAAAGTATCATAGGTGTCACCACAGATGGATGTACACATCCAATTTCCTAGGCATTGAAAGAAAAAGCCTTTCTATGCCTGAATATCATTCGAGAGAACACATTCTTCTCCCTTTCACTAAGAAAATAATCTTTTCCTAATTGAATTTGCTTAAGTGTTTCTTTAGTGAACTTGTGACCTATTTTTCTTTTATCTCTAAGAGGTGGCTGGGTTTTTGCACCATCCATAAGTTTGTTACTATCATCAAGAAGGGGAATTGCAACTTGTTTAATCTTTTTGTTGATCATTTTGTATTTTGTTTGAACGAAAGCTTCTTTCACTTTTTCATCATGCTCAAACTTTTCTATTTCCTTATATATGGAAATAGTGTGCGTTTGAATCAGGCAATCTCTCTTTCCCCCTTCAATCAACTCTAGAAGATCAAACAACGTGTTTGCAAAAGATATCTCATCAAAAATTCTGAAAATCACCTCATTGAGGTCGAGCACTCTACATCCATAAAAGTTTCTCTGAAGATCTGCTATGTATTTTTTTTTCCCACTTTTTTAACTTAGAAAAAACACGAAACTGAAATGAACTTGTTGAAGAAAGTTCTATGAAACTCGAAATGAATATATTTACATTCGAGATCTTTTCGCTTTCCAAGCTTCCATAGTCCCGATTTATGAAAGCTTCATTTAAAAACTTTGATCTTCAAACTCTTCAGGAATGGGCCTTGTCCAAAGAGAAGTTCTATTCCTAACATGGTCTACACAAATTGTCATAAACTACACCACTTTCTTTTCATCCTTGGTTTGGATTCACACATAATCCGATCCATTTTCCAAGACTCTTGTCTATGTCCTCAAGGCAGTATTGTACGGCTGCCCTAAAATAAAAAATCAGCTAGAATGATCTTAAATGAAGAAGTTTTGATAATCACTAACATCCCCAATTGTAACTAGTACCTATGGGCATGCACCAAATAAGTCACGTGGCATCCTATTAGCAGCCTTGATTCTCCAACCTGATTGCATATCTGTTGGCCATTTCCCCTTCATGTAGAGATCTTTGGACATTAAGTTGATTTCAGATCCATAGTCAATAAGAGCGAGGATTGGTGTCCCACCAATATCTGAGTCATGGCTAGAGCCCAATGATCTCTATTATAATGACTCAAAGGAGTTATTTTTGGAGAATTCCACTCCAAGAACATTTCCTCATGTGTGCATGGTTATGCATTAATTTCAATTTGTTCAAGTACATTTTTCAGCTCTTATACTTGCGCTTGCACAGCATGAACATGTGTCTCTTCATCCATCTTCTCAATCTCTTGCACGTCGACTATTGTTTGCCATTTTATTCTTAAGAGACCGATTCTTACCTCTAGAAATTCCCGTTTAGCTATTCCCAGTAGCTTACCTAGTGTAAATTTGATTACACTATCAAGCACTCTTTTCTTAAGAACTTGTTTTAAATATATGGATTGCTCAATGTTTGATTTTAGCATGTCTGATGAGTTTTTCACTCTTCCTTGACCTTTCCTTATAGGTTTTATTTCTTGATTCCGAGGAGGATTGTTAATTTGAGTAGGAATCGGCATCTCAGCAGAAGTAGGGTTTTGATTTTGAGTCGGAATTTGATTTGGCTAAATTATTTTCGATTGTGATGGTGGAATTACTTGAGTGCATTGGTTTGTTTGTATTAGTTGATTTTGATTTGGTGTTTGGGATTGTTCTTGTGAAGCTTCTACTTGATGCTTGATTCTTCTTTTCTCTTCCTCACCCTCATTGGTTCTTCTCTGTTTCTGTTCCATTACCCCTTCATGCTCACCAACGAGCATAAATAAGTAACAATCGAGAGAGTATCTACAGTATTGTTCCAACTAGTTACCCCTCAGATCTCACTGCTTGCTGACTTTAAGATTTTATGATGCATCGTTTCTCAATCTAGGGACTTTATCACTTTAGACCATGATTCTGGGTCACTATTTGCATCACTCACTTGACACGGGTACATAATTTATGAGATGTTGAGGCGACGTTACCAGAAGTGCTAGGGAAAGACACTCTAATGCCTCCCCATCCAAAGTAAATATTTACTTTCCCTCTGGTTTTCGAGTCATAAATCATCTCTTCATTTATGAAAACTAGATTTTTAGCCAACGCTTCTTTAAAGCTCTCACACAAGTATCTGTGGTCAAAAGAGTCACACCAGATGCATATTTTAATTTCAGGAGCTTTTGGAGTTTTATTACTAGTTGCTTACGGAGATTGGGATTCCATCATCTACTTGACACTGTAGATTCTCAAATCACTAAACCTTTTAAACATCTCTTCCATGGTATTAGGAGGCATGACCTCTTTTCCAGTTGGCTGATTAGCCTGAGCATTCGGGGCAGGCTAATGTGGTGCCTGTATTTGCTCTTCTTGTATGTCCTCCCACCAATCTTGCATGAGCTTGGCCTTAGCTCTTTTCTTTTCTACGTACCCCTTCATTGTTGCTTCTACCTCATCCCAATCCTCAGTAAGCCCGGAATTAGTCTCCATGTCTTGCAGTTGTGGGAGAAGTTCCTTCTGGGCCTTTATATCTATCTCCCAATCCTCAGTAAGCCCGGAATTAGTCTCCATGTCTTGCAGTTGTGGGAGAAGTTCCTTCTGGGCCTTTCATCTTCCATTGCTCTTCTATCATGTTCTATTAGGTCATTATATTGTTGGTGAAATTCCCTTTTAATATCCAAAATGGTTTGATCTTTTGGTTTATGAATGCATTTTAGGAATGTTGCTCGAGGCACCTTATCAATGTCCTCGAGAGCGAACATTTTTATTAAAGCCAACTTATATTGTGGCCACCTTGTTTGGGCCTCCATTGTTAATCCATCATGTAAGTGTAGCTCTGACACATATACGAAGTTTACAATAAGTTCTATATCATTCAAAGGAGTAAGTCTAGTCCCAAGATATCAAGTTTCCAGCTCATGCTCTTTCCAAAATCGTGTGACATTTTTCCCATCAAAGTAACCACTCCGTTTAATAGCTCATTCGTGGAATGCGTGGATGGCACTTCGTCTTTTTTCGTTCTGTTGAAAGCGCAAGGGCTGGGTTATAAAGTCCATTCTAGTGTCGCCCATAAAGAGTCAAACAAAAAGAGCTCTTTGAGACTGCACTACTAGCTAAGCTTTCACTCCTAGGGTCGAAGTCTCTACACTCTCCTCCTTTGCATTGGGTTCACCAAGTATATCGCATTGTTCAAAAAAAGGAGGATTCATTTGTACTCTTAATGTAGCCTTAATAATATAATTTTGTCCTATTACCAAATTATTATTAAATCAGATTGAGTAAGGATTTTTGGTTATGCACAAGTGTTGGGTTCTAAGTTTAGGATCTCTATTCTCCAATAAGGAGGCTATCGGATTATGATGTTAATATACTTAGCTGGTAGAAGATTTAAACCAAAACTTGAAATATTTCCATTCGATTTGAGTTTGAGAAGGGAAACTTGTAGTTTACAATGTTAAACCAAGCAAAAGTTTGTAAAACTCCCTCTATAATTCTCACTCATCCATGTTGCATACCTTAAGAAAAGCATTTGGACAAAGAATTCGTATATATATATGTACATTATTCAGTAACTAAGGACAAATTCGCTTCTGTAGCCATATGAAGCTCAAAACGAGGAAATTTATATGTATTTGGTTCATGTTTTTATAAACGAATTAAGATCAAAATGCATTAAGCAAAGCGCTTCAATACTCGATTTCTTGACACATCGCATTCTCTGAGTTCATAAGAGCTGAACATTTAGCTTACATAGCTTTCATAAGTAAACAAAATCCCTAAGGCTGTTGTTCTTCTCCATGCAAACCTTAATATGATACGCTAACAGTATTCCTAACGGGTGTCTTACAAATAGTTTACATGAACACATAATTATTGGGCGACCGAAGTACTCAAAACATCCGCTTCCTAGCCCACTTCCTTGCACCGCTTGCTTCGCACTTCAAGAGTTGAAGTTCAGATTTCCCTCTCTCTTGAAGAAACCAAAGATAATAAAACACAAACAAAAGGCTCATTTACTATTAAACCCGAAACACACAACGAGCATGAGAACTAACAAAGGTACTAGAGCATCAAGTCATTTAAAAAAAAAAGCCTTTACTGTTGTATTTATAGGTTGCATAAACGCTCGCACATTTTTACAGACTAATGATGCAGACTTAACATAAATTCAAACCAAAAGCTTCAGCAATAGTTCCAACTCAAATCCATGGGGTGGAAAACTGCATGGAAATTTCAGTCCAACAAAGTCATCAAATACATCCAAAAAAGGTAAAGAAAAGCTTTTTACAAGTAGTAAAATATGTGCAGGTTTTGAAGAAGTTGATAAAGATTCAAGTGGTACAAAAAAGATTCTTGACGAGGAACTTGGATTGCTCTCTGTGAAGAATCCACGAGTTAGAAAGGCGCATGTAGATGATACAAGGAGAAGTGACCTAGGACCAAGAAGATCTGAGAGGACACGGAATTCTATACAATGATTAACGTATGATGGTTACATGGCTTGTCATCGTGCCTACATGACAAAGGTAATACAAGATGCTGAACCTTCTTGTATTGAAGATGCAATTGGAAATGTAGATTGGGATAAAGCTATGGATGAGGAGATGGTTGTACTTTATGGAAATGATACATGGAATCTAGTTCCATTGACACAAGGGAAGAAACGTGTAGGCTGCAAGTGGGTTTACAAGGTAAAGGAGAATGCTGATGGTAGCATAACCAGGTAGAAAGCACGATTGGTAGCAAAAGGATATGCATACACATATGGAATTTATTACAAGGAAACATTTCGCCCTGTAGCTAAAATGTATACTATGAGAACACTTGTTGCATTAGCCACAACAAAAGAATGGATTTTGCATCAGATGGATGTGAAGAATGCTTTCTTACATAGTGAGTCACAGGAAGAAGTATACATGGACCACCCACAAGGATATGAAGATTCCAAGCATCTAGAATATGTTTGGAGGTTGCAAAAGGATTTGTATGGGCTGAAGCAAGCTCCTCGTGCATGGCATGCAAGGATTGCTGATTACTTAACCACCATTGGGTTTTCTATGTGTGATGCAGATCATTCACTATATGCAAGGGAGGGTGATGATGGCATCACAATTGTGGCTATCTATGTTGATGACTTGATTGTAGATGGTGATAATGAAGAATGCATCAAAGAGGTAAAGCAACTTCCTATGCAAAAATTTGACATGGAAGATCTTGGTGTGTTGCGCTACTTCTTGGGCATTGAGTTTATACATACAAAAACAAGTTTATGGATGTCGCAAGGGCAATATGCCTTGAGTATGCAGCAAAAGTATGGTATGGATGATTGTATGCCGATTTCTATGCCATTAGATCAGAATTTGAAGTTGGATACTACATCAGGTGAAGCATTGGAAAATGCTACTATGTACAGGAAAATTGTGGGGAGTCTTATATATCTCACAATTACAAGGCTTGATCTAAGCTATACTATTGGACTTGAAAGTCACTTTATGCAGGTTCCCAGGAAACCACATTTAGATGCTCTGAGGTGCACTCTACATTATGTGAGTGCTACTTTGGATTATGCATTGTTTTATGAAGCAAGTGTACATTTGCAGGTTCATGGATACACCGATGCAGATTTGGCTAGTAGCATTCTAGATAGAAGATCTACTAGTGGCTTTCTATCTCACTCGAGAGTGCAGCTATTACATGGAGCAGTAAGAAGCAACCCACTATTGCTTTGTCGAGTACAGAGGTTGAGTATAGAGGTGCTGCAATGGCAGCATGTGAGGCATCATGGCAAGAGATGCTACTTGCAGGTTTAGGTGTGAAAGTGCAAAATCCTATCACTATGTATTGTGATAATCTTAGCCGTATACAATTAGCACGGAACCCTATTTTTCATGCTAGAATAAATCATATCGAGGTACATTATCACTTCATGAGAGAGAATTTATTAGCATGTGATATTGATCTTGTTTATGTGAGAACATATGAGCAGGTTGTTGATATTTTCACTAAAGAAGTTGGAGCAGAGAAACTGAAGAAGTTTCCAAAGATGCTTGGATTAGAGGACATGACGCTGAGCTTGAGGGGGAGTCTTGAGATATCAAGCTCAATATGTGATGATCGAGGATGACATGTATCAGTTTTTTGTTTTTCTGACATGTATAGTGGTCACCCCAGTATATGTCAAGGATACTTCATTGGGCTTTATTAGATTTATCTACCGAGCGTTATGGGAAATTTGTTCCTAGCGAGCTCACTCATTTGCAGACATTCGATTTTTTTTCTTATGTACTGATCTTTATATATTGCACTTGTTGTATTCTTGTTTTTAGGCCATTCTTGTAGTACAAGAAGAAGAAGAAGATCATTCTTCCTTGCCTCAATCTGAGTGTATGCTTCTCTTTGATTGTGAGAAAGTGTGTACCTATGAGCTCTACTCCTTATCTCCTTCCTCATGACACACCATGCCACTTACAGTTTGATGGATGTTGCTCATCGATAGTGGAAAAAAATAGAGAAAGACAAGATAGAACTACCACTTGGGCAGATTTCAAGGTCGTATTTTACAATACTTTTGTACCTCCAAATGAGCTTACTAGGTCTCTAGATGGTTTTCTTTTCGTCGAAGAGAGATTGCTTACAGTGGAGGAATATGTAGATAAGTATAGGGAAATCGTATTGAAGATACCATATGATGTGCTTCATCTTCTGTAGGTGCATAAGTTTGTGCATGGGCTTAGGGATACATTGCATTTGCTTGTGCGCAAGGAGAACTACCAGAACTTAAATGAGGTAGTAGAACTTTCCTTGGTCTTGGAGGATGGGTGACACTCTTGACTACAACCTTTTGGACAAAAGAATACTTGGACAGGATTCAGCAAGCCCATAGCTCTAGTTCTAGCACCTAATAGGCAAATGAATGTCATTCAAACTTTGATTCATGGGAAGAGAAAAGTAAGTGCATCCATGGTGGATAGAGCTTTTCACTGATCGAGTCTAGCATAGCAACAAAAAGAAAAGGCTTACCATGAGGGTCTCTATTATGAATGCCTAGGTTGGCATGCTTATAAGATGTGTCCTAAGAAGAAGAAGAGGATATCTACAACAATGGTGGTGGAGAGGTAACAATCCTCACCATCCACTCCATCATCTCCTTCATATTTTGATCTTTTAACTATAGACACTGAGACGGATCCTCCATCTAAAAATCAGCAATCCATCTTAAACATAACATTCAGTAAGAAGATTAAGAATTTTCCAAATGTGGTGTTATCCCTAGTTGCTTAGAAAGGGTATCAGTTTCTCAACATCGAGTTGCTTGTCATGAGTGGTGAAGCTAATGGCCATCTCGTTAAAGTTTTCTTTAACACACAATCAACACATTGCTTTTCTAACTCTTTTCTAGTGAACAAACTAAAGTTAAATACTATTCCATCTAAATACACCTACACAGTAGAGTTGGTAGATGGGAAGGGATCTAAGGCTTGGGATTTTATCTCATTCTGAGCAAACAATCGCATGCAAGCAAGAAGTTGACTATTGATTTTTCGACTCACATATATCAATTTAATCATAATGGTCATCGCATCATCATTCATGCAGAGCCTAGACAAGCATCTACCTCTCTAATGGTGAAAGTAGAGTGTAAGTATCTTTTTTTCTTATATTTTGAGCATAAAGAGTTGTTAAGTTTACAAATTGAAACTAGTTTGGAAGCTTAGCTAGCCTCTAGACTGAAAATTGAGTTTCAAAAATTTTTCATTCAGAGTTTCCTTTAGGTCTTCCGCCTCACAAAGAAATGGAGCATAGGATTGAGCTAGTACCAAGAGCTCATCCACTAGCTAGACAACTATATCAAATGAGTCTACAAGAGGAGATAGAAGTACATCATAGAATTGAGAAGTACCTCAACAAAGTACTCATCAGATCCAATTATTCACCTTTTGTCGGCTTAATGCTTTTGGTTCGCAAAAAGGATGGATCGTTCAGAATGTTTATAGACTTTAGGGCATTAACTAAAATTACATTAAAGTAGATATATTTTTTCCTCGTATCGACAATATTCTAGATGCACTTGGAGGTGCTTTTGTGCATAGTAAAATAGACTTAAAATAGGTTTTCATACTACATTTGGTCAATATGAGTATCTTGTAATGCCTTTTGGTTAATTGATGCTCACGCTACTTTTATGATGCTCATGAATGATATTTTCATCCTTTTATTGGTTCATTTGTGGTTGATTTTGTAGATGATCTATTGGTTTATATTAAGAGTTTGAAAGAACATGAATGTCACTTGTGTACAATTTTTCAAATGTTAGATGACCATACTTTGTATGTCAACCCAGAGAAGACACAGCTATGATTATCTAAGGTTGAGTACTTAGAACATAAACTTTGTGTAGATGGAACTAGAATCGATCCACAAAAAGTTTTGGTGATCCTTGATTGGTTGATTCCTCAGAATGAGCACCAATTGTGATAATTCTTAGGATTATTGAGTTTCTTGAGGAAATTCATTGCCAGCTAGTTACACATAGCTGCACCATTGATGGATCATTTATAGAATAATCAAACATTTGTATGGACTAGTGCACAACAACAAGCTTTTGACACATTGAAACAAGCAATTTCAAGTGCCCCAATTTCATTACTGGTAGATCCACAAATGTCTTTTGAAATAGAAATCGATGCTGGTGGCATCATAGTTGCTGTAGTTTTGATTCAAGATGGTAGACTAGTAGCTTTTGAAAGTAAGAAAATATCTCCAATGTAATGAAAGAAAATTTCTCCAATGTATTGAAATTGGCCTGCTCATGAACAAGAAATATATGCAATAGTTGACACTTTGGAGATTCGAAGACACTATTTGTATGGTGCAACTTTTAAAGTATACACAGATCATAACACATTGATGCATTTTTGTTCCTAGCCCGATCTTCTTTAGGGGACACAGGCTAGATGGGTTGTGTTGATGCAATAATTTTTCATGGAAATTCTATATAGAAAATGAAAAATGAATATAGTTGTCGATTCATTGTCTCGCATTTTGCATCAAATTAGCTTCACAATTCTTGACATTGATTTAATCCAAGAGATCAAAGGTTCAAAGATTGAATATGATTATTTTCAGCCTAGAAATAACAAATTGTCAAAAAATAATGATGATCAAGAATTTTCTAACTTTCATGCAGAGCAAGGATTTCTCAAAATAAAAGCAAAGATTTATGTGCCTAATTCCCAAGAAGGGAATTTTAAAGGAGAAGTTATTTTCAAGAGCCAGGATATATGTTGTGTACATCATCCAAGTGTTGAGAAAACTTTATAGTTGATTAGACATGTTTTTTGGTGGCCAAAGATGGTCAGAGATGTGAAAAAATATGTAAATTAGTGTTTTGAATGTCAAGTGAATAAATTGGAGAGGATTGGTCCTGTAGGTCGTCTACAACCATTGTAAGTACCACAATATTGTTGGGATAATATTTCCATGGACTTCATAATAGGTTTACCTAGGACACCATGATAGAAGAATTCTATTCTTGTGGTGGTTAATCATTTGACCAAAATGGCATGCCTTATTCCTATAAAGAAATCAATGGAGGCTCCCTAGGTTGCGAGACTATTTATTTAGAATATTTTTAGATTGCATGGTCTACCTAAATAAATAGTTTGAGACGAGGATCTCAAGTTTACAGGAAATTTTTGGAAACGCATAAGACTACTAAGCTGGCACATTTTGAGGTAATTTATGGATTTATTTCCCACAATCCACATACCATTGGGTTACGCAAAAAATCTCTAAGTGCTTCAAAGTTTCTAACGGATGTGCAAGCTAACTTGAGAATCGCTCTGTTCATTCTACATCAAGTTGTTGAAAGGATGAAAACATTTGTAGATCGACATCGTACAGCATGAACATTTAAAGAGGGTAATAATGTGTTTTTATAAGTTTTCATTCGTCATTGACAGTGGGTCAAAAACCCAAGTTATCCCCTACATTTTGTGGACCTTGGATAGTAATAAAAAAGATTAGTGATGTAACATAGAGATTATAATTGCAAGATAATTGCAAAGTTCAGCCAGTTTTGCATGTTAGCAAGTTGAGACCATACATTTCTCAAGATGAGAATTGTGTAGATGGTTTAGTTGCTTTACAAAGCTGACCATCTCATGCAAATATTCCATTTCAAGTTCTGGATAAGAGAGAGTGAAAGTTACGAAATCGCTCCATTGCATAATACTTAGTAGCATGGACTAGCCATCCACTCACAGATGCTACTTGGGAATCAGAAGCTTTAATTTGCAAACACTTTTCTTCCTTGATCCTTGAGGAGAATGATCTCTAGAAAGGGGAGAGAGTGTTAGACTTATTTAAAAATCCATGGTCTACCATTGGTCTACCTGCATTTGGTTGAGGACCCTATCTGGGTCAAGTTCTAGAACTTAGGGGAGCGAAGGCTCTAGCATGAGACTTCGAGGTTATTCCATCTCCTCAGAGCACCCATATGAGGAGTGTTTGAACCTTAGAGAAAAGTCTAGATGTGCCATGGGCAAGGGCTATTTATGTTTGGGAGGAGAGTGGTAGGTAGCTAATTGGGCACTTTCATCTCTCTCTCTCTCCTATTTTAATTGTTGTGCTAAAGTAAGATTTCTTTGTTTCTCCTTAACCTCATGTGCCCTATTCAGATCGACATCACTTTCACTTTTGTTTGACACAAATGACTCATTGTACTTTTTCGATTACAATCACATTTATGCTTTCTACGAGTATTTACTTTATCTCATGTTGGACCCCAATAGGAGGGGGATTCCCAAAATCAAATGGGAAACTTGCATTAACTTGAAAGACTCGGGGGGGCTTGGTTATTTTGGATATCGTTGGGTTGATTGACAAGTTGGCTGTAAAGTGGTTTATTAAGTCTTGGAGCAATCCTGAGTCCTCTTGGGCTAAATTGATCTTCAGAAACATGAAAGACCTTACCTTAGTTGGCCTTCTTGGTTGGAAGGACATAGGGATCCTCACGCTTTTGTTCTCCCCCCACCGAGGGTCCCCTAAAGGCTCTAGCCTCATGTATTCCTTATGGAAGAGTTGGGACAAGGCCAAACAACTCATCAGAATCAGTCTTGAGTGGAAGTGGGTGGCTGGGATAAGACAAAATGACTCTATGTGGTTCGTGATCATTGACATTAGGGGGTGGAGTCTTGGAACCTCCAAACTGCTAAGTGGTTATGGAACAAGGGGTCCAAACAGTGGAAATAGCTCTAGAACATAAGCGACTGGCTAGTGGATTAGGTTTGAAGACTTAGATCCGAGTCATAGAGTTACCCTCGAGGAACAGACTCTTCTTCAATGCAGGTGTTTAGCATGGGACCGCTCAACTACCCGCCTTCTCTCCAACTTCAATGCAGGTGTTTAGCATGGGACTGCTCAACTACCCGCAATGGTAAGAAACTATCCAAAATCCCCAACTTCAAAGAGAACTTAGATGTTCACCACACCCTTAACAAGATGTGGTGCCTTTCTTGGACCAAACTTCGATGGGAACTAAAGTTCATGTCTGTTTGGCACCCCCTAATTGAGATAAAAAAGTCCGTTCTCATGTGGAAAATCTTGAATAAGGGTATCTAGACCAATGCAAGGGCTAACAAAATTTGTGGTGTTCCTCCATGGTGTAAGCGCTGCCATCGACGCGTCGAAGATTTATTTCACCTTTTCTTCAATTGCCTCAAGTCACGTGTTATCAGGCAGCATGCAAGGGGGGTATTGAGACTCACGAACCAAATCAATTGGCAACAGGCATTGTTAGGTGAGGCAGTTGGCTGCTCATCAAGGCTATGGAATGCCATCAAGGGTGAGACCATTTGGAAGATTTGGAGGGAGTGATGTGCTGTCAATTTTGGCCAAACTCCAAAGGAATGGTCGATTGAGAAATCCTTGTTTCTTCTAGGTAAAAGAATCTCTTGAGATAAGAGGTCTCCTCCGTTTAGACATCATTGTATTTATCTTCTTGAAAATAACTAGGTGAAACCCAGATGGGTCCCACATGAGAGAGATAATAGATTTTTCCACCTCATTTGTAATGCCCTCTAGCTTACCAAACTTGTCCCTTACATTGTGGGATTTGGGGGGGTCCATGGGCACTAGTCCCATTCACTTGTAACTTTTATTTTAATTAAGGTCCGGGAGACTAGGCCAAGCGAACTCCCTTTATTAAAAAAGATTGGGTACGTTTATAAGTTTATAATACGACGAGTACGTATGTGACAAAATGGTATGCATATATGTAGCACGGTAACCTAGTACTACAAGGCAGTCATTCTTATATATATATATATATATATATATATATATATATATATATACATATATATATATATATATATATATATGTGTGTGTGTGTGTGTGTGTATATGTATGTATGTATGTTTGTATGTATGTATGTATATATATATATATATATATATATATATATGTATGTATGTATGAATGTATGTATGTATGTATGTATGTATGTATGTGTGTGTGTGCATGTATGTATATGTGTGTGTACGTATGTATGTATGTCTGTATGTATGTATGTATTGAACAGCTTTGGTGTGTAGAACAAGAGGACCAAGGAGGAGATGGAGGGAGAGAGAGGAGAGGAGACATGTGCACACATGTGTGGGAGCCTCGAAACCCATACAATGTTCTATCTTGAGGCAATGCACTATATATGATGTATATATATGAACATGGGGGTAAGGTCACATGACCCTTACATCCCCAACAATCTCCCACTTAAGGATCAATGTGACCATAAGTGGAGAAATATACAAAGAATGATGTAGGACTATAAAAGAATATACATCCTACACCAATTGCCTCGAACAAGGTGTATCCATGCACCTCAAACTGCGATAGAATCATATCGATAAGAGTGGAGCTCACATATGACTAATGCAAGAACTGATGAAGTTCCTACAAAGCTCCCACTCACTCTATGCCTATGTCAATCATTGAATGACTGACAAATCCGAGTGCAAATGCTCCAATAGCAATTGCAATATCTCGTCTCGAGCACAACAATGCATACATCAGACTCTCGAATGCTGAAGAAACATGTGCTATCCTAGCTAACCTAAGCATGTCAGCCATGCCTATATGCAAGGCATCCAAAGCATCATCGTCAAGACCAAAATGTCTTGACATATCTGTGTTAACATCTTGCATGTGTGAATCCAAGAATGACTTCATAATTGCTGACTCCTCAACAACCAAATCAGCCATGCTCATAACCAAGGATGTATATGGCTGTGCATCGTGAGAGCTAATATGCTCTACCATACACTATGTACCATGAGAGCAATCGTGCTCTATCACACAAAGTGTATGATCATGCTCAACATGAGCTACTTGCACAACATCAATACCAAGGTTAAACTGATGATCTAACTCTAGCTAAGTATCATCACAATGATCTACATTAGCATCCATATTATGCTCTAAAGCATCTAGCTGATCATCCAAAGTATGCTCCATAAGAGCATCCACATGATCAACTAAATCATGCTCTACATAAATATTACGAGCATCCAAAACATGCTCTATATATGCATGTATCTGAGCATCTACATCATGCCATACATGTGTATCATGAATGTCAAGAAACCTATATATAGCTAGACAAAATGAGACATGACGTGTCTCATATCGCACATAAGGTTGAACTCCCACTAAGATGATATTGTCTCTCACATGGAGTACTTGTAATGGATACATGTGCCCAACTCTAGCACCTCTGATAAGCATATGTTGTCCCAACTACAACTGAAAATGATGCTCACCAAGGAATGCATAACATTTGCTCTCCTATAACGGGCTAAGTGAAATCAAGCCCGTTATAGGGAATGAAGGCACATAACATGTTGGAACAAACCAATCACAAATTGGTGATTACAAAGAGTTTGAAGCAAGTTCATAATCAGATTAAAGTGAAAGAAGACACTTAAGAAAGTGAAGGAAATTTCAGAAATATAGATTGTATACATATGTACATTACAGGTGGAAATTCTTGTAATCTGAGTAGAGATAAATCCTTAGGATGATAAGGAGTAATGTCATAGACGTGGGATAAGTCTAAAATCATATGTATATAAGTCAATGATGTAGAGAATACATATGAGAGTCATTTTGAAGACAAGTGTCTTAGAGATAGATGTGAAGAGAGTTTTTCTCAGAAAATAGCGACGGGTTTTTCTCTGAGTTCTCTCTGTCTGATCATGTGGATCAGAAATCCTTTTGTACACATCTAATCTGAAAGCTAATGAAGCTATGTTCAGAATTTCATGATCTAATTCCTTTCCTACTGTGAGAATGATCGATAGGAACATTTGTATGTATGATCTGCAAATAGACTTCTCAGAGTCGCGCACTTTTCCCTGTCAATGTTTTGCTTAGATCTCAGTGCATAGTGTACAGTTTTTAATGAGTGAGCACTCAAAATCTAAGTTAGAAGGTAAGGAATCTATGGCTAAAAGCATTTAGCAAAAAGGGATTTGTGCTGTGAGAAATCAACTTAAGAAGTTGACCATGTCAAAGTCGCCATTTCTGGAAGACAGTTTTTTGACATATCTTTGATCTTAAGGATCAAATTGGAGTTTTAATGATTCTTTTAAAAGTCTAATGATTGATATGATTGCGCAAAGGTAGCTTGGAGGTATGTATATCATTAGATTGAAGAAATCTAAAGATATGTGCAGGTAATGAAATCAATATTTGAAGCAGACTTCTTGAAGAAAGAAAATTCTCACTCAGAGAATTGTTCATGAATGATTTGGTAAATCAAAGTGACATTTGTGTGAAGTTTGGTCTATAACTGATATAGATGTGTTCTTAGTTCAGTATAGATCAAGCATTTGGAGATTAAGTGGTCTCCAACAGTGGTATCAGAGCTGAAGGTGCAATAAAAGGGAAGTAAAGGCATTGGAAGTCCCGACTGCTGCAGATATTGAAGCTCTTTCTAATCGAAAGTGGACAAGGATGAATTCGTGAAGATAACTTGGAGAAGTACAAAGCACGAGTTGGAAAGATCAAGAAGAATCAAAGCTTCACATCAAAGGTACACTTTATTATCATAAACCATAGTAATTGCAGACATAGAAGATCAAAGATGGGAGAAAGCTTGCAGATTGATAAGCTAGATAGGGAGAACTATCCAGCTTGGTCCATGAGGATGGAGGCACACCTCATGAGCAAAGATTTGATGGCATTCATTACAGGAGAAGAAGAAAAGCCTGAATTTGCAGATCCTAGTATTCCAACTAGGGAAGAGCTTGCAGATTTGAAGACTTGGATGAGAAAGGATGCTCAAGCTAGGAGTATCATTTACATGGCTGTAAATGATTATCTACTACCTCACATTAGAGGATTGGAAAGTGCAACAGATGTTTGGAATGCTTTGGAAGAGCATTTCCAAAACACAACCAAGTCAAGGAAGTCCTCACTATGGGTTGAATTTACAACTTTCAAGAAGAAGAGCTCACAATCAATTTCTGATTATGTGGCAAGGATGAAGGATATCGCAGATAGCTTGGGAGCAGTAGATGAAGACATTGAAGAGGATAAGTTGGTAAGGCAAATACTTACATGTCTGACAGGAGATAAGAAGTGGAAGCCTTTCATATTATCCACAGAATTGTCACTTGATCACTTTACTCCTGATCTTAATCAATTGCTAGGACACATGCTAACTCTTGAGCAGGACATTAAGGGAGATAATGACAGGAGTGCAAGTCAAGCTATGTACTCCAAGGACAAGAAAAAGAATGGCAAAGGGAAGCAGTCAATTGATGATGAAGGATCTTCAAGTCAAGCTACCTTTACCAAAGGAAAGATGAACTTCAGAGGTAAAGGAAGAGGAGGTAAGAACAAAGATAATACTAAAGCTTGTTGGATTTGTGGCAGAACCAATCATTTGGCAAATGATTGTTGGTATAACAATCAAAATGGAGGAAACAATAATCAGAGTTTTAATCAAAGAGGTAGAGGAGGTAGAAACCAAAGAGGCAATTTCAGAGGAAGAGGTGGTAGGACATCATATGCTAGAGGAGGTGGAAGAAACTTTCAATCTCAGTCCTACAACAACAATTATTATAATTATGCATCAGATCAGAAGGATGATATGACTCTTATCTTGAATGCAACTCATGAATCAGTAGGAGAAGATCAAAGGGTGTTTTATATTGACTCAGGATGTAGCAATCACCTGAGTGGCAATATATCCTTGATGTCTGATATGGAAACAAAGGTGAATGGACACACAGTTCAAACAGGTGATAATACCAAGCATAAAGTGGAGAGCATTGGATCAGTGAAGACAAAGAATGGAAGTACACTTTTGAGCAAGGTACTTTATGTTCCTACTATTCCTAAAAATCTGATAAGTGTAGGGCAAATTGTGGAGAAAGGATATGAAGTCAGATTCACAAATGATGGTGTCTATGTGCAAGATCCAAATCAGGGATATAGAAACATTATTGGAGGTAAAAAGCAAGGAAGGTTGTTTACTCTCAAGGTCCAAGGTAATGTGGGACATGCTTTATATGTTGGGAAAGATGGATGGATCCTCCAGAAGATTAAGTAGGTGCTGCTAATCCTGCTTTGCACCAGCCCTCAGTGACTCCAGATATGATTAGTAGACTCCCTTAGCTCCCAATTGATACCAAGAAGTACTATATGTACTTTGGAAATGGTTTGAGTAATGACTTGATCAAAACAGATGAGTTTGTGAATCACAAAACTAGAAAACTTTCTATTTTGGTCTTGATACCTGCTGAGTCTTTCACTCAGTATGACCAGTACACTTACAATTGGCAAAATTCCTTCTAGAGGTATTCTATTAGCTTAGTAAGCTACCATTTGCAAGTGGAATCATTCAAAATGATAAACTATACTAGGAGAAATAACTTTAGCAAATTTATGGACACCCCCGACTTTTTAGGAAGTATGCAGACAAATACCAGTGAGCACTTCGACGGCGATTTCTCAAGATTGGCTGAACCAAGTTGCTTTAAACTTTGTAGGCTTGTATTATGCTTTGAGCTGCATCCAACAAGCTTTGAATCACTCGATTTGGTGAAGTAGGCACGGAGATATGCCTCTTTGAAGTTGACAGACTTGAAGTGGTACACTTAGAGAACACAGAGTTGATGAATGTGAATATATCTATTAATTGACATAATTGTACAATCTCATTAGCATGATAACCATAGCTAGATGAGGTAATGAGGTGTAGGCTAAGATGTAGCACTCATACACACTCAGATACAATGATAGATGTCTGGGGAAGTGAGCTAGAGTGAGCTTAGCTACGCGCGACTTTTGACTTGCATCTTTTATAGAGTTGAGTTGAAAATTCAAGTTTGAATTCAAATTCAAACTCCTAGAATCTTTCACCTAAAAGGTAATGAGATATTCTCTCAATCAGTCAACAACTTTTTCCACGACTCTAATCAAGTAGGTGTGTACATAAGAAATGCCAAGTCTTTTTGACTTTTACAAAGAGTAAAATGGTAAGAACTTATAAGCATAAGTTCCTATGGTCCTTCCTTCAAGTGGTGTCTTCATGAAGTAATCCAAGCCAAATTGTGAAGGCTTTCATCTGGTTTTTGATGCTTCTGATTCCTTGGACATCATTACTTGTAATGATGATGTCATCAACATAGACACAGAGATAGATTACCTCTGAATTGCTCCTTTTGATAAACAATGAAGTGTCTGCCTTGCTCATAGTAAACCCTTGGTCTTGGAGGTATGTTGTCAGCCTATAGTTGCATGCCCTAGGTGCCTGCTTCAATCCATATAGAGCCTTCTTCAATTTACAAACATAATTTACCTTCTTGGGATCTTCATAGCCAGGTGGTTGTGACATGTAGTCTTCTTCAGATATCCATCCATTCAAGAAAGCATTCTTGACATCTAACTGGTACATGTTCCAATTCTTGGATGCAGCTACACTCACCAATACTCTGATTGTTGGCATCTTAGCCACAGGAGAAAATGTCTCCTCATAATCAATGCCTTTGGTTTGTGCAAAACCCTTGGCTACCAACCTAGCTTTGTACCTGTTGATTGTACCATCAGAGTTCCTCTTTAGTTTGTAGATCCATCTGGATCCTATCACCTTCATAGAGTCCTTCTTGGGTACCAAGTCCCATGTGTCACTCTCCTTGAGAGCTTCTATTTCTTCATCCATAGCTCCTTTCCATTCTGGTTTGGTGATTGCCTCTTCATATGAACCTGGTTCTTCACTTAACAAGTCCTTTGCAAGATAAATTGAATGCTTAGTAACAAGAGATGTATCATACCCATATCTGATAGGCTTCTTACTTTCTCTCTAAGATCTCCTTATTGCTTGAGTTGAGATTCTGGTATATCCTCAAGCTTCTTCATCTTCATCTTGCCTCTGGACTTCCATGCCTTGAATTCTTCAAGATTGATTGTGTCATCATCTTCTAAACTTGAGTCTTCCATCTGGATTGGTTCCTCCTTTGAGAGTTTTGGAAATTCCTCTTCCAAATCATAGGGTAGACTAACCTTCCTGCATTCATTCTCATACCATGAGTCATTCTCATCAAAGATGACATCTCTGCTTACCTTGAACCCTTTATTGGTTGGGTTGTAGAATCTATACCCTTTTTTATTCAAGTCATAACCAATGAAAATACATTTTTCTGCTTTAGGGTCTAGCTTTCCCCTTACCTGTGAGGGAATATGCACATATGCTACACAACCAAAGATTTTGCAATGATCCAATGATGGTCTCTTACCATGCCAAGCTTCATAAGGTGTCATTCCATCAAGTGACTTTGATGGCAACCTGTTTATGAGATAGGTGGCAGTAGATACACTCTCTGCCCAAAGATAATTTGGCAACTTCTTTTCATTAAGCATGGACCTAGTTGTTTCAACAATAAGCCTATTCCTTCTTTCAGCTACCCCATTTTGTTCAGGTGAGTACCTTGTGGTTATCTCCCTTTTGATGCCTCTTTCCTGCAAGAAGTCCTCAAACTCATTGGAGAAGTATTCACCTCCTCCATCTGACCTTAGCTTCTTCAAGTTCCTTCCTGTTTGATTTTCAACTAGTGCAAGATATCTTTTGAAACAATTAAACACGTCATCCTTGTGCTTCATAAAGTATAACAGAGTCCATCTGCTATAATCATCAATGAAAGACACATAGTACCTTGATCCTAAAATGGAGGGATCCTTGCTAGGTCCCCAAACATCTGTGTGCACCGAGTCTAGGTAGTCTTCATGCATAAAACCTTTCCTTGAGTAGGGAAACCTGTGAGACTTACCAAACTGACAAGCACCACACTTGTAAATCATGTGTTGCTTGGATACATTAGGTATCCCAAGCACACATTTATCCCTGCACATTTGCTTTAAGGTCCTTTCACCTATGTGACCTAACCTCTTGTGCCATATTTCTAATTCTGAAAGTGTTTGATCCTTGTAATTGTATAAAGCAATGTTTTTGGTGTCTTCTAGCTCAAAAGTAAATAATCTACCTGATTTTTCTCCCTTGGCTATCCTTTTGAATCCATGTCTTGGGTCCTCCACATATGCTCCATGTTGATTGAACCTGACTTGCAAACCTTTCTCCACAATCTGACCAACACTCATTAAGTTTTTGGTAATGGTTGGTACATAAATTACCCTGCTCAATAGGTTCTGGTTACCATCACAAGTTTTTACATTTCCAATCTTTACTACAGAATGCTTAGTATCATCACCTGTCTGTACTTGATGTTTGCCCTTGGGTTCTTCAAGATCAGAGAGTAGTGCCACATTGCCAGCTACATGATTAGAACACCCTGAATCAATATAAAACAGATGATCATCATTGATACCTGACTTGGAAGTCATATTCATGATCAATAGGGAGTCATCTTGCTCCTCTGTGTAGTTGTTGTAGTCTTTCCTATTTCTGAATCCTCCTTGGTAGTTGCCATTGGAGTTGTTGTTGTAATTGTTGTTGTAGTAATTGTTGTAGCCATTTTAGCCTTGGTGTTGGTTGAACCTTCATCTGCCTTGAGAGTATCCACCTCTTTGATAGCCTCTTCCTCTCTGATTTTTGTAGTTTCTGTAGCACTCATCTGTGGTGTGGTTAGACAGTCCACAAATATTGCATGGTGGTGAATTGTAGGGTCTCCCCCTACCTTGCTTACCTCCTCTGCCCCTACCTCTTGAAGATCTACCTCTCCATGCATAGTTGGCTTGGGAGGTAGAACCTTCATCCTCTTGCTTTTTACCTTTACCTTTGTCTTTAATCTTTTTATCAGTATATAGGGCAGAAGGAGTGTTACCTTTAGATGTATCTCCAACCTTTGTGAACTTTGCTTCATGTGTGAATAGTTGGCCCATCAAAGTTGTGAGATGTGGGGTATGCATGTCCATGTAGAGATCCATTGCAGTTGTGAAGCTTTCCCACTTATCATCTGCCTTTAGTCCATTGGTTACTTGCCTTACTATTTGTTCCTCTTCAATCTCCTCTCCTATGCTTGCTAATTGGTCTGCCACATCCTTGATCTTGGTCACAAATTCTGAGACTGATTGCTTTGGTTGCTTCCTAAGGGTTGTGAATTCAATCCACAATTGATTCTTCCTGGCCCTTGTATTAGATGAAAAGTATGATGACAAGGTTTCCCAAGTTTCTTGGGAAGTCTTACAATTCCTGATGTGAGGTAAAAGGAAATCAGATATAGAGTTAAGAAGATAAGACCTTGCCAATGCATCTTTTGCACACCATGTATTAAGCCTTTCTTGTTCTTCCTTGGTGGTTAGACCTCTTGCTTTGAATGAGGGCAATTCCTCATCTCCTGAGATGAATCCAAATAGACTTCTTCCTTGTAGATAGGTCTTCATCCTCAGAGACCAAGCTTGATAATTGTTCCTATCCAATTTATCAATGAATGAAGGAAAACCATCTCCCATGTTACCTTATTTGCTCTGATACCACTGTTGGGAAAGATGGATGGATCCTCCAGAAGATTAAGTAGGTGCTGCTAATCCTGCTTTGCACCAGCCCTTAGTGACTCCACATATGATTAGTAGACTCCCTTAGCTTCCAATTGATACCAAGAAGTACTATATGTACTTTGGAAATCGTTTGAGTAATGTCTGGATCAAAACAGATGAGTTTGTGAATCACAAAACTAGAAAACTTTCTATTTTGGTCTTGATACCTGCTCAGTCTTTCACTCAGTATGACCAGTACACTTACAATTGGCAAAATTCCTTCTAGAAGTATTCTATTCGCTTAGTAAGCTACCATTTGCAAGTGGAATCATTCAAAATGATAAACTATACTAGGAGAAATAACTTTAGCAAATTTATGGACACCACCGACTTTTTAGGAAGTATGCAGACAAATACCAGTGAGCACTTCGACGGCGATTTCTCGAGATTGGCTGAACCAAGTTGCTTCAAACTTTGTATGCTTGTAGTATGCTTTGAGTGGATCCAACAAGCTTTGAATCACTCGCTTTGGTGAAGTAGGCACTGACATATGCCTCTTTGAAGTTGACAGACTTGAAGTGGTACACTCGGAGAACACAGAGTTGATGAATGTGAATATATCTATCAATTGACATAATTGTACAATCTCATTAGCATGATAACCATAGCTAGATGAGGTAATGAGGTGTAGGCTAAGATGTAGCACTCATACACACTCAGATACAATGATAGATGTCTGGGGAAGTGAGCTAGAGTGAGCTTAGCTACCCGCGACTTTTGACTTGCATCTTTTATAGAGTTGAGTTGAAAATTCAAGTTTGAATTCAAATTCAAACTCCTAGAATCTTTCACCTAAAAGGTAATGAGATATTCTCTCAATCAGTCAACAACGTTTTCCACGACTCTAATCAAGTAGGTGTGTGCATAAGAAATGCCAAGTCTTTTTGACTTTTACAAAGAGTAAAATGGTAAGAACTTATAAGCATAAGTTCCTATGGTCCTTCCTTCAAGTGATGTCTTCATGAAGTAATCCAAGCCAAATTGTGAAGGCTTGAATTACATCAACATTATATACTTATGGAAGTCAAAAGATGTCTGAGTTAGACCTATGGCATAAAAGGCTAGGTCATTTCAATGAAAGAGCCATAAAGGAGATGTCAAGGAATGATGTAGTGCTTGGTTCGCCAAATATTGAAGGGCAACATATGGTGTACAAGTGTGAAGCTTGTCAATTAGGTAAAGCACACAAAAGTTCTTACAACAAATCAGGATACAAGTAATCAAACATGCTCGAGTTAGTTCATACAGATGTGTGGGGTCCTTCAAGGGACTATAGCATAAATGGATCCAGATATTATGTGTTGTTTGTTGATGATGCAACCAGATGGATTACTTTGTATGTAATCAAGGATAAATCAAAAGTCTTCAAGACATTCAAACATTATCATGCTTATGCAGAAAGGATTACAGGACAAAAGCTCAAGAGGTTGAGATCAGATGGAGGGGGAGAGTATTTCTCTAAAGAGTTTGATGATTATTTGTGGAATGCAGGTATAAAGAGAGAAGTAACTTGCAGGTACTCTCCTCAACAGAATGGAGTTGCAGAAAGAAGAAATAGAACTCTTGTAGAATTTGCAAGAGCAATGATGAAGGAAAAGAATTGTCCAAATTACTTATGGGCAGAAGCTATCAACACTGCAACATACCTTGTGAATAGGTTACCTTGTAAAGCATTGGAGGGAAGAACTCCTTATGAAGCATGGTGGGGTAAGAAACCTACTCTTGATCACTGTAAAGTATTTGGATGCTTATCATATGCTTATGTTCCTTCACAATTGAGACATAAGCTAGAACCCAAAGCAGAGAAGTATGTGTTTATTGGATATGATGATAGACAGATGGGTTACAGGTTGTGGAGTCCATCCACAAAGCAATTTCTTGTTACCAAAGATGTTACATTTGATGAGCAAAACACATGGTATACAGGATCAACAAATGATTATGCAGGTGTTGAAGAAATACAAAGGAAAGGGAAGGCAAAAGTAAATGTGTATGAAGAAGATTTTGATGATGTTGACTATAAAAGTAAATTGCAGGATCATGTAGAAGATGGGCCAAGATTTGATCCAGAATCAAATGTGGCTGAGACTTCAAGAAGTGCAGAGATCAGAAGATCCTCAAGGGAAAGGAAAGAGCCTATAAGGTATAGTTATGATACATCTTTTTTAACAACAAAAGATTATGCTTACATTGTGAAGATAGAAGAAGATCCAATCACATATGAAGAAGCTAAAGGTAAACAGAATTGGGAGAAGGCAATGCAAGAAGAGTATGATGCTCTACTTGAAAATGAAACATGGGAATTGGTGCCAAGACCAAAGAATCAGAAAGTCATTGGATGTAAGTGGGTGTATAAAACAAAAAGGTTTGCAGATGGTAAGGTGTCTAGATACAAGGCTAGACTTGTGGTCAAAGGTTATGCCCAAACTTATGGGGTAGATTATGATGAAACCTTTAGTCCTGTGGCTAAGATGTCTACAATTAGATCATTGATTGCTATTGCTGCTTGTAAAGGATGGAAATTATCACAATTAGATGTGAAGAATGCATTTCTGAATGGATACATTGCATATGAAGTGTACATGGAGCAACCAGAAGGTTTTATGGATTCAATTGGATCAGATTATGTGTGTAAGCTCAAGAGAGCTTTGTATGGGTTGAAGCACGCTCCAAGAGCATGGAATTACAGGCTTGTTAAGTTCTTGAATGATTGTGGATTTCAAGCATCAAAGGCAGATAGTAGCTTGCTAGTGAAGGCAAGTGAAAATGGATACATATACATGTGTATTTATGTTGGTGATATTATTGTCACAGGTACAGATGCTCAAGGAATCAAGGAGCTTAAGAAACAAATAGAGAAGGAGTTTAAGATAAGTGATTTGGGAAACTTATCTTATTTCTTAGGAATGCAGATTGTGTATACTCAACATGGAGTATATGTTACACAAGAGAGGTACCTGAAGAATCTTCTAGTCAAGTTTAACATGGAGGATTGCAAGCCTTCAACCACACCATTGGAGGTAAATCATAAATTGAGCAGGTATGGAGGTGAAGAATTTAGTGACATGAAGAAATATCAGAGTTTGGTAGGTAGTTTAATCTATGCTACCTTGACAAGGCCAGATTTATCATATGCAGTAGGTGTGTTATCACAATTCATGCATTGTCCAAAGAAGACTCATTGGATTGCAGGTCAAAGGGTACTCAGATATATCAAAGGAACCCTAAGTGAAGGTCTGTATTATGGATTTACTTCTGACACAAGAATCAAAGTATTTAGTGATGCAGATTGGGAAGGTGATTCAGATGATAGAAGGTCCACTCATGGGTATCTCTGTTATATTGGAGATAAATTAGTTTCTTGGTGCTCAAAGAAGCAACATACAGTTGCTTTGTCATCCACAGAAGCTGAGTATAAAGGAATGGTAGAGGCTGCAAAAGAAGTGATATGGTTAAAGACCTTGATGAAGAGTTTTAGAACTAATCAGAGTACTCCAATTATTTTTGGGGACAATATGAGTTCTTTGTATTTGGCAGCTAACCCTGTTTTTCATGCCAGGACTAAGCATATTGAGATTCAGTATCATTTCTTGAGGGAAAAGGTACTTGACAAAGAGATTGAAGTGATGTATACTCCAACAAAAGAACAAGTTGCAGATATGATGACAAAAAGCTTGGATGGACCTAAGCTACAGAGATTCCAAGAGATGGCAGGAGTGAAGAAGAATGGAATAATCACAATTAGTGATTGAGGGGGAGCTGTTGGAACAAACCAATCACAATTTGGTGATTACAACGAGTTTGAAGCAAGTTCATAATCAGATTAAAGTGAAAGAAGACACTTGAGAAAGTGAAGGAAATTTCAAAAAATATAGATTGTATACATATGTACATTACAGGTGGAAATTCTTGTAATCTGAGTAGAGATAAATCCTTAGGATGATAAGGAGTAATGTCATAGACGCCGGATAAGTCTAAAATCATATGTATATAAGTCAATGATGTAGAGAAATACATATGAGAGTCATTTTGAAGACAAGTGTCTTAGAGATAGATGTGAAGAGAGTTTTTCTCAGAAAATAGCGACGGGTTTTTCTCTGAGTTCTCTCAGTCTGATCATGTGGATCAGAAATCCTTTTGTACACATTTAATCTGAAAGCTAATGAAGCTATGTTCAGAATTTCATGATCTAATGCCTTTCCTACTGTGAGAATGATCAATAGGAACATTTGTATGTATGATCTGCAGACAGACTTCTCAGAGTCGCGCACTTTTCCCTGTCAATGTTTTGCTTAGATCTCAGTGCATAGTGTAAAGTTTTTAATGACTGAGCACTCAAAATCTAAGTTAGAAGGTAAGGAAGCTATGGCTAAAAGCATTTAGCAAAACGGGATTTGTGCTGTGAGAAATCAACTTAAGAAGTTGACCATGTCAAAGTCGCCATTTCTGGAAGACAGTTTTTTGACATATCTTTGATCTTAAGGATCAAATTGGAGTTTTAATGATTCTTTTAAAAGTCTAATGATTGATATGATTGCGCAAAGGTAGCTTGGAGTTATGTATATCATTAGATTGAAGAAATCTAAAGATATGTGCAGGTAATGAAATCAATTTTGAAGCAGACTTCTTGAAGAAAGAAAATTCTCACTCAGAGAATTGTTCATGAATGATTTGGTAAATCAAAGTGACATTTGTGTCAAGTTTGGTCTATAACTGATATAGATGTGTTCTTAGTTCAGTATAGATCAAGCATTTGGAGATTAAGTGGTCTCCAACATAACATACATGTTTGAGTCTAAATAATGCTTCACTAGGTAGCATAATGCATATATCTCTGACACCCTCAATGTCATATGTCGTAACATCAGGCATGTGCACACATCCATGAATCTCATCTGAGAATCGACAAAACAACTCATGATGTGAAGTAACATGAAAAGTAGCTAATGCATCAAGAAACCAAGACATATGCGTGTTATCCAATGAACAAGAGGAATTCTGAGATGAACCATAGGAGAAGGTGATACCACCATCACTAGCACAATCAACTACAATAGACTGTCCTGAAATCACTAACTAACCTGCATCACGTACATATCTTTGATGTTTTTGTTGCATCCCTCTAAATCAACATCATCGAATATGGCCCAGATGACCACAATACCAAGATCAAAGATGTCGATGTGATCTATGTCTCACATGAGTCAATGAACTTGCATACATATCATGTAGTCTCTCTCGTAATGCACTACTCTTCTCCTCATACATATCAAACTCATATATAGAATCCACAAGTTGTAACTGAATAGTGGAACAAGCCAATGCATCCATATCCATCCATACATGGTCAGGCATGTCATGAGGCCTTTGTGCATCTCTATGCACATACATGTGTAGCCCTACACGAACCAATGTATGCCACATCTGAGCTTCCCATCTCGAAAAGTTAGTGCCATCAAATTGAGAAGACACCATGCTACCAATTCAAGAGACTAGCAATGTAAGAAGAGACTAGAAACAATACTCTATCCTCAATACTGTTGGCATACAAGTCAGATGAAGAGCATACTAGCACAACGGAGCAATCATGCACAATACGGCAACAAGGCCCAATCATTTTTTCCAAGGACCATTCACAACTCAAGTGATTTTAATCACTACACAAACATTGTAAATTCCGTTTTTGGTAGAATAGACTCCATTTTGTTCAAGCCGAGGAGTCCTCGAGCTTGAGGAGTAGTAGAATTAGCTACATATCAATTTTCATAATTTTTAGACTTCGTTTGGGCCCTCAAATAGGCTCTAGAACCTAATTTTTAACTAGGCCGGACACTAGGTCTGGACAAGACCAAAGCTAGTTAGAAAACTATAAAAAGAGCTAGAGAGCTCATTTTTGCGGTTAGATTGTTTGTGAATTGAGCTTATGTAAGAGACTTTTTGACTAATGCAAAGAACTCCATTGTTCCTCTCCTTGTTCTTGCCTTGTGTGCGCGTGTGTGTGTATGTGTGTGCATGCTTGTGTGCTTCTCACTCACACACTTGTGCCTTCACTTGCTCATAGTCTTCATACTAGTCCTCACGTCTCCACGGATTGACAATTATGAGGTGAATCTTCTCACGTTGGTACTCACCATTGTGCTAGAGTGACACCAAATTTGGCGCCGTTGCCGGGGAGAGAGCTTCGAGGACGAGCGTGTGATGGTAAGACGTCGAGTTGAGACATTGGAGTTATAGGTAATATCCTTCCTTCTCTTTATTTTTCTTCATTTTTTTCCTTACTTTCGCATCACCATCATCACCATCATCATCCCCACCATCTCCCACCTCCATCTCCATCTCCACAAAAATTTCAGTTTTTTGGTCATATCCCACTTCCCACCTCATTTCCCTCATTCCATTGTGAGAGAGAGCGAGAGAGAGCTTGCATGCTATCGGTTTTTGTGTGTTTTTTGAGCTTTTGTTGCAGGAACTAGCTGTACCACCTTCTCCAGCAGTGTGCGCAGGTACGACAGACTCTGCACAGTTCCCGGGACGATGACCTCTGTTTGTCGCGACAGACAGAAAAACTTAATATTTTGTGAATGCGTGTTTGGCACGGTAACCTACACCATTAGAGCACTCCAAATCACTAGAAGTTTCTCAAAAATTTGCGTTTTTTCAGTCTATCGCGACAGACACCGTCTATCGCGACAGACACCATCTATCGCGACAGACACCGTCTATCGCGACAGACACCGTCTATCGTGACAGACAGAGACCCACGATAGACACCGTCTATCGCGACAGACACCGTCTATCGCGACAGACACCGTCTATCGCGACAGACACCGTCTATCGCGACAGACCCATCTATCGCGACAGACACCGTCTATCGCGACAGACAGAAACCCACGATAGACACCGTCTATCGCGACAGACACCGTCTATCGCGACAGACACCGTCTATCGCGACAGACAGAGACCCACGATAGACAGCGTCTATCGCGACAGACACCGTCTATCGCGACAGACACCGTCTATCGCGACAGACACCGTCTATCGCGACAGACAGAGACCCGCGACAGACACCGTCTATCGCGACAGACCCATCTATCGCGACAGACACCGTCTATCGCGACAGACAGAAACCCACGATAGACACCGTCTATCGCGACAGACACTGTCTATCGCGACAGACACCATCTATCGCGACAGACACCGTCTATCGCGACAGACAGAGACCCACGATAGACACCGTCTATCGCGACAGACACCGTCTATCGCGACAGACACCGTCTATCGCGACAGACACCGTCTATCGCGATAGACACCGTCTATCGCGACAGACAGAAACCCACGATAGACACCGTCTATCGCGACAGACACCGTCTATCGCGATAGACAGACATTTTCGGCAAAAATTAAGGGGTAAATTTTTTGGAAATCTAGGCTAAGCAACTTCTCGAGCACTAAAGAGCAAGGATCAGCAACAAAGGTCGGAATACTCTCAACTCCCCTTCGTCAATTCCTAGCTTAGGCTAAGAACGATTAGAAGTTGGAGTGAGTCAGGGCGACGATAGGCAATTGTCAAGTTGAAGCACACCTAAACTTTCAAGTTCAAGCTAAGGACATAATCCTTGTACTGTCGAGAATTTTAAAGGAAAAGAACTTAACGTGGAACGATCAACTGTAAGTGCGAAACAACATTCAAATATTCCTGACGACGTGATATCAGACAAGACCTTAAACACGATAAAATAACTAAAAAGAACCAAGCGACTAATATAAAGTAACCAGCAACGAGGTTGTACTCTGGGCAAAGAATTGGGCTACTTAAATAGGCATATGAACCTTAGATCAGGACGACATCTAGTAAGGGAGAGACAAAGCCTTAGATCTTCAGAGGCAAGTGTTAACCACACTGCTAGGTCTTGGGCCCAGCAGTTGAGCCACCACTCATACTACCCTAGCTCTGAGACCAGTGAGTCAGAGATGTCCCAAGGCATGGACAGACCTACGGGAAGTTCAGGAGTGCCTTACTTGCACAGGGTAGAAGGCCCGTACAAAACGCAGTTGGAATACCTTAGGACCAACCGATTAGGTGCCAGCATCTATGAGGACGACCTAGGAAGATCTGTGGTACAGATTAAGAATCCTGATCAATCCATTGGACTAGAGCACCCAGCTGTCAAGTTCGAAAACGGAGCATACTTGGACAAAGAAGGAACCACATACATAGTCACCAGTCAACCAGATAGGACGGACGAATTTGGAAATGTGATCCCAGAAGCAGACTTAGGTGACCTGGAGCAAGGAAACATGGGTGCAGAACCTAGAACCCCTCGAGGTAAATCGGTTCTCACTAGGATTATCACACCGGAGTGGATTCCCCAGGATAATAAGAGCATAGATTTGCTCCTCAATCGAGAGACTAACGAAGCCTTTTGGAGGTACAAAGCTGATCGGCCAATTGAAATAGGAACAATCATGATATATGAGTTTAAGGATCCTGATAGCCCAGGTAGAGTGACTTACTTAGATCACGCTTCGGAGAGGATCTTTGTGGTGACAAAAAATGATAGGCATGCTTACACTTGGAAGGGGGAATTCGTTTTCCCCCAAACAAGATCGAATGTATCCTATGGTCACCCTGGAGCTGGAACATCCCAAGCTCATGGAATGCAAAGAGACACAAGTAGAGATAGACCAGAAGTAAGCTTTGCCAACCCAGTGGGCAGAGAAAGAACGAGGACGGAAACAAATAGAGTAGAATTTGAGATACTTAGAGCTCACAGGAATCAAAGAAATGCGGATGAATTCCCTCTACCACGGCCTAGAGAGCACACAAAGACTTTGAGACCGACTCAGCTAGTTAAGTCCATGAAGAACTACTTCGATGGCACCGGAGATCCATACGATCATGTGGCTGAGTTTAGGCAAGTCTTGAGAGCTGAACAAGTGGAGGATCTATTCACGCAATACAATGCCTTTGGTCTGACCCTTAGGAACACTGCCCTGACATGGTTTCAGCCACTAAATGAGAGGCAGTTCAGGAGCATAGACCAACTCCTAGAAGCTTTCATTATTGAATTCTCTAAGAGTGGCATAAGGCATAATACCTCCTCGCTGATTCACAGCTTCAAGCAAACCCCGCAAGAGACCGTGAGACTTGCAGGAAGGAGATTTAGGCAATATCTTGAAAGATGCCCTGTTCCGGAGTTACCCACACCAGCCAAGCAAGTGGCATTATTTTTGGATGGATTGCTAAGTACCAAATTGAGATCTTATGTGTACTTGAAGGACCCTAGGACCATAGAAGAGTGTGTACGCATGTGCATTGACATCGAGGATAACCTAGGGGAGGAGTTAGAGCTTTCCAAGATATACAAAGATGCGGATAGTGCCTCTAACCTCTCTTCCACGCAATCCACATCAATTGAGGAACTAGCAGAGAAAGTAGCTCAGAAGTTAGGTGTCACTAACAAATCCCAAGGTTTGCCCCTGTGAAAAGATGCTATACTTGTGGTGGCGACCACATGGCGAATGTCTGCCCCATTATGGCTCAACCCCAAGTTAATCCTAGTAGCCAGTACTGCACCATAGAACGGAGGTACACAAATCACCTGGCGCAAGATTGCCCATACAACAAGCAGGCGGTTAGGCAACCCTATCCTCAGCAGGGAAGATACCAGAATCAGTACCCACCACAGCAATATGCTAGGCCTCAACAAACCTACCAACCACAATACCAAAACCAACAAAGGCCTCAGCCTGTGTTAGCCCAACAACCTCCAGCTCCATCCAACGTAATCCCTGTAAAGTATGCAGCTGCAGAAGAAAACCTGAATAGAGCTATAGTCCCCGTAACACCATTGCTTTCAGAAAGTGATCCCAGTGACCATAGTTTCGATTCTACACATGTTGATAGCCCCCAGGCCTACTACATGCAGTCTCCTGAACATGGTGAGTCCTACTATAGTGAAGAGCCAAATGAACCTAGTTGGGAGTCAGATTACACAAACGTCATGTACACAAACCCCAACCCTAGACCTCAACCTCGGCAAGTAAGACCTCCATTCCCTAGAGGACCATGCTACAGATGTCAAGGAGATCATCTCATTCGTGATTGTCCCGTGCCTCCACCTACACAACCCCAATCAGTGACGATCCAAGGCTTTTGCCAGGAGTGTGGAAAGGAACATCTCTTACGAGATTGTCCCAAGAATCCCAGCAATATGCCAAAAATCACTCCGATTAACGTTATTGGGTTAGTGGTCAACTCCACAGAAAGTGTCACTTCCATTGCACCAGTGCAGGTAATCACTAGAGCTCAAGCATTGCAGCAAAACCAAGGGGTAAGCCAGGAAAAGAGCACAGACACTAGCGAGACTGAGAGCCAAAATAAGAAGAGAACAAGAGCTTGGAGAGATAGCCGTGAATGTATGGAAAGGCAATGGGCAAACAAGATGAGTGAACTTGAGGAAAGTCTACGAGAAACCAAGGCCAAAATCATAGAGATCACATCTCAACCGCACTCTCACACATTCCCACCGCTACCATCCCCATCACCCTCCATCCCTCCACCCTCTAATACACCCCACGTAACCCACCCACCACCCCGAGCAGGATCAGTATTAGCTGATCCCACTCTTGAAGACATAGACATGATGCTTAAAGCATATCAGGCCAGAATTCAAGAAGGGCCAAATGTAACGGATCATGACAAGTGCTACCCTAGAGCTGACCTAGAGATAGAAAGGACCAAGCTTTGCGCGAAAATGGTCGCATTGGCTCAGACTATGTTTGAAGCTAGTCGCCTTTTCAATTACTCGGGCTCAGCCAAGACGCAATTACACTTGGATGGACTTCTAGAGAAGTTAGAGGGCATAATTGCAAGATCTGCCAAGGAGGAAAAAAATCAAGAAAGAGATAAAGCAAGAAAAAACATGACCCATCCCCCACCGAAAGCTTATGTGCCCAATTCCACTGAACCAGACAACCCCCCTTCCCTAGGAAAAATAGAGAATCTAATGGCACAATCACAAAAGGAACTCGCCCCTCAACACCATGACAAGGCTAGTGAAAGAGCAGGTATTCCTACCCAGAAAGCCTATGTGCCTAACTCTACGGAGCCAGACACCTCTTCTTCGATGAATCAATACACACCAGAATTCTTGCGAGAGATTCAAGAAGAGAAATGGGCTAAAGAGAGTGAAGTTCCTCCTCCCATTGAACTTGTGGATGACACACACGATCAATTCCCACAAGACCTTCCTTCCATTTATGGAGAGCAGGAGAGTGCCCAATCTCAAGAAAGATTAGACTTCGAGTCTAATTCTTTACAAGAACTACCCCATTTCACAGGCCCATGGGAAGCAAGGTCCACCTGTATGAGAGCACCTACAGTCATGGTGAGAAACGAAGATTCAGTCATACCTAGGAACACAGAGGTAGTGAAGAACACCAAAGTGCAATGCAATGCAATCTCAGGTTAGAAGTGCAATGCAATCTCAGGTTAGAAGAGCTACCCAAGGTTAGACCTGAATTATGGAAACATGTAGCCAAACAAGTACCAGAAATAGCCAAACCTCGTTCCCAGGTAGGATCCCAGAGAACAGTGCCAGAAATACCCTTGGATAAGATAGGAGATATGTGTGAAGGCGAAGAAGGTAACACCTATCTTCCCATTACCTACCAGGGGTACACCACCAAGGCGATTTTGGACTCAGGTGCAGGAGTTGCAATTGCCACCACTTCCCTATGGAAGCGTTGGGGCAAGCCAACACTCAGGTCAACGAGAATGAAATTGCAGATGGCCGATGGTCATATTGACAGACCCTTAGGATTGCTAGAAGGAATAACTCTCACCACCTGTGGTGTCGAGTTTGAGCATACGTTTGCTATATGTGACTTCAGCAAAAATCATGCCTATGAGATGATCTTGGGAAGACCATTTATGCGACAGTTGCAAGTGGTACAGGACTGGGGAACCAATTCTTTGTACCTGCAGCACTTGGGTGTTACGACCAAAGTCAATCTTAAAGATTACTCTCTTAGAGATGTACCTCCTTGTGAAGAGATGGATAGGTATGTGTTGAAGATGAAGAGGTGTTGCAAAATCTTTGCTCTACACCAGCCAAATGAACTCTAGGAGTAGATGGTGGGCCCTTTTAGCTTGCCAATGGATGTATTAGACACCCTTTGTACCTTGGAAGATCACTCTCAAAAAGATAGATCAAAACAGATAAGTTGGAGTTAGCTCAGAGGTGAAAACTTGCTATTCTTGGTTGATACACCTGTCCAGTGTTTTACATAATTCTCTGAGCACAGCAGCAATTAGATTAATTCCTCTTGGGGAAGGCTAGGTAGCTTAAAGAGCTAACTTTAGAGAGTAATCTCATCAAAAATAACAAACCACACACTAAGAATGACTTTTAACAAGTGATGACATCATCCCGATTTTCACGGGCTGCTACAGAAATAGACCAGTGAGTAGAAAAAGTAACAGAACTCAAGATGTAAGAATTCAATGATCATGAACATTTATATGCTTATACTAGACAGTAAGCTGAATCCAACAAGCTTTAAATCATTGAATTTGGATGAGTAACCACTGAGAAATGACTCTGACAAGATGACTGAAAAAGTCGGGTACCTAATAGAGAAGTGAAGATGAACATACCCTGTTGACTTCAAATGAACATAACTGCAGATTCCAACATCCAAATGACATGAAAATTTGTGAGCATATATTAGACTTATAGAGCTAACTTTACCAAGTTAAATCACTAAATATGATGAACCAAGTGCAGAGAAACAATCTCTGCAAGCTGACTGAGAAAAACTGAAGTAATGGCAGTGAGTAGTACACATCACAAGAACATGGAAAAATGACCTCAAATAATCATAAAAATGAAACTATATTGCTTGTAAAATACAATGACTTACTGATACATATGTGTGCTTTGTAATCACACCTTGAAATGGCATAAAGCTCAGCTCTTGGAGGTCTTCACATAGGTCTCTCTAACCACGACTAAAACTGCCATCTATTTATAGTTGAGTTTGGGAGGCTAACTTCCCTCAATCACTCTCCAATCAATCAATGATTGATTTGATTCTCTACCTACCACAAATCACGAATTCGTGGCTCCTCTTTCCATTCTTGATCATGTGGGCTCAACCACTTAAGATTCTCTTACTTTTACATTAAGTAAACTCTTCAAAAGTTACAAGAGGTAGTTCACAAGTGAACTTTACATAGTCTTCATTTTGAAGCTTCTTTAATGACTTTGTGAGACTCAAGCCAATACTTAGGCTTGTGATAGACTTGCTCCAACAGCTCCCCCTCAAGCCAAGTATGCTTGAGGTCTTCAATCTTCCAAGATTACCTGCAAACCAATCATAGCCTTGAATTTGCAAAGCTTTGTACCATCCAATGCTTTAGTTAGAATATCTGCACATTGTTGATGAGTGTACACATATGATATTTGAATCTCCTTGCTTAGGATCTTCTCTCGTACATAATGATAATGAACTTCAATATGTTTAGTCCTTGCATGAAAAATAGGATTAGCAGCCAAGTGAATAGAACTCATATTGTCACCAAAAATAGTTGGAGTTCCAAACTCCAATCCAAGATCTTTGAACAATGTCTTCATCCACATAGCTTCCTGTGTAGCTATGGCAAGACCTCTATATTCAGCTTCAGTAGAAGAGAGAGCAACTGTGGGTTGCTTCTTGGATGACCATGAAATAAGCTTTGAACCTGCAAAGGTAAGATAACCTGAAGTGCTCCTTCTATCTTCCTTGGAGCCAGCCCAATCTGCATCAGAAAATAGCTTCAAACCTAAATCAGATACATAAGGATAGTAAAGTCCTTCATTTATGGTTCCTTTGAGATATTTGAGTATCCTTTTGGCAGCATCCATATGTGGTTTCCTTGGTGTGTGCATAAATTGGCTTAGCACACTCACACTGTAACATATATCTACTCTTGTCAATGTGGCATAGTTGAGACTACCCACTAGACTTTGATATGATGTGATGTCCTCTATGAGTTCACCTTCATGTGAGCTCAATTTGTGATTAACCTCCATTGGAGTACCTGCAATCTTACAATCTTGCATCTTGAATTTTGCCAACATGTCCTTAATGTACTTTCTTTGAGTGAGAAACAAACCATGATCTTTGTAGACAACTTCCAAACCTAGGAAGTAGGTAAGTGAACCCAAATCACTTATCTTGAACTCTTCTCTCATCTGATCTTTGATCTTCTTCATACCATCTGCATCATTTCCTGTCAATATAATATCATCTACATATACACATAGATAGATGACCTCGGAATTACTCTTTTTAATAAAGAGTGAAGGATCTGCTTTGCTTGGTTGAAAGCCTTTGTCCTGCAGGAATGAAACAAGCCTGAAATTCCAAGCTCTTGGAGCTTGCTTGAGACCATACAATGCTTTGTTAAGTTTACACACATAATCAGGATAAACTTGACTCTCAAAACCAGGTGGTTGTGCCATATATACCTCTTCTGTTATCCAACCATTCAAGAATGCATTCTTCACATCTAGTTGAAGTATCTTCCAATTCTTGGAAGAGGCAATACTAAGCAAAACCCTAATAGTAGGCATCTTTGCCACAGGAGAGAATGTCTCCTCATAATCAATTCCCTGAGTTTGTGCAAAGCCTTTTGCTACAAGCCTTGCCTTATACCTGTTAATGGAACCATCAGAATTCTTCTTGAGTTTATAGACCCATCTTGAGCCTATTACCTTCATGGATGAAGTCTTGGGCACCAAATCCCAAGTGTTGTTTTCCTCGAGTGCTTCAATCTCTTCCTTCATTGCATGCTTCCATTCTGTTTTTGCTTTGGCATCTTCAAATGATGATGGCTCCTCTTGGTTTATGTCATGTGCTATGTAGATAGAATGTTTAGTTACTAATGAGGTGTCAAACCCATACCTTTCTGGTTTTTTCTTTTCCCTCATAGATCTTCTTAGGCCATGATGTGATGATTCTGCCTCATGTCCAAGTTCCTGCAATTTTGCTTTACCTTTAGACTTCCATGCTTTGATCTTTTCCATCTGACATTCTTCATCATCCTCTGAGGTGTCTTGTTCTTCAATCTTTGATTGTTCTCTACCAAGCTTTGGAAAATCTTCTTCAAGATCATATGGTAAATTGACCTTCCTGCATGAATCTTCATACCATGAATTGTTCTCATCAAAAACTACATCTCTGCTTACCAAGAATCCTTTGTTGGTAGGGTTGTATAACCTGTAGCCCTTTTGATTGTTGTCATATCCAATAAATACACACCTTTCTGCTTTTGGATCCATCTTGCCTCTAACCTGTGAAGGAACATGAGCAAAAGCAATACATCCAAAAATTTTACAATGATCTAAACTTGGTCTTCTTCCATTCCAAGCCTCATATGGAGTCATCCCATCAAGGGATTTTGAAGGCAACCTGTTAATCAAGTAAGTGGCTAAAGATACAGCCTCAGCCCATAAGTAATTAGGTAAATGCTTTTCATTTAACATAGACCTTGCAGCTTCAACAATTGTCCTATTCCTCCTTTCTGCCACTCCATTTTGCTCAGGAGTGTACCTTGTAGTTACCTCTCTTTTGATTCCTCTTTCTTGAAGAAAAGAATCAAACTCATGGGAGAAGTATTCTCCCCCTCCATCTGACCTTAGCCTTTTTAGTGATTTACCTGTTTGATTCTCCACAAGAGCCAAATATTTTTTGAAACATGGAAAAACTTCATCTTTGTGTTTCATAAAGAATAGGATAGTCCATCTGCTGCAATCATCAATAAAGGAAACATAATACCTTGATCCAGATATTGAAGCTTCCTTGCTAGGTCCCCATACATCTGTATGAACCAACTCCAAGAGATCTCCATGCATATAACCTTTCTTCATGAATGGTAACCTGTGAGACTTTCCAAATTGACATGCACTACACTTATAAATCATATGTTGTTTTGACAAATTAGGAAGTCCAAGTACACTTTGGTCCCTGCAGATTTGCTTTAATGACCTTTCACCAATATGTGCTAACCTTTTGTGCCATACTTCCAATTCTGTGAGTGTCTGACTACCATAATTAAAGAGAGCAATGTTTCTAGTGTCCTGTAATTCAAATGTGAACAATCTACCTGTCTTTTCACCTTTTGCAATTCTTCTGAATCCTTGACTTGGATCTTCAACAAATGCTCCTGCCTTTGTGAACCTGACTTGCAACCCTTTCTCTACTATCTGCCCAACACTTATCAAATTCTTTGTAATGGTAGGGACATAGAGTACCTTACTGAGTAGGTTGATGTTTCCATCAGGTGGTTTGACATTGCCTATTTTCTCCACAGGATGTTTTGTATCATCTCCTGTTTGTACCTCATGCTTATTCCTTGGATCTTCTAAATCTGATAGGAGTGCCACATTTCCTGCCACATGATTTGAACAACCTGAATCTATGTAGAAAACATGCTCATCAGATTTACCTTGTGGCATAGCCATGTTCATGATCAATAATGAATCCTCTTTGTTTGAGTCCTCTGTGTAGTTATTGTAGTCTCTCCTTCCTTTGTAGCCTCCTTGATAGTTTGAATGATTGTAGTTGTTGTAGTTGCCATGATAATTGTTGAACCTTCCTCTTGAGTAGCCATAACTTCCTCTATTGTATCCTCTGCCTCTTTGATTCCTGGAATTCCTAAAGCAATTTTCAGTTGTATGATTAGTTAATCCACAAATAGAACATGAGTTGGAGTCTTGGGATCTCCCCCTGCCTTGTCTACCTCCTCTTCCTCTACCTTTGCCATGTCTTCCTCTACCTGCATAGTTAGCTTGATATGTACCTGCTTCATCATCCACTTTCTTTGCCTTTCCTTTGTTATCTTTAGACTTGCTTTTATCCGTGTATAAAGCTGAAGATTGATTACCTTTAGAGCTTTCTCCATTTTTGATAAGCTTTGCCTCTTGAGTAAGTAATTTTCCAATGAGTGTGTTGAAATCAGGTACATGCATGTCCATGTACAAATCCATAGCTGTGGTGAATGCTTCCCACTTGTCATCTGCCTTCAAGCCATTGATGACCTGCCTTACAATTTGCTCTTCATCTATTACCTCTCCAATGCTTCCCAACTGATCTGCTATGTCCTTGAGCTTTGTGACAAAATCAGTCACATTTTGTTTGGGAGCCTTCTTGAGAGTTGTGAAATCCAGCCATAGTTGATGCTTCCTAGCTTTAGTACTTGAAAAAAAGAAAGCTTCAAGTGCATCCCACACTTCCTGAGATGTCTTACAACTTCTAATGTGAGGCAACAAAAAATCTGAGATAGAGTTGAGGAGATAAGACCTTGCAAGTGCATCCTTGGAGCACCATGTGCTCAATCTTTCTTGCTCTTCTTGTGTTGGTTGACTTTTGTTCCTGAAACTTGGCATAACTTCATCTCCAGCCACATAACCATATAAACTTCTACCTTGGAGATAAGCTTCCATTCTTAATGACCAAGCTGAGTAGTTACCTCTGTCCAATTTGTCAATTGATGAAGGAAATCCATCTGCCATGTTGTCCAACCTTGCTCTGATACCACTGTGAAGAGATGGATAGGTATCTGTTGAAGATGAAGAGGTGTTGCAAAATCTTTGCTCTACACCAGCCAAATGAACTCCAGGAGTAGATGGTGGGCCCTTTTAGCTTTCCAATGGATGTATTAGACACCCTATGTACCTTGGAAGATCACTCTCAAAAAGATAGATCAAAACAGATAAGTTTGAGTTAGGTCAGAGGTGAAAACTTGCTATTCTTGGTTGATACACCTGTCCAGTGTTTTACATAATTCTCTGAGCACAGCAGCAATTAGATTAATTCCTCTTGGGGAAGGCTAGGTAGCTTAAAGAGCTAACTTTAGAGAGTAATCTCATCAAAAATAACAAACCACACACTGAGAATGACTTTTAACAAGTGATGACATCATCCCGATTTTCACGGGCTGCTACAGAAATAGACCAGTGAGTAGAAAAAGTAACATAACTCAAGATGTAAGAATCCAATGATCATGAAAATTTATATGCTTATACTAGACAGTAAGCTGAATCCAACAAGCTTTAAATCCCTGAATGTGGATGAGTAACCACTGAGAAATGACTCTGACAAGATGACTGAAAAAGTCGGGTACCTGACAGAGAAGTGAAGATGAACATACCCTGTTGACTTCAAATGAACATAACTGAAGATTCCAACATCCAAATGACATGAAAATTTGTGAGCATATAGTAGACTTATAGAGCTAACTTTACCAAGTTAAATCACTGAAAATGATGAACCAAGTGCAGAGAAACAATCTCTGCAAGCTGACTGAGAAAAACTGAAGTAATGGCAGTGAGTAGTACACATCACAAGAACATGGAAAAATGACCTCAAATAATCATAAAAATGAAACTATATTGCTTGTACAATACAATGACTTACTGATACATATGTGTGCTTTGTAATCACACCTTGAAATGGCATAAAGCTCAGCTCTTGGAGGTCTTCACATAGGTCTCTCTAACCACGACTAAAACTGCCATCTATTTATAGTTGAGTTTGGGAGGCTAACTTCCCTCAATCACTCTCCAATCAATCAATGATTGATTTGATTCTCTACCTACCACAAATCACGAATTCGTGGCTCCTCTTTCCATTCTTGATCATGTGGGCTCAACCACTTAAGATTCTCTTACTTTTACATTAAGTAAACTCTTCAAAAGTTACAAGAGGTAGTTCACAAGTGAACTTTACATAGTCTTCATTTTAAAGCTTCTTTAATGACTTTGTGAGACTCAAGCCAATACTTAGGCTTGTGATAGACTTGCTCCAACACTCCTATCCAATGGAATCCCATCCATAGAGCCAAAGATGATACAGAGTCTGTGCATTCCATAGAATCCGGATCCTCGTGGATGCATGAAGACACTCACTTATGGATGTGCAAAGTAGCAGTAGAGGAAGAGAAGAGAGAAAAGGCCAAAGAAATAGGTGCAAACGAAACTCATAGACCCATTCAAGACCCAGCCTATGCACCTGTAGTCTTTCGTGATGAGGAATTTGAACCCCATGGCTGGGCAGAAATTTTAGCAACAATGGACGTAGCCATCAATGAAGAACAATGGACACCCCACTGTGATGAGGATGGCTATGACATTTCAATCTTCTCCATAGAGCCAATCATGGGAGAGGCAGTTCTAGAAGAATGCGAACCTAGCCCTGATGCATTTGAGGATGCAAGTGACTCCGATCTAGAGTCAATCATTATGGACCCACCATTTGCATCAGATGAAGAATACTTCTATGAAGTAGAATTTCAACCCCAGAGGTATGGAGAGCTTACAAGTGATGTAAGACTAGCCACACATGTGACCTCGAAGGAAGAAGGAAAGAAAAGAAAGAAGAGAGAAGTCACACCAGAAGAGGAAGAATCTTTGTTTGAGGTCCCAGAAAATTTTAAAAAGTATGAGATAGACGACAGGAGAGTCATGATAAGAATGCCTAAACGAGAGGCACAATAAGGAGAGGCCTATGATAACAAAGAGACCACCAAGAAAATAGTAGTGGCCCTAGAAGGAGAGGAGAGATGCACATACATAGGCCATGACCTGACAGAAGAGGAAGAACAAGAGCTAGTTGCCTTGCTAAGAGAATACAGAGATGTATTCGCTTGGAGTTACAAGGATTTGAAAGGTGTGGACCCAGATATATGCTCACACACCATCCCCATGACCTCAGATGCCAAACCCTCTAAGCAAAAGCCTTATACATATAACGATAATTACGCTGCTAAGATCAAAGAGGAGATAGATAGGCTGGTTGAAGCTGGATTTATCTATGAAATTGAGCACACTGAGTGGGTATCCCCCATTGTAGTAGTGCCCAAGAAAAATGGGAAGTTGCGTGTATGCATTAACTTAAAGAAGGTTAATGCAGCCACAATCCGAGATAACTATCCGCTTCCTATCACAGAGCATCTCTTAGAAAGAGTGGCAGGCAAGGAAGTGTACAACTTCCTTGATGGATTTTCGGGATACAATCAAGTAGCCATTGCTCCAGAGGATCAACATAAGACGGCTTTTGCCACGGAGTGGGGCATATTTGCCTTTCAGGTAATGCCATTCGGGCTCACTAATGCACCTGCTACCTTTCAACGATTGATGTGTCACGTGTTTAAAGAGTTCCTGAGGAAGAACTTAGAAGTCTATGTTGATGATCTTTGTGCTCATTCCAACATTAGACAAACCCATATTCCTGAACTCAGACAAATCTTTGACAAATGTAGAGAATATCAAGTCTGCCTAAACCCAGAAAAGTGCGTTTTTATGGTCAGGCAAGGCAAGATTCTAGGACACATAGTGTCAAAGAATGGCATATCCACTGATGAAGAGAAAGTGAGAGCCATTGCAGAACTACCTAGGCCGAAGAATGTCAAGGAAGTACAGGCTTTCATGGGGCATTGTGGTTACTACCGCCGGTTCATTCACATGTATGCTGTCATTGCAAAGCCCATGTACGGACTTCTGACTAACTTTGAGTGGACTGATGAATGTGAGAATTCCTTCCAGGAGCTTAAACGAAGATTATGTTCAGCACCAATCTTGACCACACCAGATTGGAACAAGCCATTCCATGTACACGTGGATGCTTCCAATTATGCTATTGGGTGCGTACTCGCGAAGCCTACCGGTGAAGGTAATATGGATCTTCCAATTGCCTATGCTAGTAGACAGTTGAATGCAGCTGAATGAAATTATACCACTACGGAGAGAGAAGGACTAGGCATGGTATATGCAGTTAAGAAATTTAGACACTATTTGCTTGCAAACAAGTTTAAATTTTTTACTGACCACCAAGCATTGCTATATCTCGTGAACAAACCATGCAATACAGGTAGATTAGTAAGATGGTTTCTCTTACTAATGGAATATGACTTTGAAGTAGTGGTGAGAAAAGGGAGGACCCACTTGAGAGCAGACCATCTCTCTAGACTCACATCTGGAGAAGCCCCACAAGGAGTGTCGGATGACCTTCCTGATGCTTACTTGTTTAATTTGGAAGTGGTGCCACAGTGGGCTAAGCCACTAGTGCCAGTATTGACATACGGGCCTAACCATCCAGTAGTAAACACACAGAATAGAGAGGTTGTGAAAGCCCAAAAGTACCACATCATGGCAGGAAGCATGTATAAGCACACAGATCAAGGAATCTTGGCTTGTTGTGTGGAAGAGGACGAGTACAATAAATGGTTGCATTTAGCACATGTAGATGCGTTAGAGCAACACTACTCAAAGCAACGAACCTTACAGACACTAAGGAGACTCGGAGTACATTGGCCAACAATGGAAGCTGATGTCCAAAGGTTGTGCAAGGAATGCCCAATCTGTTGCACTAAACCACCTGTGGAACATGCCACTCTTTATCAAGTGTCCATAGTGCCCGATTGGAGTGAACCTCTAGTATCCTTCTTAAGGACGAGAACATTCCCTCCAGACATGACTCTAGCTAGGCAAAGGAGTTTAGAACAAGAAGCCTAGGATTACTCACTCATTGGTGATAATCTATACAAGCGTGGTAAAGATGGTTACCTGAGGCTATGTGTCCATGAAAGTGAATATCTTAAGATCTTGGAAACTGCTCACCAAGGTGTAGCAGGAGGACACTTTGGACCAGATCGGGTGATCAAGGCAATACTATTTGCGGGCTTCTGGTGGCCGATCCTTCACATGGATGCACATACCTATGTGAAACGATGTGATGTCTGTCAGAGAACTCAGTATCCTATACGTAAAGATGAGATGCCACTGAAACCTATGATGGGTGGACGTGCATTCTCTAAGTGGGGAATAGACTTCGTAGGTCCTATTAATCCCCCAGCTAAGGGTTCCCATGCAGAATATATCATTGTTGCGACAGACTATCTAACAAAGTGGGTAGAGGTAAAAGCTACGACAAAGAACGACGCTCAGACAACTGCTAAATTCTTGTTTGAGAATGTATTCACAAGATACGGGCTACCTATAGAGCTAGTTAGTGATAGAGGCACTCACTTCTTGAATGAAGTGATTGAAAATATGCTCCAAGAATTCTTGGTAATACATAAGAAGTCTGCCCCCTATCACCCTCAAGCAAATGGCCAGGCTGAGAGCACCAACAAGATCTTATGCAATGTATTGACGAAATTAGTGAACAATAAACGCTCTGATTGGGACAAACAGCTACACCATGCTGTTTGGGCATACCGAGTTGCCTACAAAACGGTACTCCAAGCCACTCCCTTTCAAATGGTGTTTGGTCAAAATGCTGTGCTACCTTTAGACTTTTGATACCTACATTGAAAGTGGCACAAGAGCATGAATGGACGGGTCATGAACTCTCCTCTAGACTTTTTGACCTTGAACGATTAGGAGAAACAAGACTGAGAGCAGCTGCAGGGATATATGCAGCTAAGAAACGACAGAAGGCATACTTTGATGCCCATGTTAAGGATAAAGGTTTAAAGGCAGGCGACTTAGTTTTAGTCTACACATTGAAACAACACGCAAGGAAACTGGAGAAGAGAGGCTACGGACCTATGATAATCAATAGGATCTCCACAAGTGGAGCAGTACAACTAGCCACTTTAGAGGGTGACGTTCTCCCAAACTATATTAGCGGATGCAGAGTCAAGTTGTATCAGGAACCCCTCACGGAGGAAATGCTAAGTCGACTCAATACTGCTAAGCAACGTAAAGAGGAGGAAAAACGAATTCGAGAAGAAGCTCAAGCAGAAGCCCAAGAGCGCATACAGAGAATGAAATTAAGAAGACAAGGTAGAGAGCACCCTAGGCAAGATGCATATGCAGATCAAGGATATGACGTAGCTATGTGTGAAGTTTCAGGTGTTAGCTCACATAGGATAACTGATCGACGTCCTTTCATAACCTTAGATATAGGACAAGGGAAGAGTGCAAGGACTGTAAGAGCCTTGATTGACTCAAGTGCAGCCACTAGTGCTGTTAAATTGTCTTACTATCAAGAGTTGCAATTAACTGTCAATCCTGTGGAAGCATATCTCATAGGATTGGGAGGCGTGGAAACCCCTTGCATGGGCGAGGTGGAACTTCCCCTCTATATTCATGATGAGGCATTGACAGTTAAAGTACTAGTGTGTCAAGATGAGGATCTCACTGAACCTCTTGTCTTGGGTCAAGACTGGATATATGACCAAGCAGTCAACTTAAACCTAAGAAGTGGACTTCTTCAGGTATGGGTGAATCAAACTAGAATTACAATTGAGTTAAATAATGGAGCACTCAAGGAACTAGAAAAGACACGGACTCCTGGTCCCTCCAGGGGTGCACATGAAGTTGACCATGCTGTTCTTGTCCAAGGCTATGTGATGCAGAAGAATGAAGATCTCAAAAAAGGAGTCAGAACCACAATGGAACTCCCTTCTTTTCCAAAGGCCAGAAGGAGGCAGCAACTAAGGGCAGATCAATCACTAAAGACTCTCCGGGCGAGAGACCAAAAGAACGCGCGAAGCAGAACAACTCAGCCGATGAAACAAATGTGGGTGCGGAAAGACGAGCTGCCGGCCGTAACTAAGCTGCAACACCGGTCTCAACTTCCTATTAGTAATCAACGACTTGATGCTAATAAGAGGACTCCTAAAACCTCTGTTGAGAAAGTGAAATCCATTTGGGTACCCAAGAAGTCGATGAAGGCTGACCCACAATCAAGACAAATTTGGGTGCCTAAGGCTTGCTTGCGGGCTCAACTATCCCCACACAATTCACATCATACACGACAGGGTTCACTCGCTCAAGCAGTCGCCACCCACTCTTGTCTGATACACCTGAACTCACTACCACCTAGAAGCACGCACAGATTCACTCGTAAATGGGTCCCAATGGCACAACAACTTCCTGCAGAATTACTCATGCAACCCTCCCGAATCTCCACAAAACCAAGACCCAAAGCCATCCACTGTATTTGGAAACCTAAAACTTGTAATAAACCCCTAGACCCCAGTTGTAAATCCATGACCACCTACTAACTACGTCACGCTCACACTACATCATTCCACTTAACTCTTAGGTCCAACCAATTCCTAACTACACACACAAGCACCGAGCACATATTAACCTACTAATCTCTCCCGAACCTCATGATAATGTTGTAATGGGGACAAAAAAACGATTTTAACTTGTCCCTTACAATATTAACATATGTTTCTATATTCTCACAGAATCAGAAGGCAGGAAGTGACATGGCAGAAGCGACAAGTCCGAGCTCACAAGTAGGAATACTTACTGCAGGAATCGATGTGGATAGTCTACCTGTGGATGTGCCACCAACTGAACGACCTGTGGAGCTGCAACACCTTCAGCAAATCCCGGTACCGGATCCACCCACAGGGATCACAGAAAGAGTCCATGCCAATTCTCATTGGTTCAATGGCATGCCAGGTCCATTAGGAGAGGCCAAGTATATATGGGAGTCTAAGTGTGAGTATGACAGATCATGGGTTCGATTCCAATTTTTCTCCAAGGAGTTTGAGACTCTACAGAACACCGAGGATCTCCAGACCATATGGCAACGTGCAGGGCTAGCAGAATACTTTGAAGCACCACTACCTAAACCAGATCTCCTCCGATGCTATTATTTGGTCTCCACATTACAAGCTAATGAAGAAAAGGACAAACCAGGATCATTTGTTCTTCCTTCCTTGCTGGGCAACAACGAGTTGAAGAGGTTTGAACTTACCGTGGAGTTGGTGAGCTCTGCTTTGAATATGCACGGCACACATGTACCTTCTGAGAAGGATGCTCTCGTTCCTGCTAACATGAAGGATAGGAAACTACTGAAGCTTAAAGACATGGCAGCACTCACACCAAACGTATCCATCCCTCTCCGTATGTGCATGCAACATTTTGCTTTCCCCGGCCAAGACCGCTTCACACAACCACACAAAAGAATTTGGTTCGCTCTCTACTTAGCGGAGGTAGGTGCGTTACCAATTAAGCTGTCGGTATGGATTATAGATCAATTGTATGAAGCAAATAAAAGGTCTTCTAGGAAATTAGTGGTGAACGGTTGCTGTGCAATCACACGCATTATTTACTGGTGCCTAGCATACGATGTTCCCATTGAACGTGCCTTAACTTGGGCACAATTACAAATGTTTAAGAGGCTCAAGACGTCCACACACCAATCCAAGCGCATGAGGGGTGCGATCCCTTGTGTCCAGACAAGGGAAGTTCTGACTACTCCCGAAGTATCGCCACAAAGGGAGGCCACTGTACCTCCCTTTACCATTAGGATACCTAGGTCCGGATCTGAAACTATGACACAAGCTACCCCTTCAGCTCCTCCTGCTCCAGCTGAATTTGAATTTGCTACAACTGGAGATGCTGAAGGAATGGATTCCCAGGACTTCGAAGCATTCCTACAAAGTACACAACTCTCTGATGTAGAGTTTTATTCAGAGGCAGAAGAACAAGGCACATCTTCACAAAGAAGAAGAAAATCTACAGACGGCCGCCATGTACATTGGAGTGACGCTCAGCAAGGTCAACAACAAGGGCACCTAGAAGAAGAAGGAGCATATGAAGAGGAGACCACTGAAGCCCCTGCCTATACAGCAGAACTCCGAAGGCTGTATCAAATCATGGAACGAGTGCGATCGCAACAACTGCTCACCGAACAGAGCAGTAGAGTACTCATGACGCAGTTGTTGGAAGAAGCAGGAGTTGACTCAGAATATAGTGAAGGCCTCTTATTGATGGCAGAAACATATGGGGTAGTGGAAGCAGTGCGCACTGCCATTAGGAGGTCTCCAGTTCAATATGATCCACGAAGGTTCCAGACACGACCACGCTCAGGTAAGAATATCCAGATTCCCATTACAACTGCAGAAGAGCCAACTATTACATCTGAACCCATCAGGACAACCTCCCAAGCAACCGAAACGGCTAGTCAAGAGCACCCAGTCACCCATGAGGAATCCACCGAGCCACTACCACCCACACCCCCACCATCGCCTCCTAGAGCAGAAACAGTGGAAATCACCTCGACCACTCAACCCACCGAACCAACCTTCATCTTTCGTAATCCCATCTCTAGTTCAACCCTATTCTCTACCTCTGATAACCCAATCTTTGAAGCAACCCCCATCACTACACAATCCACCGAACCGCTCATAGAGCCTGCCCTAGGACAACCATCCCCCGTGCCCTCAGCCATAGGTCATCCTGACCCTAGATCCACATTCATGGGTTTTCCTGCTACCACGCAACCCTTCATGCCCTCCTCAAATCTACGACCTCAACCCCCGACCTCCATCTCTCCATTTCTACACTCCCTCCATAACCTCCTTGTTAGAACTTTTCAACCCAGGTCTCAACCATTTCCTTTCTTTTCAGCTCCCCACCCCACTTCTCATCTATTCACCACTTTCACACACACACCACCTACCATTCCAATGTATATGGCAGACCCCACACTCGCACCCACTCCTGAAAGTATGGACATTTCACCACCCACGGCACCTCCCCCCACGATTCCACCTCCTCCCATTCCCCCTCCACCAATTTCACCCACACACACGACTTCAATAGACACATCATTCACTCTTCCCCTTCCCCAATTCCCTTCCCATGCATCTTCCACTGTAAACACCACCCACTCATCTATAGGAAATGCATTGGACACCATGCTAGCTTGTATATCAAACTTAAGGACAGATTACAATCAGCTCCAGCAACAGAATGAACGCCTGCACGAGCACTCCGAGACACTACAGCACCGCCTTGCTGCACTAGAGGAGGAAAATGCTCGCCTCCACACACAGTTCCAAACTCTCCAAGAGGCTCATGGCATATTGGAGGTACAGTTACAGAACACAGATCAGGAAGCGATACAGGTGGTAGAAGGTCACCTACGGACACAGCTGGAACGCAATTCAAAGCTTCAGCGAAATATGGCCCTACTCAAGCGACATCTTGCGGCCGCTCAGGAAGAGAATCGACGCCTGCAAGTACAAAATCAAGAGAACCTGGAAGCAGCTATTGAGAGCACACCTGGGGCACCCATCAGCCCATCAAAGTTTCAAGCAGTGACCCCCGATAATATCAAGATCATATTGGAAGACTATGCCATGCTGCTTGAAGCACATGACCAGCTATCAGAGGAACTGGGTCAACTGAAGCAGAAACACCAAAAAGAAACAACAGCAGCCTCTCCAACCACCCCCTCCGCGGCTTCACTCCTCACTGACTCAGAAGCCTTAAAAGATCTCCAGAAACAGGTCACCGAACTGCAAGCACGTCTACTACAATATGAGAGACCACCTTCCCCTCCAGAGGCTCCCACTGACGAAGAGGTAGTCCTGTGGAACAGACATTTGAAGAAGAATACGACCCACAACCCTTCCCAGGAGGCCAACAAACGGAAGAAGCTCAGGACACATTCGAGGCACCACGGCCTCCATGGCTACGTCAAGTGGAGGAAATCGGGAGTTCTCACGAAGATCGCACAGTAGTGCAAAATCAGGCCATGAGGGTCATAGAGGAAACTGTGCTACAATCGGCTTACTTCAAGAACCTATCATCGAGATGCCTTATCCTCTCATCTGAACTCCAGTACAGGCCTTATTATATTATCTTGGCTGATTATAATGCAGAAATACAGAGAGTCACGGGTCAGATTCCTACCTTTGCTACCCAATTTCAACCCGAAGACCTTCCTCCAGAGGTGCAAAAAGGCAAAATTCGTCAACCCACCTGGCGGCAGAAACTTCTAGAGACATATCCAGAAATGCTACGCACATGGAACAACGCGCCTTTACATCTCCTATACAATCCATGCTACGGTCCAGTTCCATGCCGCAGGTCTTGGAAGGCATTCAATATCAAAGTACAGAACAACGCGCAATGCAAGGAATGGCTAAACTACCCGTACATTGCGCCACCACAGGGACCACCGTCGGTAGCATACATGATGGGAACAATGCGCCACTGGATGCCGCGATTGAAGCCCATGCAAGATGTAGCAGCTCAAATGATGCTTAAAATCTTAGATATGATGCAGGTAGTCCTAAAAACTTTTAGAAATGCAGCCGCACCACAGGTACGCCTCCCGAGGTTTAGCAATGGAAATTATGACTTGGTGTATGACATGAGCACCACCCCCAGTATTCGTGTGGCTTACGCCTGGCATGCACGCATCAAATACCTCCCTGCATGTTACAAACAGACCTTCGAAGAAATGTTCAGATCAGGTTTCTGGGAGTATCACTCGGAGATCTTCGCACCGAAGCCAACACACCTGCTCCATCTTTTTGCTTGTGAACAAGCAATGTACTCTGAGTACTACACCACCCCGCAACCAGAGGCCCCTTGTGCAATAAATTGGGATCCATTGGAAGCTGATCTAGCAAGAGGCTTAAGGATAGGAGAACATGAACTTGCCACCAATGTCATCCAATACTATATCGACCACCCAATAGAACAGAGGTCTGTCAGGGGCGACAGATGCTAGGAAGGGGGGAGTGTTGGCATACAACTCAGATGAAGAGCATACTAGCACAACGGAGCAATCATGCACAATACGGCAACAAGGCCCAATCATTTTTTCCAAGGACCATTCACAACTCAAGTGATTTTAATCACTACACAAACATTGTAAATTCCGTTTTTGGTAGAATAGACTCCATTTTGTTCAAGCCGAGGAGTCCTCGAGCTTGAGGAGTAGTAGAATTAGCTACATATCAATTTTCATAATTTTTAGACTTCGTTTGGGCCCTCAAATAGGCTCTAGAACCTAATTTTTAACTAGGCCGGACACTAGGTCTGGACAAGACCAAAGCTAGTTAGAAAACTATAAAAAGAGCTAGAGAGCTCATTTTTGCGGTTAGATTGTTTGTGAATTGAGCTTATGTAAGAGACTTTTTGACTAATGCAAAGAACTCCATTGTTCCTCTCCTTGTTCTTGCCTTGTGTGCGCGTGTGTGTGTATGTGTGTGCATGCTTGTGTGCTTCTCACTCACACACTTGTGCCTTCACTTGCTCATAGTCTTCATACTAGTCCTCACGTCTCCACGGATTGACAATTATGAGGTGAATCTTCTCACGTTGGTACTCACCATTGTGCTAGAGTGACAAATACATTCACAAGTGCATATCCATATGCATAACTCACATCACATATGTCTCACTCGAGAAGAAAAACTATGTGAACTATTTTTCACATAACCATGCATCTAGCCTCCATATAAAACCATGAGCATAAGCATGCTTAACAAGTCCCGAAAGTGACAAAGTAGATGTGAAACAATCCTGGGAAAAATTAGATAGAGCATCCCCTGTAAACTCAGCAATCAAACAAGATAACGAATAACCAAAGAAGAATAAGTAATATATCACCACCTGTCACTCCTCTAATCAACGATAATAGCAAATATATATGCCAAAAAAATGATGGTAATACATGCCGATACAATGACGATAGATACGTAGATAGATAGATAGATAGATAGATCGATAGATAGATAGATAGATAGATCGATAGATAGATAGATAGATAGATAGATAGATAGATAGATAGATAGATAGATAGATAGATAGATAGATAGATAGAT